>KK121806.1:410430-427671 GCA_000611955.2 Stegodyphus mimosarum
CTTATAATGCTGTAATAATAAAAAATTGAATGTATGTATATGTGTGTATATATATATATATATATAATTGCAAAACACTTTTTTAAGTTTTATAATTTCATTAACATTTTCGATTCATTCGATTATTTGCTATATATTTAAAGGTAAAATTTTGATTTATATTTTTCACTGAAGTATTTTATTATTTCACTTTCATTTTCATTTCTTTACATAAAATTAAATTCTCTTTATTTAAGGTACAAGATTCTAATTAGAATTTACTTTGTTTTTTCCTTGCTTTGGGGGAAGGGCCAGAATTTTCAGGTGAACCATTATAATTAAAATACATTGAAATGGTTCATCGGCTTATTCTGGATACAGAAAAGCAAGGATTTTTGTAGAAGAGAGATTTCAGTTGGTTTCAATGTTCCTTTCCCCTGAAGAATTGACATTGAAATTAATTGAATTTTTCTTCTTTTGTCTTCTTTTTTCTTTAATTTTCTTTAAATTTTATAAAATTTTTTGGATTGGGATAATGCTTGTTTAAAAATTTTGGTTTTAACAATTTAAAAAATTCTTTGTTGTATTTATAGAATTGTTTGAAATTTATTAATTATGAACTTCAGTTTCCATATTTGTAGAAAAGTAGATCTAAATTTCTTCTTTTATGTCTTTACTGGTGCGTGTATATATATATATACATATATATATATATGCTTAAAAGCACTTTTGTGTGTAGTAGTCTTTGAAGCATGGAATGGTTGGCATTTGACAGTGATGATATCTTCTTCTCTGTTTATATCATCTTCCAGATTTTCAAAATAAATATTTGTACCTGAGTCTGAACCATTTTCATTATCCGATAAAAGATTTTCACCTTCAGAATCAGATTCTTTATTCAAAAACACGTGCTTTAGACATGTGCTTCAAAAACACGTGCTGATGCCATTTCTAACTATAATGTGCATTCAAAATATACCTATAAAGATTTCTGAAAAAACAATCAAATTTATCCTTATTATGGAAGAAATAATCTAGTACGCCTACTGCCATCTAAACCAATTAAATCAACTAAATTGCAATTTCAACTTGTTCATAATGCTGAAAACCATTGTGTGATATCAAAGAATAAGACCACTCAGTCAATTTGAATTGGAGCTAAAACCTAATTCATGAGTCAAATCATTCGTTAACATTTAGGCAAAAATTCGTAATGCGAGCTGAGCTCATTGATGACCTTCAAAAGGTTAACATTAGAAAGTGCATCGTATTGGCACCAGAACATTGTAACTAATAGATTGTAGTTAAATTGTTGTAGTTGTTTTATGATAAGAATTACTGTAAATTTAAAAAAAAAAAAAAAGTATTTAAAAATTAACCATCTTCTTAATTTCATGTAGGGTTCTGATAGTGAAAGAGAAAGTGATGGAAAGGCTGACCCTCATTCCTTTGTAAATCATTATGCAAATGTGAATGACACTCTGCGGCAGTCTTGGAAACGCCAGAGACCAGTGAAACCGCCAAGCTACACTGATAGTGAACCTGAAGGCAGCATTCAAGTCAGTCTCAATGGAGGTCACATTGTCATGAACAACATGGCTGGTTCCAGGGCACCTTTGCCAGGCTTCTCCAGTTTTGTGTGATGCATATCATTCAGTTTTGTCTGCGTTAGTTTTCTTGATCTCATACTTTGTATAGTCATATTATTTTGACTACGTAGCATTTAAAAATCACAATCAATGCAAACAAAGACTTGAAACTTATATAAGTCTGAATTTTAATATGTAATAGAACTTCTTCATTAAGAAGCATTTGAGTTGTTTGACGTCTAATTGTGTGCCAATTAGTTAAATAATGGATCAATTTTTTTAATTATGTTGTTTTAAGAATGCAGTTTATCAAACACATTCTGTGTCTTACAGTTACCAATACTATCTGGTCATATCTGCATTCTTGAGCTTATGTGTATGAAAGCACAAAAAAGTAGTTAAAACTCATACATTATAAATGCATTTTATTTGTTTTACATATCAAATTTGTTAATTAGTCAAGTAATTTTACTTTTAAATGGGTACTTAACATACTTTTCTCTCCACCATCAAAGTTGGCAGAGATCCTGCCAAACTTGGGCTTTTTGTTCTACAAAAGTTTAAATGAACAGATCGCTCTTTATTTGCTAGGTAATCAGCAAATAGAAATTACAGATATAGCATATAAAAAAAATTTTAGTAAGTATTCAGGCTTGCCAATGACCTAGCAGTAAAGTTGCTGAATACTTGTAGTTCAGTGATTTTCCTGTGCAAGCCAGTTTTCCTTAGAAAGTCCTTCACAAAGGCATCCCTCCTTGAAGCACACATGCTTTGCCATAGTTAAACAAAATGGTGAGCTCAAATCATCATTAATATGTGTATTTTCAAGAATGAAATTCTTGTCATGTGCACATTATTATACCTTTGTTATCCTGCTATTTTAAAAAATTCAGCTACTTGTTATTCTGTAGAAGATGAGCATTTTTTAAGGTAGAACTTTTAATCACTTTTTCAAAATCTGAGAAATGGCTTTTTTTTTTTTTTTTTTATTTGTTTGATTTTTTTTTTTTACTTGATTGGCTTATTGAGAATTAATCAGTGTAACATAAAACCACAGTGAAAATCTTATAAATTTGTTGTGATGTCAGGATTATCCATTATTGTAACTAAATTGTGCTTTTATTTTCTGAAAATGGTCAGCATGAAAGTACGTTAAATGCTTTTAAATAAGAGCTAACTAATTACGATATAGTATTGCTAATTATTCCAGTTTTATGGGACCATTATTGAAGCACTATATCTTAAGCAAATTAGTATTAATGAAAGTTATTTAGTTATTCATTGTGCAGCAATTAATTAATAATTCGATTTTTCTCTTTCACCGTGTGGGTAAGTTTGTGTATTTCAACTCGACATTAGTAACAGAATAGGTGATTTATTTTCTTAAAAAAATTTTGGGCATAAAATGCGCTGATTATTAAGGAATTCATGGGATCAATTTAAGTAATATATTTCTTTTAATATGTTATGGCAATTCAAATTGTGGTTATTCTATAGGCATCGGGTATTTGATAGCAAAAAAAAGTTATTTTTAATTTAGAAAGTGAATCAATTAAATCTTGTTACTGTACAATATTTAAAGCTCATCATTAAATCAAAAATTTGTTAATGTAAATAACATTCCCAAAGTTGTGATTGTTAATAAATAATATAAGACGCTAACACTATTACACTATTAGAAATGATGTACTGTAGTATTTTTCTAATTTATATAAGCTTTCAATCTGTTTGAAATTCAGCATATCTATGCATGTACTATATACAATCAAATTTTTACAAATAATTGTATTAAATATGATTCTGATTGTGGGGTATGCCATACAAAAAGTATTAGCCAATTAATAAAGTAGTTTTTTCTTGTAGAATTTTGAGCAATTTTTGCTATGCGAATGTTAGGTAATCATTATTTCAAGTGAAATATTAAAGTCTGCTTTTGCTTAGTGCCATATGCTTTGAGTAAATATATTGCATTTATGCTTAGATGCTGTACAGATGGTTAATTTGGACAATTTTTGTATTAATGCAAAAGTATATACGTACTTAATTTTTTTGGCATTTACTGATTGGGATGAAGTAAAAAAAAAAGTATTATATGTCTTGATAATGTAGTATATATCATGATTTTTTTTAATTAAGGCTGTAATGTAAACTTTTATTTTAGCTTTCAAAGTAAACAACTTGTGTACTTGCATACTAATTTGTCAGACTTAGGCCTTTATTATAGATTCCATATTGTCACTTTTAATAATTTCTGATTGTAATTTCTAGTTGAAATTGATCATTAGTAAAAACACTCCAGGAATAACATCATGTAGAAAACAGTGCAAGGGAAAACAGCATTGTATAAAGCATTTGGTATAGAAAAGGAAACATCATAGCTCTAAAACATTGAGATATAAAATATTGTGGTAGAAAAAAAAAGCTTCGACAAAACTTCTCAGTTATAAAATATCATCATGCAAAAAATTGATAAAAAAGAACCTACATAATGTTCCATGATGAGACATTTAATTTTCAGATTTAAAAAATTTCAAATGTAGTTTTTCCTGAGAAACTACTAAATACATTTTCATAAAAAGGTTAAATTAAATTATGATTCTTAATAGCTGACTACATAAGTTTAAAATTCTGTTTATTGCTATGTGAAGCTGTAATTCATACCCCTTTTTTTAGTTTTGAATGCTTAATATTTCTTCTTGATTTTTCAGTTAAAGTTATTAGTTTATTTAAAAAAACTTAAATAATATTGTTAAAAATATTCCTTATTTCTTTTTGCCCTCGTAGATCATTGTATGTTGCAACAGTGTTAAAATTTTTTAAATTTCAAGATGCTTGTCTGTGATGTTAACATCATGTGATGTTTTATAAAGTGATTTATTATTTATCACAGTGTATTGTTCAACTGTTTTTTACAATTAAAAGCGTTTTGTTGCTGTGTTTTCTACTGTGATGTTTTCTTGCTTTTTATTTTTTTTTTTTGGTATCAGGATAAAGTTTCTCCCTTGGATTGTTTTCTCTGTCATATTTTTACTGTGGATGTTTTTGGCAGATAACATTCAATTTTACATTTTACAGTTTTTGAAGCTCCATAGTTATTTCTTCCATTTTAGGAAATAAGATATTTATGCATGCTCAGCACTTTTAATGCTGCTGATTATACATTCCTAAAAGTAATAAATTATTGCTCTTTTTATAACTATTTATTTATTTTGATAAATGAACATATAATAGCAGCTGCCGTTCCTTAGGCATGTTTGACAGACTTTGTTTTATATTTTACTTTTTTTTTAAATTAATGTAAAGATTTTTTTTGTGCTGTTATTTGAAAAGAATGGTTACCGAACAAAAACTCAACTCATAAATCCGTCCTGATGTATTTTTAAATACATATCTTTCCTGCCATTGATAATCTTGATGTACAAAATATGTTAAGCATTATAATTTCTTGCTATAAAAGACTGACATTTCAGACTTATGACCTGAAAGTGCCTCCATGATCACAAGATATAAAGTCAGCGTAATGATATATTTTTTGGAATATCTTTACCTTTCTGAACATTCTTCATAGGATGTTTCCTGTATTTTTAAAAAAGCACATTTTACCTATTTTATATGAGTATTAATTTTTTAGTGTAATTTTTTAGTTTATTCTTGAAAGCTGTAAGCAGAGCACTTGAACTGGGGATCTATTTATGTGTGTACTGCCATGCATCTAAATAATAAATTTATTCATATGCATATAAATTAGGTGATATTCATTCATTATTTATTCTTGCAGCTAATATTGTTTATTTAGAGTTGTGTCATAGTTAGAAGATTGTGATGTTCCCGTGTTCAATTTTTTTCATTTTGTATCTGTTTTTGTAGTGTATTATATGTTGTAAATTATTAAACTGGATGTTTTAGTTTGTTTCCTTCAGAACTCTCAAATTAGCTCTAGTAGCTTGTTTGGTTGTGTGTTAAACATAAATTATATGCAGTCTGTGCCTTATTTTAATTCTTTGTCTATATTTTTCGTTTTTGATGTATTACAGTGTAAATATTTTTTTTTCCTTATTTTGTTTTACGAGTGATAAAATATGTATATTATTTTTGAGAATTTTTCTTGTATATTTCAGTTACATGTATAAAAATATTTTGCTTTACTTGGTAAAGCATGTAGCTTTCAAAATATCTGTCCATTTTAAAACTCTTTCACAGCCCTATTTTTATACTATTTTAGAAATCTGTTTTTCATATATTTCATTAAAATATAAATTTAATGTTTGTATAGTAATTTCAAAAACAGAAAAGTGTTTTTAAGGATGTATTTTACACTGTGGATGGCTTATCAGTTTTCAATAATAATTATGGCTTTTAAACTTAAATTTATTTTTTACTCATCCAAAACAACATAATTTACCTTTTGTTATTCCTCTAAAATTTGGATGCCCTTTTAATATAATGTACAGTTTCAGTTTAAAATAAATATTTTCTGAAGTATAAAATAGTGCTTCTTCTTTGAAAACATATATATGTATTTTTTGTTTATTTCCATATTTGATATGAATGCAATTATTTGCAATTACTTTTTTACATAATATATTGATTGAAGTGTTTTAACAAAATGCTTATCAAAGTAAAAAGCGTTCAGAAACCATTAAAAAAGCAAAGCTTTTTTTTATTTGAAATTTGCACTTAACACAAGTGTCAATCTAGAAATTACAAGGGAATAGATTCATTTTATTGGATTTCATTTTATATATACAATTAAATGAGGTTATGTAGTTACTATACACTGTATTAGCAACAGTTGTTTATTTTGAAAATTCTCCCTCCTCCCCCAAGAAGATGGGCAAGAAGGGGAAATACAAGTGAAGAAATCTGATGTGGACATCACGACTTCCTAGTGTGACCTATTAAATTACATAAATTTTTTGTTGCACTTACTGTAAACGTACTGTAAATTCTGACGTTATAGCACACAATTTTAATTAAAAAAATATGTTCGAAATTTATGGGTGCATGTTATATGCCGTATTTAAAAATGATAAATTGAAAGTAAGGAAAAGATGAGCATACAAAAATTAATTTCTACATGTACCTAAATGCTGTTTATTTCAGAGAAATAACATACATTTTTAGCTTAAAAATTTTCATTATCATATAACATGAAAAGTTCATCACATTAGTCTTCCATTCTGTCTGCATGAACTTAAGCAAATTCTGTTTCGTCTTCATCAACACCATCACTTATTGTAATCTGTAAGTATATAATCATCTTCCATTCCATCTAGATTGTTAGATATACATTTTTTGAATTATGTCGGGTTTAATTTCATTCCAGCTTTTATTAGCCACTCGCACACTTTTTCTAGACTAGCATGATGCATTTGGCCTCCTTTTATAAATGTTTTTTCATCTTCTAACATCCACATGTTCTACTGTTGTTTTAAATTTTCTTTGAAAAGTGTATTGATACACACATCTCATGGCTTAACTAATGGTATTAATCTGCTTGCAATAACTGCCATGTCTGTATTACTCTCAACAATTTCTTTGTATTATTTGTTAGATGATATTTGAACATGCCCCAAACTGAGAGACTTGGTGGATTCTTTAAGGCAACAGGACACTTTCTGATGCACAATTTCATTTCTTATCCACAACTTTGGACCGTTTTCATCTAGCCATCCTTTCTTGTGAACATGAATGAAAACACCATTCATAAAATAACATTTTGGCACATCTTTCTTTTAAAAATAATCATGAATTTTAATTTTGTACCATCAGTTAATCGGGGGAGATTTTTTGTGACCTGTTGTTTTTATGTGAACCGGTTTTGTTCCTTTCATATCAATTGTTTTATTTCCTATCATATCAAACATTGCTGAAGTTTCATCCATATTTCCAGTATGTGACAGTAAATATTTTTTTTTTCTTTTTTCATTTTGTAGGTCAATAATATATGTCTGGAAACTTATCAGTTTGTCGTCAAGATCTTTCAAATGCCTTTGCAAAATTTTTGTTTTTTCTCATAGAACTAAATCATTCCATGCTATAAATTGAGTACACCAACTCAAAGTTGGTTTAAGATTTTCAATTTCATTTTTGCCCACTTTAAGGCAAATAAATGTAGGCTGTTTCTTATTGGAATTAAAAAATTCTTTCAGTTTTCTAGGACCCAATTTGTAATACTTTCTTTTAGGATAGGTCATTTTGTTACTCCTTTACACCAAGCACATTTATTCTTTGTCATATTAATTACTGTGGTTTCATTTTTTCCTTACTTATTTGTGGAACTTTCACCAACACCAAACATTCTTGCTACAGCAAAATTTCCATTTTGTTTTGCAGATTGAATGACTTTGGTTTTGCAGATTGAATGAAATTGGATGAGATTGAATGACCAGCACTGTGTTTCTTTCATTTGGCAGAAGCCATATTTGTTACTAAAAGGAAAGCAGATCACCTGTATTTCAACTAAAGCAAATGCGATTTACGTTTTGACGTTCCCTTCAAAATCATGGCTTGAAAAATGACTACAAAAAGAGAAAACATTCGATTCTTAATTCCATGAATTCATTCGGGGTGGAAGTGCTTTCTTACCCTCAAATTTTGTGCTCCTTGTCTCGAAACCCTAGAATAAGATTCTTGTGCATTGAATAGAACCCACACTCAGAATTACTCCCTCAAACATTTCCTCCCCCACCTGTATTGTTCTTATCACTTGTCAATTCAGTATACCATTGTTTGAAAGCCTGGGAAAATCTTTAAATTCAAAAGACATATCACATATATATCATAGCGAGAACTATTTCTCGTCGATTGGTTGAACGTGATCTGCACTCACGGCATCCGTTAAGAAGACTGCCATGGACCCTACAGCATAGACGGCAACATTTAGAATGGTGCCGGACTGAAGCGATGTGGATGCCAAAATGATGAAACGTCGTGTTCTTAGGTGAGCCACGCTTCTGTTTATCCAGAGACAGTTGCCGCATACGTTTGTGGCACCAACATGGAGACAGATCTAAGCCGGTAGTAACTATGGAATGCGTCACTGCACGACAACGTGGCATAATGGTTTGGGGCACTATTGCCAACAATTCCAGGTCACCTCTAGTTCGTATTCAAGGCACTATGACAGCCCAACAATACTTGGATAATGTACTGCGGCCAGTGGCAATCCCCTACCTTCAGGGGCTGCCTAATGCATTTTTTCAGTAGGATAACGCTTGACCACACAGTGCTCGCATCTGCCAACATGCTCTGCAAGGTATACAGGTGCTTCCCTGGCCGCTGTACTCTCCTGACCTGTCGCCAGTCGAACATGTGTGGGATGTGATTAGACGCCGTTTGCAGACTCTGCCCCTGCCTCGTTCAGAAGACAAAGTGTGGCAAATGGTTGAAAGGTAATAGAGACATCCTTCAGGACATCATCCGCACTCTTATCGACTCTATGCCTTAGACATGTTTCTTCGTGCATCGCTGTCCGCAGTCGTCCAACATCTACTGAGTCGACGCTGTTCTCGCTATGTGTTCTGACTATCATTTTGAAATAAAGATCACTTATTGCTGCTTGCTGTCTCTGTCTTTTTTCCAAATTTCATCACTTTCTGACCACTCCTTGTTGGTATTACATTTTCAATGTCGAACAGTGTACATTGCTTTTGCCAGATTTAATAGAAAAGGAAGATGCACAACTAGCAGTCCATATACAAAAAGTTGACGTTCTGCAGCTAATGTTATTTGAGTTATACAAGAGTTTTGAGATACTTGTGATGTCTGTACAAGTGTATGTACAGACATCATGAAAAAATCCTCTCTGAAACTAGTTTAAATCCATTTTACAGTCTGAATATACTCTCCATATGTACAGACATCACACAAAGTAAAAACAGATTGGGATTGTAAAATGGATTGAAATATGATACCCAAATTTTTCGTGATTACAATACTTCTTTTGTTGTGGAAAATAAAAAGTCAGTCACATTATGCTGAAGAACATTCAGGTCATAATGTGGCATGGTTTTGTTGTGTGTTTGTGTATATGTAAGTAGTACCAATTATAAAGTGCTTGGCATTACAAAGTGTATTATGTGAGACCAGGGTAATTGGCAAGATATTCAGCAATGCAGTGAAATTTAAGAAATAAATTTTGAATAAAAATTACTCGTTGGATTTTAGGTGAAACAGCAGAATCTTCAAGTTTGGACATTTGAAAAAGACTGTACTCCTTTTTCTTAAAGCTCATTGATGCATTTAATTTAAAATTATTGCCAAGTAAAGTTTATATTTCTTTTAAATTATTGTAGTCATCTAGCATGGTATTTTTTACTTACATCTGGCAGAAGGATCATACCCAAAAAATTTAAAAAAAAAAAAAAAGTTGTCAAATTGGTTAGGATAAAAGAGCTAGAGAGTTGTTAGCCAGATAGGTTAGCACCTTTTACTTCTATCAGGTAACTAGGTATTGTAGAAAAATGCAATAAATGGGGGAGTTAATTTGTTTTGTATAACATGCAACAATCATTACCTGTGTCATCCATCGTCTGTGTATTTCTTAAGCTGGTAAGATTTGCCATTAGTGATAAAACAACAAACAGCTATAATTATAATGTTTTTTAGCATGTTAAAAGTAGAGAAAGTTAAAATAACTTTGTCTTAAATAAAAGATAAAAGGTTTCAAATTTTAATGTTGCCCAGAAGGGTTTGTCAAGGTTTTTTATGCTCTCGCTGAGCTTGCAGTCTACCAGTCTGCTGTTTCACTCACTCTTACTATTTTTTTTTTGTCTTTTTAGCCTTATTATTAGGCATCATATTCTCACACTCGCAATTCAACAGCAAAATTGCAAAAATTTTGAAAGCAGTGTGCGTTTAGAATTCCCAATGGAGGGTTAAGAGCTGGCATACATTTTTCTGTTTTTTCAGTCTTCTCAGTTCATCATATCAATGTTCAGTTTTCTTACTAAATAGCCTTTACAAAACTTTTTTTGGTCTTTTTATTATTAATGTTTTGTGTGCTAATAGTATTAAATATGATGTTCTTGGTATTTATGCCACATAAAATTCGATTCAACAGCAAAATCACAAAATATTTAAAAGCAGCATATCTTTAGAATTTTTGATAGACTGTCTCGTGCACTGAAGATAAAAATGTTTTATTCTGTACAATGTTGCCACTACTCCTTTGAAATCAATGACTTTGTTAATAAAAAGTTTGTTAAAGTTTTACAAAATATAAAATAGATAATAAAACAAATTTGGGCTCCCAGGTGCCCATGTTCAGACGGAAGACGACTTGATTCAAAATTTGATGGCTGTCAGTACCGTTGTTTTTTTCCAATGCAAGAAATATACATACAGTCATGCAGAATCTTCATTTAATTTCTTCAAATATAGTGCAAGGTGATAACATTTGGTAGCAACAATTTGAAAAGTGACATAATGCATTAAGTGTTTTGACACAAAATGCTGTTTTGAGACTAATATATCATTTGGGATTAACATCCCTTTAGGGCTAATAATTAGAATCGTGCAAGACTAGCAATAAACAAAAAGGTAGCCAAATATTCCTGAAATAAAGCAGTTTAGGTTAGATTAATTAACCGATGCAAAATAAATAGAGTATCTACCTAGGGGGAGGATGTCTTCATAAAGGATATTTTAAGGAGAGGAAGCTTGTGTTTATGTTTCACATTCACATGGAGAAAATCAGGGGAGGAAGTGGCCTGTGCAATTACAGTTTGTCAAGATTCGAACTTGAGTTAAATTACTAGTGTTCCAATTTTATTCAGGTCTTCTGTGGTGGACCTTTTTGAAAGAAACAGAGACGCATTGAAAAGCATTGATTTTTAGAATTATGAAATGCAGTGAAAACCACTGACTATTAGCATTATGTTAAATTCATTATTCATACAAAAATTATTTTATATGTCATAATGAAGGAGTTATTCCTCTATTTATTTGAATGTGCAATATGCTAAATCACATTAAAATTTGTAGCTCCTTTTGTCGGAATTCATTGCTTGAAGAATCAGATCATGGGATTTCCTTTTGATTGCATTTACATCGTATTGGCGATATTTTATACTCCAAATTCCTGTCCTTTTTTTCAGTTGTTAGAATACGTCACTTGTTAAACACCTCACTGTTTGCAGTGTTGCAAGATTTAGATTAGATGCAAGAGTCAATTTTCAAAGTCATGATGCATATTTTTGGCAACTGCTTCAAATCAGAACTGAGAAGAATTAGGAAAAGCCGAGAAGCTTACTATGAAATATACCGAGTGAAACTTGCAGTGCTAAAAGCTGCACCATATTCTTTAACATTCGTGCAATGCAGTGTGAGAAAGGATTTATGTTTTTCCTGCTAAAAAATATTTGTTGGGAACTAGTTTAAGAATTCAACCTTTCATTATTTTTTTTCTCTGTTTGTGTAATGAACTCTCTTAAAAATTGCTCTATCGCCACTTTTTAAAATTTTCAACGTACTTTGTCAGCATTCTGCCCTCACAGGTATTTTTTCTAAATTAAAAAATTAATCTCCTTGTCCCCGCGCTAATACGATTTTTTCTAACTAACAACCCAGTGAAACTCAAGATTGCAACAGAAATTCAATTTATGCTACTGCTGATCTTGTGATCTTCAATCTACGACTAATATCGACTTCTATGAGTCTTGATTAGTAAATCAAACTGATTGCCATAGGCCAATAGCGGTAGTAATTAAGAAATGATGCCCTCTGACATCAACACCCGGAGGCGAGAAGGATAAGCATAATCAGATTAGCAATATTAAACTGGCATTGTTACATCAATGGCATTTGAACTTGAACTCAGGCAATAATCTTTAGAGTTGCAGGAAGCAGGAAATCATTCTGTTAATGCATGGCATACTACGGTAATTTTATTCCCGACATGGCATAAATCAGCAGTTTGCTACTGCTGACAAATCTTCAGACTAATTTATCCAGTTACGTATGCATGGTGCTGCCATCTAGGAGAAGTAACTTATACTAAATAAATACAAATTTTGTTTATCTAAAAAACCACTGAATATGAAAAATAATGTAAATTTTATTTAGCGCTTTCAGATTTCGGTTAACGTTTTATATTTAAATTCGCTAGGATTTTTATGAATTTAAATTTCGAATAAAGGAGATGCTGATAAAATAATATGCAACCCGGGTATATTTCGGCCATAATTTTTAATAGTAGAAGAAATTTGTTTCAGCACAATATTTATGCATTAAATCTGAATTTCAATTTGAATTTCTTATCCTTAGCTAGCTGATTATGTACTGAAAATTAATTAGTTATTTTTGAACTAATTATTTTGGAATGCATTATAAAAGTTTTCGTTGGAAAACATACTTTTGAAAATTTGAACGCGTTGCTGCTGCAATTATTTATCTAATCTTTTATCAAATAAATTATCAGTATTTGGATAGTAATTACAATTAAGGGGAACAAAGTGAGTTTTATCTTCTGAAAAGCTTAAATACCTATCCCAAAATATCTTAAGATTGCAATCTAAATTTTATTTTTAGATTAGATTTTAAACTTCAAAACTGACACGTTTCTATCCTATTCCGCGAATATACCTACTGAGATCTGTGAAGAGCACGATGCGCTAACTTTAGGATGTTGCAACTAATTCAGTATTTAATTTGAATCAGAGGTTATTTTGAATACAGTGGCAATGAATTTTATTCAACTCATTTTGCTTGAAACTTAAATTATTATTTGAGCTTTGTATTACAGTGACAGTCAGGATATACACTGGTGTGCAAAAGTTAAGGACGAAGTCGAAAAATTAGCATATCAGCAGAACGAAGAGGCAGAGCGGACAGAAAGACCAATCAGGAGATTAAGTAAGGTGATGTACGGTAGCACATGTGCAGATATGCAGGTAGACGTAATGGGGGAGTGTCTGAGTAGTATAACGCATGCTGTCGGTGTAAGATCAGTATTTCTGGCAAAGAGATTGCACGCCGTATAGCAGTTAAAATCACACCGAGTTGCTGTCTCAGCAAGAAATGGCGAATAATCAATCTGTTAGACGACATCTGGATGCTTTTACCCGAGGTCGAATCATTGGGAAGTTGGAGAAAGGCCGCAGCGTGACAAGTGTGGCAGCAGAGTTCGGAATTGCTCACAGCATCGTTTCACGACTTTGGAGACAATTTCAAACTACAGGAACAGCTATCCGGGGGTTTAGTAGTGGTCGTCTACGAGGAACCACACCCGCAGACGACCGGTATATTGCCTTACAGGCCAGAAGAAACAGGCGGCAGACAGCAGGAGAAATCGCTAGACACACGACACAGGCGACTGGACGACCGATATCGTGTTTTACCGTGGCCAGAAGACTGCACGGTGGTGGTCTGTTTGCACGACGCCCTGTACTGTGTGTACCTCTAACGCCTGCCCATCGGAGAAGGCGTTCTCTGTGGTGCCGGGAACACCGGAATTGGAGAGACAATGAATGGGGACGAGTACTCTTTACAGATGAGAGCAGATTTAGTCTGAGTTGCGATTCTAGACACATACACATCTGGACAGAGCGGGGAACACGCAATAACCCCTTCAACATCATCAAAAGGGACTGTTTTGGAGGTCGCGGAGTTCTCGTTCGAGCAGACATAATGCTTGGTAGCCGGACCGACCTTCATATCTCCCAAGGAGGTTCGTCACCTGGGACTGCTATTGTAACGAGGTTCTTCTTCCTTACATGCGTCTTTTCACAAGGGCTATGGGTCCTCAGTTCCTCTTCATGGACGACAACGCTCCACCTCATCGCACAGTTACTGTCGAAGATCTGTTGGAGAGTGAAGATATTGAACACATGGATTGGTCGGCAAGGTCTCTGGATCTAAATCCCGTCAAGCATGTACGGAACTTACTAGGGAGACCCGTGGCAGCACGTAACTTATCGCCAGTAACGATTCCGAAACTGCGATTGGTGCTACAAGAGGAACGAGCAGCAGTGTCTCAACAGCTCATTAAGAACCACATATCCAGCATGCACAAATGATGTGAAACCTGCCTAGCAGTCAGGGAGATCATATCCCCTATTAAAGACCGGATGTTTCTTGCTGGACACCCATCACAGGGATGTTTCGGCCTTCAGTCGCATTGCGCTCCATGCTACTTTTTCAATAAAGCTTCCTTTTATCCCTCTGATTTCTCTTTTGGTAAGTGTTGCTTACATTTCTCATGTACTTACGTATTGGGGATCTTACGGTATTAAATGTGTTGATTTGGAAAGCTTTTGTACAAAGTTATATTGAAAAAACCGTCTCGTCCTTAATTTTTGCACACCAGTGTATATCATAGACTGATTAGAAGAGATTAGTATGCTATGATTAATAACTGAAGAGATTGCCCACCTTTCAGAAATAAATGGGAATATACCCCCCCCCCGTCCAAGGGAGGGAAAAATAATTCCCATTTATTTGTGAAAATTGAAGTAATAGTGCCGTCTGTATTTCGAATCAATTCAGGAGAAAAAGTATTGATGTCCGTAACAGTAATCGAGGATTTTGAATACTGAAGAAAAACAATTTTTTTACACGTGCCAAGGGAAAAGAAGCATTTACGTCCAACTTCTTTTATTAGGCCTTATTCATGCTCGTTCTTGTCTCTTGTAACGATATTTTGTTTTCGTTCATTAGTACTTCAGTAGTGCTTGTGAACACGTAAAGTGAAGATTTCACAGTGGCCGAGTATTCTGCAAAGAGGAAGAATCCGCAGTATCATTAAGATTGTAAGAGGAACCACGCGTGAATAAAGACCTGACTATAACTGGAAAAGTATTAAGTACAGTCTTTTGCAAAAAAAATCGAAGAACCGTAAAGGAAGTGGTTGTTTTTGATGAAACTGAATATGTGCATGACTCATACAGAGATAATAAAATGATTAAAAAATCATAGTACCTGTTCACGACTCACAATCACCTAATGAGTGTTCAAATTAGTAGCTGGTCGAACCGCCCCTGGCGGCAATGCATGTTTGAATTCGTCGAGGCAAAGAATGGTAGAGGTTCCTAATGTTGTTCTGCGGTACATTCTGCCAGGTATTCATCAGTTCTTTTTCCAGATCTGCTATATATTGTTGTGCCCGAATCTGGCAGCCTACCATGTCCCAGAATGCTCTATTGGTGAAAGGTCTGGTTTTCTTGCTGGCCAAGGAAGAGTATCAACTGCACAGAGACAGTCCAGAGATATGCGAGTGTTATGTGGCCTGGCATTATCTTGTTGGAAAATTGCCTCAAGATGATGTGCCATGAAGGGGAATGCAACCGGCCGTAGGATGGTATCGACATATCGTTGAGCTGTTAAAGATGTACGGAGGATGACTAAAGATGACCTGCTGTCATAAGAAATAGCGCCCCACACCATCACACCAGGGGTTATGGCTGTATGCTTTTGTAAAACAAAGGCTGATTGGGACCACTGGCCCCGTCCTCTCCAGACACGAACACGGTGGTCATTGCTTCAAGAGTGAAGCGGGATTCATCGCTGAACAAGAGAAGATGCCAGTCTGATGGCAGTCATGATGATTGGCTGCAACACCACTCCAGACGACTCCGCCGATGTTGTGGGATCAAAAGCAAAAGTCTTAAAGACGTCAGTGAGCGTAACCCCGCCTCAGACAAACGCCGTGAGACGGTGGACGGTACCACGTGAGGTATAGACGTGGCTGTAATGGGTTGTAAAGTAGAAAATTGTACCGTTGAGGCGTTCGGGCCTGGCGAACAATTATCCTATCTTGCCTCGCATTTGTGCTCCTTGGCCTTCCAGACCCTTCATTTGGTCGACAATTTCCTTGTAGCAGACATTGCTGCCAACATCTCTGCACAGCAGTGTCTGTACGCTGCAGGTGGCGGCAGTTGCTCGGTATCACCATCCAGCTTCAGGCAACCCTACAAAGCGACCACGTTCGAAGTCGTTTAATTGTCTGTAAGGTCTTCGATATCTTCGTAATGTCGTCTTTAGTTGCTTCTTTACGGAATTACAATGGCAGCAACAAAAAAAGATGACTTTTCCGCCTCTGTTACTGGTTTGATGCTCTGCGAATTGTGCACTAGAAATGCGCTCTATGATCGCAATTCCTCTTCATTTGCCTTGAAACTTTGATCATTTGCATGTTAGATCAAGATATTTTTGCATACCAAATTTCGTCACGATCGCAGAAGTCCTTCTTGGTGCTTCGGTTTTGTTTGCAAAAGAGTGTATTTGTCTTTGATTTGTGATGGTGAAACATAACGAATTCTTACTGTTACGAAAAATTCGGCGGTTGCGCCTGTATGTAAGCTTTCCGGCATAGCACTAGGGTTGCCATAAAATAGTGTATGGCAGGGTTGCCAGATTGGCGACTTTATCGCCCATTTGGCGACCAAATCGGCGATATCCCATGGTCCAATCGGGAAGCTTCTAGAATAACTTCCTGTCGAGATATTTCTCGAAACGTGTGGAGCTTGGGGAAAAGCTATATAAGCCCTTGCGTTTCTGAGAGGAGTTAGTTGAGTTGCGAGTTAGTTGTTGCAAGTTGCGAGATTGTGAAGTGTTGCGAGCAGTGTGATTAGTTGTGAGAATAGCTGCTACGCGAGAGTTTTGTGAACGGAAAGCAATCGAGATAGTGCTTTGCCGTGAAGCTATCTTTACAGTATAGCTTGAAAGTGGATTG
>KK121806.1:429567-476185 GCA_000611955.2 Stegodyphus mimosarum
AATTTAAAAATCAAATACAAATAAAAAATAAAAATACTTAAATATTAATTACTTAAATGATATAAACGCACTTAAAATTCGAGAGACAACTCTTTCTTTATTTCTTCCAAGGAAGTAAAAGGAAAGCTGTTGGCCGAAAGGCACCGACAGACAACAAAGGAAAACATGCAATTTCTGAGGTAACGGTTTCTAAAATAATCAGCTTTACGAATTCTTCAAGGAGAGAAAGTCTCATTATTCCGTCAGAAAATATACACTCAGAAAGAGTTAGACATCACAAAATTATACGGCATGTATAAAATTGACAATGAAACAAAATCCAATGTCGAAGGACAAACTCGGAGATATTTTTAATTCTAAGTTTAATATCGGTTTCGTTTACCCAAAAAAGGGTACATGTAGTGTGTGTGATGCATGAAAAGCATGCTTGCCGAATAAAATGAGATAAACTTTGAAAAAATTAACAATAAAAGGATTTTAGCCACTTTTAAAACGACAACAACAACAACAGAAATTAGAATTTGTTTCTCTCGTACTTTGTATATGTTTTCTTTCTTTCCTTTTTTTCTTTTGTTTATAATACAAATTTTGTTAAATAAAGCTTGGAAGTTTATCAGGTATTTTTGTATGATTTTATAACTATATTTTCAGTATCACTGAAATTACACAAAATAAAAAGATAATTGTTCTCAAAATTTCTGTCAGTGGCCATAAATGATTTTTTCCATGCGGGTCTTCAACTATATCACTTAGACAGAGTAATGAAAAGTTGCAAGTAAATGCACTTAAAACTACGTGAGAACAATTTCTTTCTTTTTTCTTTTTACTTCTTTGTTAAATTAGAGACATCTTTAATTTTTGAAATTGAAAAAGTTATCGCCTGATCTATAATGTGCGGATTTAAAGACCATGATTGATCTAAGTACCATTTTTGTTATTATTATACTAACATTTTTTTGTCCTGACAAAATAGATCTTGCTCTTTCAATCAGGGAAAGTTATTTGTTCGAGTCTCGTGCGCAAGCGGTTTAATGAAAACAACGGAGACGGAGTTATATGGGGTATTACCGTGGTTCGATACAAAGTAAATTCAAAGAAATGTAGAAAAATCACTTCCAAGCAGGAAATATATCTATGATTGATCCAAGAATTTTAAAAACATGGACTGTTTGTGTAAAGGGAAATGGCCTGTGCGATCTCGCATGTATGCAGAATAAGTTGATTGCCTTCCAAGAAAATGTAAGGGCACTGATAAAAATGCTTAGTTATGAAGTTCAGATTTCACAGCCTGCAGTTAAAGAAGAGGGCTTCAGTTCATTACACGCAAATTGTAATTACTGTAGCATTTAGATGGGCTTGGCAATAAAAAACAAGCCTTCGCCAGTGCAGGCATGGCTATATTGTCTATTGAATCAATAATAAGACATGGTGATCCTTAGTCCGGCTTATACAAAGATTATGTGAAATGGGTTCCTTGCAGAGATGCTCATGGCATGGGGGCTAACAGCACGGGCCCTTGAAATTGAAAAGTCAATGCATCGTTATGCAGGAACATTCCATGTGCCAGTGCACCAGCCATCATTACGCTTTGATTAAGCCTAAACCATTTTCTGAAAAATCTTAAACTCGAAACAGTTGGAAACATATCATGAACAGAGGTACAGCTACTGCACTCTGATGATTACAGTGAGAGTTTTTTTTTGCTGAACTAATTTATAGAAGAGTGTAGAGGATCTTTTTATCTTATACAAAGATGAGGTATACTTATCCAGGGAAAATTGCCACGATGGATATAACTCGTATGTTTGAGCAATGGAACTTTGCAACACGACCGTGAGGAGCGCAACACCAGTTTGTTCTCGCTATTAAGTTCAACTTTGTGGAGAATAGGTTCTCAAGTTTGACTGTAGGTTTGGGGAAAGGTGTGGTAAAATTATTCTGGTAGAAATCTTCTAGGAACTGCTGAATGACTCAAAGTTCGTTAATAAATGTGTTTTCTGAGCTAACTGAGATATCTGGCAGACCTGACACTATTCCAGGGTGCTGAGAAAACCACTTTCTTTTCTGATTGAAAAATCTGAAGGAGCTAGTCGATGCACAGAACCGACTCCGTTAGCTCAGATAAAACTACACCTTCTGCATCTGTAGCAGCGTATACAGTGACACAACACAACGTATACAGTGGCCCTGTATCCAACTTCATTATTCGATATGGGTCACCGAGTATGTTATTTATCAGCTACATGAATAAATTCCATTATTATTTCAGACTTTAACAATCACTTATAATAGATCCACGAAGATCCATCAGTTGCTGCGCCATAGTATGCCATTCCAACATATTGTGCTGCCAGCCCATTTCAGCTGCGGCTTTCGTAAGCATTTAAATGAGATATTTGGTCTGTCATTAGTAGATCGAAAGTGGTGGTTCCATTCATTGCTCAGCACAACTGGGGGACCTATTTTCACTGGATTTTTCCTGGAGTCGTATGAAATGTCTGGCATAGATTAACCTATAGGCAGTTAGGAGAATATTGTCGCACGCATTGTAGTTGCCTCGTCCGTCCGAGGAATGCCAGGAATATTTCAAAACGTCCGTAATTCCCTGTCCTGTCGATGTCAGGCTTATGATGTACTTCCTTGGCAGGCTTATGATTTACTTACTTGATACTTATGATGTCCGAAATTTCGAAAGCTTAGGTGATTTCTTTTAATGTCTCAAATGACATATTTTGATAAACAGACTAAGTTATTTGCTTAAGTGTCATTCTTTTATTTCGCATATTCTCTGCATAACTGCATATGAGCATTTCCCTTCTGGCCCTGCATCGTTTTTGAGTAACTTCCCCTCCCAAAAAATTGTACACTCGGTAGCGAATCATTTTTTTTAACTACTGGATTTAAGACCCTAGTCATCTGTATTATTTTTCAAACGATATTTGCATGCTGAGTTTTGCAGCTGTAACTCGGTATTTTATAGGCAATTTGTTTCCTAGCGAAATGTTGTGTATATAAAATATAGGACTAATTTAGTTAAATTGTCAGTTATTTATATTACTGCTTTGTATTTACTAGACCTTTCTGCAATTGTCAGTACCATTCTTGAATGTCGCATCTTTACTGCAGTCTGTAGATCTCGAAGTTTTTATGAGATCTTGTGAAACTGTTAGTGTAATTGCTAGATCGCAAATGTTTCTCAGAACTTCGCAATTAATTCACGATCATCAGCAAGTTTTTGTGATTTCTCATAGTGATAAAGCTTATTGTACTTACTATTTTCAAATCATTCAAACTAACATAAAAAAATTCAACAGGAACATTTAAGTTCCTGTTTACTTAAATGGTACTTAACCTTACTTAACTTACTTCCTGAAATGGTACTTAACGTTTAATGCAACCAACTTAGTAAAAGTCTCAAAATTTTCAGAATGTGCCAAATTCTGCCAATCATGCTCATAACAGTCCTTCAATCAAGCAACGCTGCCATTTTCGTATGCGTTCTTTTTTGTTGCATTCCAAGTTACAAGGTTTTTACAAACAAACTGTGGTATTTTTTGCCTTAAAATTAGTTTTTAAATATGAGCTCGTGGAATTTGTCGGCAATGCAGGAAACTGCAATAAATTTCTGCCAGAATACTGAACTTTTCTGAAAATTTTCTAAAGGGAACAACGAGGAAATGCCTTTCCTAGACAAGAACTGTTGCCGAGGTTTTTACGAAGTCGAGTGTCCGCAGTTCTCCGATATTTTTAAAGCGGGAACAGATTACTGAGTCTTTCGGAAGAAGAATAGTCGAAAAGAATTGCAGAAAGATTTGAAGAAGAATGTAAGTTTTTTTTAATGTACCACATAATCTTTATTTAACAATTAAAATTTTGAAATTTATATTTTAAATACCTAAAGTATGTTTTCTTTCCAGTTGATAATGTTTACCGACTTACTATAAACATTGGTAGTTTGGGAGTCTTTCTTAAAAACAAACAAAAAAAAAAAATGCTCGAAAACCATCAGTGTGCACTCGATGAGTCACTTCTATCTTTTCACCTGGGAAAAATCGCCAAATTGAGCCAAGGTGGTTGCGCTAATAAGTACCTCAAAACTTAACCCCATTTTTGATAAATATAAAAAAGTTAAGGCTTTAAACATAATGCTAAGCAGTATTTTAAATAGGCGTAATATTTGTTGCTAGCTGTTCGTAAAAGTAAGTCTTCGTTTTTGACTAGAATTCTGACTCATTTCAAAAGGAGTTTTCTTTTTAAGATTCGACATTTGAGCCCGTATTTCGTTTTTGAACGTAAACTGATGTAAATTGAAAAATATAAATATGTTAAACACGTATTTAAAACGTTTGAACACATAAAATATATAGAGTGTAAAAAAAGAATACATAGAATTGTTTGTAATCTGTATGTCACATTTACGTTCGATTAAAAAATGTCACCAATTATCATTCGATTTCATCTTGGATGCAGGAGATATTTACTGCAGAGATGTAAATTTAGAAATTTTGCAATGTTACGAAGAATTCGTATTTGAGGTATAAATTAACATTTATTCCGAAATTTGATCAAGAAGTACAGATAAATAACTTTCTTAAATGATTTCTTTTTGTATACTGATGAAAAATAACGCTTTTATTATATCGAAGGCAAATTAAAGATCCTTTGTATCTCCGATTCGTAAGACGTTTTTGGTCTTTTACTTGAACAGATTATTTTGATGATTGAATAGACAGTATTTTATAACCCTCTAACTAAAAATACCAGCATTTCTTCCAGTTGTTAGGAAATTGTAATGTCGTGCATTTCGTCTTAAACACTGCACTTGCCAAAGAAGAAAGTCTCTGTTTTATGAGACAACGTACTTTAAAGAATTCTTAAAAAAAATTCCTCTTGAAATCTACGGTAGAAATAATGCTGAGTGCGAAAATTAGCCTTTAAATGCCTTCTTTGGAAAGCGCCTTTTATCGCCTTTGAATTACTGTCTAACTATATTACGCTCATTTTCACAATGTTCCGGCATATGGACGAAAAAATTCAACCCATTTTAAAAAAAAAAAGGGTAGTCAGTTTTGTCGAGATGAGTCGGCTTATTTTATGTTTTGATAAAATCTTGCAGTCTGCAGTTTTTTAAATACTACTTGGCACACAAGCAATAAGAAATGCTAAAACAAAAAGTCAGAACATTTGCAGTAAATATTAAGAAAAGAGTACCAGTGTTTACATGCAAGAGGAAATCTTAGAAACATTCCTTCTCCCCTAAAATGGCAATCGAACATTCCTAACACACTGCCAACACGAAAAATATGAGTTTGTCGCTTAAATCGTTTTGAATTTTATTATTTTACTAGCCGCTATGCGGCCAGCCTTCGTCTGGCTTTTAAACGTACCGGAAAAATGCCTAAAAGACACACCTGGGACCTATGGCCGCGTAAGTTCTTCGAACTTTTTTCTCTTTGTTAAGATTCCAACCCTCCTTTGTATACCGTCCTGATGTATCTCCAGAAAAACATATACATCTTGAATTTTTAACAAATTAATTGCATGAGATATGCATTAAACATTTGTTAAAGCATAATTTATATCCCCGTTCTTAAGCACCACCATGACAACATAAAAAATTATATCAAAAATTCTACAATAAAATTAAAATTTTTTAAACATTTTCTTACTCGATAGGTTGAATGATCCTTTTTCTGAAATTTTGAAATGTTATGATACTTTAGGTAATCTTCTGAGGAAATGTGTCAGCAGTCACATCGCAGCCATTTAACTTGTATAAAATATTACAATGAAATAACCAATATTCCTTGATGCAAATGTTAATTATCCTAATAAAGTAATTAAACAATTTACCGTTGCAAAAAGAACAACTTTTTAATTTCTTAAACTTTTCGGTCTCTTAAAAACAGTAACATAAGAAATACGATGAAAAATTGTTGCCAAACCGAAATTTTTAAAAGAATGAAACTATTCAAGATGATGCAATTTCATCAAAAATCTATCAACAACAATTTTTCTAATTGTTGTTGATAGATTTTTGATGAAATTGTTGCCAAAACAACATTTTAAAATATCTGAGATGTGAGAAGTGTATTCGGAAGCTTCATTTACAAAACTTTAAAAAAATACAAAATATTATTATTTTTCCAAAATTCTTTTTTTAAAAGGAATCGAAAGGATTAAAGTTTAACGTGTCCAAAAATCAAAGAAAAATAAACAGCAGATTTTTAAAAATAAGTTTTTTTAAAAAAAATTCAGCTGAAAAGGTGTTAAGCTCACCTTCCTAAATAAAATCGTACTTAATCGATTTATTGAAATACGAAATTTATTTTAAGTTCGTAAAATAGCTAAGAGTCTACGCTTCACGACGATGTAAAAATGAAACGTATAGAGTGAAATCTCGCTTTCCTGTAGCCCATTATGTCTCAAAACGACGCGATTTGGTCACAAAACATAAAATAAAAAAATTCTAATTCGAATTTCGAAAAAAATCGCTTCGAGGTGCACTGGCTCTTGTGTAGATACACCTATGTACCAAATTTCATGGTCCTGGGTCTATTAGCTTACTCGCAACACGAACAAAACACACACACACACACACATACAAACACACACACAGACTCTTTGTTTTATTATATGTAGAGATTTCAAGAAAATACACATGTAAAATATGTAATGTAGATGTATTACAATAAATCTGCATTTCAAATAAAAAATATTTTTTAGGAAAATATAGAAATCTATTTTGCATATAACAAGATTTTATTCATTTTTACTTTCCGACAATAAACGGCCATTACGTTTGTATACGCGTCGAATATCACTGCTTTTATTAGAAATGTTGTAAACATCGTCATTTTATTTATTGATGAAATTGTTCTGTGATCTTATGAGCAAAATCATCACGAGCCGCCTCTGCTGCTGATGTTTTAACGATTTTATGAATGAATTTGTGTTTTTGCTTTAGTTATGCTGTTATAAAATTCTCTGTAAGGCGCTGTCAGCAACTTCAGTTCACGTTAGAACTTCCCAGTTCGTTCCTCACTAGAGTCATGTTTGACAAAATGACTTCCCAATTTTCTGGCTTGTTCTAGACCTTTTATGAAGCTGCATTTAAAATTAAATCATTTTCTTCATTATCATCACGTTCTACGAGATTAGAAATCTCAGGGACAACCTCTAACATTTCATCATCGCTTAGGGCTACCGATTCATCAGTATCTTCACACGATAGATCATCGAATTCTTCTTTATCAATTGTGTGGACCATTTTAATGATGCTGGGATATCCATTCATATTAAGAATGAAAGTATCTTTGCTTCATTCTTCTCCATTAGCTATTAAGCAGTCTACTTGCGCATACGTGTAATATTATAACTCTCTCCCCCCCAAAAAAAAATTCCCGTAGAATTTAAGTAGCAAAAAAGTCTTAGAAATTCAGTTGGCTCGCTCGTATTAAATCAAAATGACATTAAAAAGAGAATAAAATATTTAATTTCAATTCGCGTTAAACCAGCTTCCTGTAAAAAAGACTCGTCTGAAAACAAAATTAGGTGTATTGTATGACGAAAGGTTTTTGTTTAGGTCACCTCTTAAAATTTCGAATCATCCTGTACATTGTATTATGCAACCGCTTGTTTAAAAGTTTTAAGATACAGAATTTGGCCACACTTTTCTGTTTTAAGTGAAAGGATTTCAAGCAAGATTTCAATTTATTCGTACAAAACACGATTAAAAAATTCTTATATTTGCATTACTCATCAATAATCAAGTTTCAAAAGCTTCATATATATTTTGATACGATAATTAAAGTTCTTATAAAGATTCCAGAAAAAAAAAATCTCTCAGGAAAGAATTAAAAAACAAAATTCTTTGTTCGATAGAACTCTGAAGGCCACTTAATCCTTCGAAAAATTTATAATCCCATTAAAAACCCTTCCATCACGGCCCATTTATTTTCACATTACAATTATTTCGCCATTAAGCCTAAGAGTAATTTGTATTTTATTCTATTCTTTTCCAGAATAGTATATTTCCTCTTAAAAATGGCGAAAAAATTAAATATAAAAATGATCTGTCGTACTTTGTTGTAGAAAATGTTTTTCGTTGAAAATCTTTCGATGATGTCACATCCGGTAGAAGACAAGAATTTTATTTATAATTTTTTTTGTATTAATGTAACATCAAAGATGCCAAATTTTTTTTCTTTTTTCTCTTGAGTCTCCATATTTTTCAGTCATAAACCGTTTTTCCTGCAACACTTATTTCCTTTTCTTGCTATTTTGTTATGTTTTTATCTGTTTTTATCTTTCGTCGAATGAAAATCTCTTTTACGTGTGAAATATGAGCGTAATTTTATTTTTATGTCATACTTCTGCTTTTGAGAGTTTTAATATATTATTATTAGCATTTAAGTTACAAGATGACAGAAGTAGAAAAAGGAATTTTAGAGCGAAAGGATTTTTTTTTAAACTGAATATACTTTTCATAAATATTTATTTTCCTTTAGAATGTCAAATTACATACTAAACACTTCTGTCACACATATTTATTTTTTAACTGAATTTGTGTAAGACACATGAAAAATGCATATTAGTCTTTAGTATGAAAGTATATTAATCACAAACATTTTGGATGCAAAACTTTATGCTAAACTTTTAATGGAAATTTCGATTTTGAATATATGTCAAAGAAATGTTACTATTTTTTCCTTTCTAGCTTAATTGCCTTAAGCAAAGTTCTACTGAACATTCTACAGAGATTATATTTTCTGGGAAATCCATGCATAAAAAAAATCAAATTTAGATAGTAAGCTGTCAAATACAGTGAGTCCTTTCGAAGGCCATCAACCACGGCTCCAGACATTTTAAGTCTTCTTCAAAGTGGTTGTCTTAGAGAAGATGTCTATTGATGAAAATGATTATCGATCGCATGACAGGTTTACTCTAGTTAAAGGCATTTTTACTATACTCGTTTGAAAATTTTAATATTTTAATATCTAGTTTAAACTTTTTTTATTTTCAAATTATCCGAGAATTTGCAATTAAAAACTTGGAAATATTCAGGTGTTTTACTTTATATGTCTTATACAGGTATTTGGAAAGCCCTTGATGTCCTCCAGATTTTTCTACAAGTAAGAAAAAAAATTATATTCCAAACGTTTTCAAAACATAGATGCCAAATAAATGATCACAGGAATAAAAACATTTGCAACAGTTAATAAAAACCAAAAGAAACTCTTTAAAAAAATAATTTTAGATTGCAGAAAGACACTTTAAAGAGCTCTCACCGCTTTGCTATTCGAATGTGCAATTAAAAGGAAACCATTTAATAAAACGGACGATGATTCATGCGTCAAATCTAAAAGTAGAATTTTGTATTTTCAGCAAAGGAATGAAATAGGAAATCAATTATCAGGAATCTAAATACCCGAAATTCCAGTTATCCAAGTTTCTTGTTTGGTATAGTGCGTTTGACGTTATGCTAATTGTATTTTTAGTAAACGAGCTGAAGAGCGGCGAAAATGCAAACTAGGTTTTCAAGCGTGCGCTTGCAGCTGGAGTTAGTAGTTACTGGATTTCCAACGGCGTAGATGTTTTTTTGAGGTTTGCTTTGCTGTAGTAGTGGGGAATTCAAGTTTTTCGCTGTGTTTGGCGAGTTGCTGTTCTTCAGGCTACGTGGCGTCTGTGAGAGGTTGAGATTTCTTTTAAGTTCTACCGAAGATGTACGACAGCAAGTCAACAGAATACACTGCACCAAATACGATGGCGGAACATACATCTTTGTGGTTCTTCGAGTATGGAGCTGCAGTAAAGTTGGTAAGTCAGTGAATTTCTGTATCTTTTGTGATAAGAAAATGGAATTTTCAGCTTTTAAGACGCAGAGGTATGTAACGAAGGTAACGAAACTAAAGGGGAAAATTATTATGAGTTACGACTCTTCTGATTACGCTTAGTTAGAACGTTTTAAATCTAAATTAAGGCCGCCTAGACTGTATAGTGGTTAGAAGAGCAGACGGCGATACCGAAGAACCCGTCCTCGAATTCCGCAGAAGGCATAGATGTAAATTGTCTGTCCCATCATAAGAGGCAGTAGTGGTCGCCCACTAGGCTCCTCCACAATATGGCCACCACTTCTGGCCAATGCAGTGGCCAGTGCCGTTATAGGCAAGTGCCTGCCATTGAAAAAAAAATCTAAATTAAGTAATTTTACGGCTAAAATTTCGGATATTTTTAGCAACATTTTTGCAATTTATGAAGCGAAAGATACTGGTGAGTTTAATGAAGAACAACAAGGTATGCAAGATACCACTGATAAGTTATTTTTAATGCTAAACAGAGTTAATGTTAAGAATCTTGAAGATGGCAGTATGGAGGCTAAATCTTATGAAATATCGAGCATTCGCTTACTTAAGCTAGATTTCCTATATTTAGTGTTAGTCCTAAAGCATGAATATCATTTAGTGATTTGGCTAGACTGCAGATTATGGCCAGTCGCCAAATGAAGCGAAATTACCCCAAATCTGGTAATCTCTTGGCGTCATGAAAATCGTTAGGATTTAAGGTTACAGTTTATAGCATTTAAGTGGGCTTCTTGAATTTTCGTCATTTCACTGTGCTTCTAGTAAACTGTGAGCGAAATGGCTGACGATGAGAGTTGAACGTGTGGATTTTACTTATTTGATTTAGTTTTTAGATAAGGGCGAAAGATGTGCGATAGAATGGTGCATGAATTATAGTTTGATTGCGAATATGTACGAATGTCCTAAGCGTAAAAATAGTATGAAATTACTTGAAATGAAATATGCGACAGATTTGTGTGATTGGAGGTGTGTGCCCGTTATGTGGTTAAGCACATGGTTGAAATGAGCGTGTCATTTTGAATTTCATCTCGATTGTATTGTTACATTTTAGTGTGGATATAAACACATGCGAGTTTCTACTATTTATTATAAATAAAAATTTATTGTAAAAATATAAATTACGTAGTTAAAATTGTTTAACCACTTTTTCTTTTACTATACTATTGCTCATGTTTCAGTAGATCGAAATTTTGAATTTTATCATTTTTTTTCCCTGCATTTTTTTTTAAAGTTTTAGATTAAATATGAATCAATGCTTTCCGGTCATTTATTGCTCATTTACTGCTTATTACAATTTCTTAAATTTCGTGCTAAAACGTTTTACTCCATTTTGCTACTGTCTTAAAAATGGTATATATTATGAAAAGTTTTATAATTGTTGATGCCATAAAATACATAGTTATACACTTTCAAATACTTTATCGTTGCTTTGCTTGCACTTCTGTTTTAGATATTTTTGCATGTTTGCATGATAAATTTTTTGCATGTTTACAAGATTCATTCAAATTCGCAACCATCTAATATGGCGATATGATGAATTAGTGATATTCTAAAACGCGTGAAAATAACCGATTTGGCGACTTTTAGAAAATGCGCCAAACTGGCCCATAATATGCAGTTTTATCAGTGATTTATATAAAACGGATAATGACAAATTATCAGGTGCTCAAAATCTGCGATATTTAAAATTTTCTTTAAAGAGAAACGCGCTAAGGATTGTTCCGTCTTTTATTATATCTGATAGAAATTTTAAAATTGCTTGGGATTTACTGTGTCAAAAATTTTCACGTAAGAGAGAATTACCTTCATCGTTTTTACAGAAAATCTTATTTTAGCAAATTTACAAACTGAAAAATCAAAGTCAGTTATTTGCTTTCGTAGATACCGTGAGAGAATGTGCGTGTTCTTTTGAGAATGTACTTGTATCGATTCCTTAAGTTTCAATGTAGAACAATTCGTGCATACTATTTTGATGTTAACAGTACAATTTAAACTAGATTCTTTTACGAGAGCATGGTGAGAAAGAACTTCGAGAGCACGGTGAGAAGCGAGGAAAAATACCAACCTTTAATGACCTGTTGGAATTCTTACAACAGGACTCTGCAAGCTGATAAACAACAAAGTGTTAAAAAACCAAAATGCGAGAGATAAATTGACCTCATTGGCTTCAGAGATTCATGCGGAATGGAGCCAGTCATTCAGTATTTAAATGCAATAAGTTTTTAAATCTGAACTAGCAGGCTGCAGCCAAAGCAAAATTTAGAAGTTCTATTTCTACCTGAAAAGAAAGTATATGAAAACACTTTAGTATGAATAAAATCAGTTCATTCTTTCCAAGCAACAACCAATTCGTAAATAATTTGTTGTTGCCAAACCAGGAAACAAAACTCTTTGGCATTTCAGGTTAATACGTATGACGCGACGATTTAGATTTACTGTACTAGAACAGCTTTTCTCAATATCAAGAAAAGAAGTAACGTGGCAGTCAATTATCCTAACCTGAAGCAAAAAAGTTGCAAATAGTAGTTATTTGTTTAAAATGCTGACATTAACGAAACATTTTCGACATACAATGGCATCACATGCAATCGCCTGCTTTCGTCAACGTTAGAATGTGACATTACATAATAATAACATGTTTAATGTTTGGCAGTGCTATTTTTATTTGACATCTTGTAAAACTTGCAAATTTTTTATTAACTTTTTTAATAAAAAAGTTATAAGTTTTATATAACTTATTTTTCTTTTATTTGTATTTTAATTTTTCATTTTTTGATATTAATCAATAAGTCTATGATTTGGAAGCTAGCAGTGGCAACACTTTTCGAAATAAAGCATTTTTATCCCCAGCGACTTCCGAGACTGTTGCCACTCGAAAACATAAATGCGAAAATTAGTGTTTCAGAGATTTTAATTAATTTCTCGGATAATTAAAGTCTGACGAAGATGAGAATGATCAAAACGGTTTCCCACGAATTTATAGTGCATGGAACGGCAAAATTTTCTGCTATGACAGGAGGCAGATTTTTGCAAATGCGAATCCCCCGAACAATGAAATCAATAACATTTGCTTTCGGAAGTTAATTGTTGCTATCTATAAAGCCAAAATAATAATAAACTAATAAAAGAAAAAAAATCTGAAAGATTTCAGATTTTAAATAGCGTCCAAAGGGGTATTCTTTTAACGTTTTGTGTGTTACCTTTATTAAATATCGTGTTCTACGTACTCAAGCCATAAAATTCAGTTCAACAGCATTATCGCAAAATAATTTGAAAATTAATTTTAGAATTTCCGATACAGAGTCTCGCGCGCTGAAGATAAGAATGTTTTTTTTTTTCGTACAGTGTTGTCATTACTCGCTTTGAAATCGCTTAGTATTTTAATCAAACATTCGTTGAAGTATTACAAAATATGAAATCGATAATAAAACAAATTTCAAATTAAAGTTAGGGCTTCCACATGCCCATATTTTTTGGAAGATTACGTTATTCAAAATTTGATGGTTCTAGGCGCCGTTGTTTTATCACAATGCGAGAAACACATATACATTTATGCAGATTCTTCATTATTTGATTTCTTTAAATATAATACAAGGCGATAATATTTGGTGGCAACAATTTAAAAAGTGATTCGCCGTTTATAGTTTTCAACGCAAAATGCCAAAACGAAATTGTCATTCAGGACAAATTGCTCCTTTGGACTAAAAATATATCCAAACTATTAAAACATAACGAAACGAAATGACTTTGAAATGAAATGGTCTGATATGAAATGGACTTGAAAACTCAGGTTTTCTTCAACTGATTACAATTTTGCGTTAGAACGAACGTTTTTTCTGACTTTCTGTGAGCAAAATAAAAGCTTTTCCCGGCATAAAATATTGGTTCAACAAATATAAACAGTTACTGCCTTTTTTATCTAAGGTATTACCTTTAAATTTATGCTGAATTTTATGCGAGAAAATATCAGAATTCTAAATAGAAAAGGCAAAAGTAAAATAGCATTTATTGCTCAAAATAATAAATTTCTTTTACTGTTTTCGGACTTTCGCAAAGAAGGGTGCTGAATGCGACTCCGGAATGTTTCATAGTAATTATATATCATGTGCAGATACGCTAAATTAAATCCTTTTCTGTGTAATCTCTGCTAACTAAAAAGGTTTCAAAGTTATAAATCTTGATTTAAAATAATATAATATTAAGCAAGTAAGTGCATAATGTTTACAGCATTTTGTTGGCATTTAAACAAACTGCAATTCTGATACTAGTGGAAATGAAAGAGTCGTATTCAGACACATGCAATTTATTTTAGAGAGACTGTAGTTCCTAAGTTTAAAATAATTGCTTTAAAATATAAACGTTATTTGGGTACTGATTTCTTAAAATTTCATCAAAAGACTTCACGTATTTCAGTAAAAATTATTAATTCTTTGTTAAATTATATTCACCTGTATCCACAGAAGTACTCGTGTGGCTTTTATTTTTATATCCGTTGGTCGTAAACGTGAAGATCAGAACAGGTAGAGTAAGCTTTCTCCATATGTCCCGTGCAATGAAAATGAAGCCATGAAACGTCACAGTATGACGTCACGACTCATCATGGCCGCTGCCATAGGCGGAATTTTGGTTGGTTTTGTTTCGGCGTCGTCTATAATTCAGCTATGCATCATTGAACTTTTATAAGTCTCCCGTATTTATAAGTTTTTCATGTCTCGAAAGCGCGACTTAGTATATATATTAGATTTATATATAGCATTATTCTGACATAGGTATTTTGACACAAAATGGGCCTTTTTCTGAAATAACATACCAATTTTTTTCCATATTTCGATTCTATGACTCAAATTATGCCTAAATATTAAATTTTGTAAAATTTGGTGCAAAATTTACGGAGAAATTAAGAAATTTAATTTGGCGAATTTTTTTTAATTTGCGCCAAGAATAATTCACTTGGCGAACTTCTTAATACGTGGCAACCTATTTTCCTATCCCTTCCATTCTAATGGAGCGGAAAAAAAGTCACATCGTTCCTACGTTTTTACATTGTGCCATGAGCGAAGGAAAAGTCACATCGTTCTTCTTTCAAATATAATTTCAGCAAAGTGCGTAAACTACATTAGATGTTCAAAATCGCTGAAACAATCTTGCATTTGGCGTACATTTACTAAAAACACTCAATCGATTTCGAGGGCAGCTACAGGTCCCTCCTCATCAGGAGAACAAAATATCTAGAAAGGGAAAGCAACCTCAATAACGGCTTTTTTTATACCCTCGGGTAGAACCACGAGGGAGGAGGTAACGCCATCTAGCGGCAGAAGTAATAATCAAGACTGAAGTTAATAGAAGATGTTACTACCGATTTCAATAAATATGCCAAATTTCAAAATACGCCTATATATAAATTCACGTATAGCTTCGGAAATTTTGGATAAAAAGTTCTAATTTTTTGCAGGTATGCTTAGAAATACATCTCCTTTAAGATGATGTTAAAATTTTTATAGGTTGTAATATAAAAGGATTTTCGAAAAATTTTTAAATAAACATTTAAAAATACAAATTTGAAAAATAAATCATAAAAAATGGGTGAATTTTGTTTAGAGTGAACCTAAATTTCGAACTGTGAAAGAAGAAATTAAGTAAGTGTAATAAAAAAAGAGATATTAATGAATACACACCAAATTGAATTACACTGAGGAGCTAAAATTTTTAGAACTAATTTTTTAAAAACTAGTACTCATCCGACTTTTAAAAAACTTGGCAGTTTGGCATAATTTGAGTCGTAGAATCGAAATATGGGAAAAAGTCGGTATGTCATTTCAGGAAAAGTCCGATTTTGTGTCAAAATACCTATATTAGAACAATGCTATATATAAATCTAACACATATCCTAAGTCGCGCTTTCGAGATATGGAAAACGCAATTTGAATTTTGTCAATCGGGCCAGTAGAACGGGAGATATAGAACTGTCCCATTTTTTTTGGCGCAGTGTACATGCAAATGTGTAAATGTTAACTATAACACAAATGTATTACATGGTAAAACCTGGAAGATCAATGAAACTGTTAACTGTATTTTATGCAAATAGTGCCTAAAGACACTTTTCTGAGCCTACAGAAGTTGATATTTGCTCTCAAATTCAGTGTACTTCTATTTAACAGTGTGTTTCGTAGTCTTATCCGTACGTTGTATGGCGATCATGATAAGTTTTGACGTCGTGTTGCTGCCGTTTCCTTGGTTTCATTTTTGTCACGTCAGGCTTACTCCATCCATTCTAACCTCCTTGGTCGTAAACATATATTTCAACTACAAAAAAAAAAGTTCATGCTTTGGTAATCTTAAATTTAAAAAACAAATTTTTTAAGAGTTACGAAATCTAAAATTTTGCACGGTCCTCCGGTGTCTGTAGTTCTATTTACTCGAAGTTAATGCAAGTTATTTTTTGCACTATTTCTATGATATAAACTGTAAGACCATTAGTGTCGTACGATAAAAAGTAATCTTGATGTTTAACATTAAAATTTAAGATCATATTTCCTGAAAATTCTGGGATCCTACACAAATTGAAGAGCAAAAAATTTAAATTAGTGCGTAACTAAAGAGGAGATATGAATTTCTAAAAAGGTTTTTATTATTGAGAAAACTGATGACAAGCATTGCTGTGCAGAGTGCGTGAAACAGTTTGAAAAACATGATTCTTTAGAGAAGAATTAATTCAGATCCCTGCAGCATTTGTGTTTTGAAAACCAATAGAAGGCTTTAATATTAGCATATAGCCGAGTCGTAAAATCACTCGCATAAATTAAAAGGAAAAAATATTTCTAGTACGTTAAACTTTTTTGTATGATGCTAGATTATCTTTCTACACTCATGTCCATAAATTAAGGATAATGCAAAATCAGGCAAAGGAAGAGTTAGAAGCAAAACAAATTTGACTTATTTGTTAAGCTTATTTATTAAACAAAAGGTAAAGAGTAAAAAAGATGCTATATGTTTGATATTATTAAAAAAATTAGCGATTTTTTCTCCCTGGAGCAAATTACAAAAAAGAACTATTTACAAAAAACCAATATTACATGGTTGGTATGATTGTTAATCTGAGTATCAAATTATCGATCTGATCTTGGTGGATATTACACCACTCAACAAGCAATGCACTCCGAAGTTCCGGTAGACATGTAGGAGGAGGTTGACGGGCTGCAACTCGTCGGCCAAGCATGTCCCATACGTGCTCTACTGAATTCAAGTCCGGTGAGAATGCTGGCCAATCCATACGGGTGATATCCTCCGATTGAAGGCATTCGCTTACGATGTTTGCACGGTGAGGACGGGCGTTGTTATCCATAAACACAAATTGTGCGCCCATGGCGCCCCGCAACAAACGTACATGTTGTTCCAGAATGACGTCCCGATAGATTGCGCTTGTCGTGGTTCCAATTTGAACATGCAGGTCAGTTCTGGAACCCAGAATAATTCCACCCCAAACGAGCACTCCTGTAACTGTTTCGTTCAATGATGTTTTCTTGGTGGTAACGGGTACCTGGAGCTCTCCATATGAAAGTCCGGCGAGAATCAGACTGCAAGATAAACCTGGACTCGTCGGAAAACATCACACAAGCCCACTGTTGCGGTGTCCACAATGCATGCTCTCTACTCCAGGCTAACCGCAGGCGACAGTGAGTTGCAGTAAGTGGAACGCATCTGACAGGTCTACGAGCATATAGACCAATCTGCCCTAAGCGTCTGTACACGGTCTGCCTTGAAATTGTCGTACCAGTGGCTGAAGAGAGCTGACGAGACAGGTCTGAGGCTGTGCTCCGCCTGTTTCTTTTGGCAGTAACTGCCAAATACCGGTCCTCATTCGGCGTTGTAACTCTGGGGTGACCTGTGCTGTAATGTCTACTCACATTACCGTCATCTTGGAATCGTTGCCAAAGCCTGGAGATCACACTCTGGGCAATTCCAAGTTCGTCTGATACTTCCAGTTGGGTACGCCCACATTCCAGACGGCCGATAATTCTAGCACGTAAAAAATCATCCAAATGCGTCCTTTGTGTCATAACTATTCGGTTATTGCACTGAAATGCTTATAAAGCGCCTGAGAACAATTTTACTTCTTTGCCTGTATTCCTCATAAATCACTCTCTTACACTCTCGTCATTGTGACGTACCATCGGTGTCATCTGGTTACTTCCTGAAATTTTCATATGATTCTTGAAGATGTGTGTAGTGATTTTACAGGTGATATATTTATTTTAGAGTTCGAGTTCCGCGTGACTCCGAATTATCCCTAATTTATGGACATGGGTGTAAATTAATAAAACTGAATGCGGACATTATTACCATGATTTAAGCACTTGAAAATTTATAAAATTACTTGTTTGAAAATGCTTTCGGCATGTCATATGCAACAAAATTATAAATTAAAGAATGCCACAAATTGCTGAATCATAAAGGCATATAACTGAATGAAACAGAGAAGGAAGTTGACCCATTCAACCTTAAATTATCTGAATTTATTTTTTTAACCGACCCTTCAAAGTCAATGGTTGGTGTAGCTTTCTGGCACTAAAAAGTCTCGAAAAATGACAAATTTTGACTCTAAATATTTCAGCGAATTTTGTTTGCTTTTTTTATAGAATGAGAATACACTTATATATCTATATTGACTGCAGGACCATATAAAATGTTAGATTTTTACAAATTTTTAAAATTAAAAATGCCGAGATATGATTTTTTCCCTTTGCCTAACATATTTAATAATAAGTACATATTTACAATTAACGACTGAGAAAATAAGGGCCGTTTATGAGCTGAGGTTCCTCAAATAAAAATCAAAATTCGGAAGCATATTTTATCACGATATTTACCTCAAAACTTAACATCTAAAATAATACTTGCTATTTATGGTGATACCTAAAATGATTAAAATTCTAAAAACAATAGTGATTTTCTCTACATTTTCCCTGTAAAATGTACGCAGATTTGATGCATTACAATGCTTTTATGTTTATAAGATGCAGAACTGTACGGGAAAAAAATTCTGATGAAGATAGCATACTTCTTCGCGTATTTTCTCCTAAAGCTTTTTAGAGCTAAATTCAGAAAATTTAACAAAAAAATATTCGCATAATTTTCCCATCCCTGTATAGTTCCCCCTATATAGTTTTACTCTTTCAGTGCTAGTTTATTGGTAAATTGCGTTCTCTTTTGTTTTTATTCATTGTATTCTATTCATATTTATATTTTGATATTAGTATTTCATCCATTTTGTTTTCCTTTGCATTTATTATTTGGAACACATTTTGTACAGGTGCTTCATTAAGCTATCCAGACGCGGCAGACTAAGACTCTCACATTTAAGAAATTTTCCAACAACGTGATTTTATCTTACTTCTATTATTTACATTTCAGCTCATTGTAGCCTTAGCTATCTTTCGGTCTTTCGAAATTCGCTTCCTTTATTAGCTCCCCTTCGTTCCTCAGATGTTGTTCTTGGGAACTGCATCAAGACTTATTTAAGTGAGATGCTTCAGGACTTTATAAGGTGAATGAGCCGGACATGTCGCTCAGCTGTCTCAATTAGTGTCAGATATTGGCTCAGTAACTGTCGGATATTTTATTTTTAAATATGTATCCTTATTTTAATATAAGTGCTGCCCAGACTGTGTAATGGTTAGGAGAGTCTACCGAAAGGTCTGGGTTCGAATCCCGGAGAAGGCATGGATGTTTGTAAATGTATAGTGTCTTTGCGGCATGGGACACTCTAAATACAGGGTGAGCCGAAAGTCCTCTTATGTGGTTTAGCGGAAGGGAGAGGGGTGAAAGACCGTCGGATCAGCCTCGGGATGCTCTTCCTCAAAATTAGGTTGGAAGTAGTCGTCCAATCACCTTGAGGCTGTGGCAACAGTTCTTCCATGAAACCATAGACAAGACAACAACAGAAACATTCTAATGCAAGTTTCTTTTAAAGAAATAACACTGTGAAAGTTCACAACAGTTTATGTATGCCTACTTTTCATTTGTTAGGTTCTTACTGTAACCACTTTCTATAGAAATTAAATTACTCGCGTAATTCTCCCCTCTTGATTTTCGAAAGCTAAAATTAATTTAAAAAAATCTGATGTGGACACCACATGACTTCCTTACTTTTAACTCATACGCATTTTTTCCTGCACTTCATTTAAACTTTTCATGTCCCTCGAATTTAATTAGAGATATGTTTCTCATTCAATCAATTAAGTTCTGATTTGGCGGAAAGGCAAAAATACATAAAAACTCAAAATATCTTAAAACACAGGAACTTAAAGCGTCAAATATAGTTAAAAATCAGTTAAACAAATAATTTTTACAATTAAAATTAGAGTTTCTAGGCCAAACAAGAAACTGGGGCAACGGGCAGGAAGGCAAAATTTTCGCCACACAAAATTGAAAATTAACTTTGGCCTTAATGGGCAAAAAGAAAGTAAAGTTGGTGCACCTACTGACAGAATTCACTATTCCATTAAGAGTTTCGAATGTAAAGGAATGGCAGCCTTGTTAGGCATAGCGCCACTTAAAATTTTTAATTGTTGGTAATTCTGCAGCTATTTCATGCAGTTTATTTAAAGGCATATAAACCTTATCCGAGAGCATTTTAAATCCATTTTACAATCTGCTTTGGAATAAATAGTCCTTTATTCGGTTCGTATGAACAGATGTCAAGCAGAAAACTTATCTAAATAGATTCGAGAGTGGTCAAAATGGATATTTCCGTTAAAGTATAATACCCAAATATTTTCGCGATTACAGGGCGAGGAAATACGGTATGTAAGCTGAAACACAATGAATCTTCTCGTGGTAATCACCTCTCGTAGATGATCACCCCTGAAAGTGACCAGTATTTATGACAAATGTAAATAAATATCACCGTTGGATACATCTCAGACGACCAATTTCACAAGAAACAAACAAACAAAAATTCATTTAGAAATGTTGATGGTCGTCAAGAATTACCACAAATTAAAGATTTTATTTAATTTTTGACATAAAATGTGAGCAATACGATATCCAGAGAAACTTCCCTAAGAAACCATTCATTCATGGTGACACATGACTCTGGTCTTCTTTAGAGAAGGTTGCGTTAGAGAGGGAAAACAGCAGTGAGTCTACAAATCGTAGCCTCAGGAAGTTTCTGAAGAAGTTAAAATCGGAAATGAATCTTTAAAAATTTGTTCATTATTTTACCATTTTGAGAATTCAAAATAAACACGAGCTTTCCTAAAATCACGTCCGCATAGATGTAGTGCATTACTGCTTAACAATAACTAAGTAACAAAGAAAGAGTAATGAGTTTGCATAGCTCAAGAGAAAGCACCAACGACATGACGTTTGTTTAATCTGTTTATCTGAATTTCTGTATGTGCATAAATTATCAGTAACCTACCATGAAAGATGTCAAATATCTTGGCATACCAGAAACATTATTAAGCCATAATATATACTAATGACAGTATCGGGAAAAAAGTAAAAACAACAAAGTGGAAAGGAAGCATTTTGATTTGATCACTTGCGACAGCTGCCGTGTTTCGAATTTCTAAACCATGCTGATGACGTTAGTGCGAATCGACCAATCCGGTATTAGCAGTTCAACATCTTGTGGAAGAAAGTATCCATTCGAATTACGGATTCTAACGAAGCTTCATGTTAATGTAAACGATGCGAAACTGTGATCGGTTTTTTAGAAGTGCTTATGGAAATGTTTAGCATTTTGATTAATTCGGAGTTTGTAAATTTTGAATGTTTGAGACAAAGAATTTTTATTTTCTGTTAAATCAATAGGTAACCATTCTAACTTACTATATTTACGCAAAATGAAATTTGATGATCGATTATTAGATTGGCGTAATAAGTTTATTAATTAGCGCACATTCTTAATTTCAGTGTTAAAATAATTATACAGTGCATCATCGATGTATTCTCCTGATTTTTTTACAGTTTTGTATCCAAAATTCTGCTAGTTTCTGAATTATTTCAGTAAAACCACAGTGGGTTTGATGCATAAATGTTGTTAACGCTAAAAAAGAAGTGACGCCAAGATCTAATGTTTGAGTTTCATTTACCTTGAGAAATCCAGCAACTTCCAGTAAAACAGAAGTAAGATAGCCGCCATTTTGGTTTTGTACTCTGGTTATGCTATTTTAATGAAGTTATGCTTAGTATTTTAAGGTGCAGATGACAAGAGTGTCCATCTAAAATATGTACAGGTTCTCCTTTGTGTTGGTAATTTCTTTTAACAGAAGAAACATTAAAGGTAATACAGTTCGCTACATTTACGGATTTCATGAATTTTATTTATGTGTGTGATTTGATTCGATCTTTATAGAAAGGTTATCCACAAAAGTTTAGAGCTGATCCTTGTTTGCAAAGGGCCTAGTCTTGGGTTCATTAGATAGGGATTTGAAAAAGTGACAATTTGCAGGTTTGGGTTGAGTTGGTTAGTTGGATGTAGCAAAGCACATGAAGATTATGTCCATGGATAAAAGAGAAAAGAGATAGAAGGAAAAAAAACTATTAATGGAAAGAGATTATTATTTTATTATTAGTGGAATGAGGTATGCTTTACTGAACGAGTTTCTAAAAGAAACTAGTTCGTACTCATATGTCACATAGTAAAAACACGAAAACCAACCATGCAGCCAATCCGTTTGTTTGCGTTTGAATTCGCATCTAACTCCCTATATTCAACTGTTTGACCCACTTGGCCACTGATAGGGTCATAATCTCTGCAATCCACATGCAGAAAATACACCAGTTGAGGAACTGAAGGAGAATTTTCGAGTTAAACTGCTGAATGAGACATTTTGTTACGTTTGTCACATGTGATCTGACGTTGTCTATATATGTGATAAAGTTAGGTTATTCGTCTGGCCTTGCCTCTTGAAGTCTTGTGTCAGCACAAAAGAGCTGTTTAAAGTATACAGAAGCAGTAATGACTTTATTACTCGTATATGTTCATTGTGGATAATCCCTTCCATATCTTACAAGATACCTGACATTGTCTTCCAAGAACGCAAATCCAGTTTGGGAACTTGGTGTTGCCTACTCGTTTGGTCTTTGTCTGCCTGAAATTAATATATTGGCTTTACGTCTTATTTCCTGTAATAAAAAGCGAGAGAAAGATTTGATGTTGCAGAAAAGATTTACGATGGACGAGAAGCAGAAAACCTCGTATGGAAATACGCTGATTCTTGTTTTACTGAGTGAATGAAGCAGCTATGAAATCAGGTTTTGAACCCTTCCCATACGTTTGTGGTAATTACTGCTTGATCAATGCTCATCTCTTGTCGAATTCATAATTTGATCGAATCAAAATGGATCAGGCTATTCAAACGTTGCTGATCAAAGGAGATGAGGAACTAGAGAATAGATCAAGTTAAACTTTACGCTGTGGAACGTTTCAGACTATTACATATTGTCTGTTTAATAATAGCGTACTTTCTACGTACAATATAAATTTGCCTAGAAACCTATGCAGCCGTTAAACTATGCTGAAGTATGTTATCCATAAAAATGAACTGGCCAACTGCAACTCTAAGAAAGTGAACGCAAGGCTCTAATGTCCTATATCTGTCATCAATCCCTATACCTCTGTCACCAATCACAGAACCTCTATCAAAGATGCGAAGGTTTATGGGTTCACCAGATGTGATGCGTGCACAACCATCGAAGTTTGACTGCCATTCTGGTACGTGTGTTGGGCGTTACAGGACAGTCTCTGGCTCTCTCCAGGTGAAAGTACATCGGGAATCAATATTTAGGTTAGATTGGGACTCCTCTGTGAAGAGAATGGTCTTCGATTGATGTCCGATTCAAAGCTGATGTTCTCTGCACCATCCTAAATGGATTTTCTTGTGCGCAGAAGTAAGCGGGACGTCAGCAGCAGCAAACAAGGAAGATCTTACAGCCCTCAGTTCATTTGTATGTTTAAAAATACTCCTTCACATCGTGCTGATCTGGTGGATGATTTTATGAAAGGGAGGCTATTAACCCGATGAACCGGCCAACTAAATCTCTAGACCTAAACTCATTTGGGAGTCAATGGCAACTAGTCTTTCCAGACCTACGAAGATGTGAAAATAGTGTTGCTGGACAGACTGAGACAGTTACTCATAAACTGTGTTATATTTAGTATAAGGTCACGTTGTGAGACCTGTATAGCTGATAGAGAGGAATACGCCTCTTATTACCCTTTTTTCTTCCTTTTTGGGAAACATCTGCTTTATACCCACCGGCTTCTAAAAAACTTTCGTACGATCATGAATGCACACCGTGACTGTTGTATGGTATATCGCTTGTATTACGCTAAACATTATTAAAATCTACGTGTCGCTTTTAGAGATAATCAACCAAACGTGAAAACTGTCTTCATTTTAATCACCAGTAAACATTACTTAAAATACATTAATTATGAGATTTTGCATTACATTTACGTTTGCCGTAATTCATGTAATTAAAATACGAGAATAGAAAAGTAAAACAATATGTGGAACATTTTAGATTTCTAAAAATTCTTTTTTACAGAACACGCAAAGAATTGTTACCTGGCATGCCGTAGATATTCAGCTTACTCTTTCGTTTTGCACTTCAATATTTGTTTTTTCCGAGTATGCAATATTTCAAATTCAAAACGTTTCAGAAAGAAAATCTCGATATATGTAATTTCACAAAAGACATATTCCAACAAAAATCCTCAATCTTTTTAGAAAAAATAGAACAAACATTTGGAAGAGGATTTCAACTGACGTTTATAAAACTGTTGCGCAGATTTCTTTTTGCAAAACGCATAGGCATTTATTCTTAAAATGCTACACTTTTGTTATTTCCTATATAAGGAAAAGAAGTATACTTTTGTAAAATACACGAAGTGCAGCGCAATTTCTAAAAGTATAAATTCCGAGTTCGTTTTCTATTAAAATAATATTATATAAGACATATGCTGATAAAAAATAATAAGCAATAACAACAAGGAAAAAATTTAAAGTCTGGTGTGGGCATCATATAACTTTCTTGTACGGATTCTACCTGTGAAATTATATGCATTCATTTTGCTGCACTTCATTTAGACTTATTTCCTCGAATTAATTTAATAAACCGATACCTCAATGCATGATGAAAATGACACCGAATGTTGAAAATTATGAAATTAAGTACACCAGTTAATTTTTGTTTACGGTGTCAAATGTCTAGCATTTTTATTATTTCATAATGTGTATAAAAGGTTACCAATTATAAGTATGGAAGCCGAGAGACTGCATTAAATGTTAGATTTCATTGCTTGCCCAAAATTAATCTTTTAAATTTGATGTTGCCAAAACATAAGCATTTTCGTGATTTAAAACACTTCTATAATTAGAAGTAGTAGTATATGATACTTCTCACGACTGCGAAACTAAAGGCCGAGGAAGGATTTTGAACCTGGGTAAGGGCTTGGGGTATACACTTTTGGTACTGCCTAATACAATGGAAAGATATGTACATTTTTGAAATACATGAGGCTTCAGAAAAAATTTTATACATTTTGAACTGTCATAGAAAATTTATTTTCCAACCTACAAGGTTAAATTTCTCGGATAAGTAAGGCTATAGTCCAGCTTTAGAAATAAGAGTACTCTTTAGTTAGACTAAACGTTCCATATGGTGTTTATATAAAACGATGGCCTTCAACATGGATAACAGTTCAAAACGATGGCCTTCAACATGGATACATTTCTGAGTACGAGTCTTGACTGATTCCTTACTTTCCACCAGTCTCCAATGGAATTTCTACCCCCACTGCCTAACTCTCATCCCAAAGTGTGTCAAGGTTACTTGGTTTACGACAGCACACCTCATCTTTACTATGCCCCATAAGAATAACTGATCGGAATAAGGTCTGCAGAGCATGCAGGAAGCTCAGTTGGTACCCTAAGTAAGCCAGCTCGTACACTGATGACAGCTTGAGTAGTCGGGTGAGCTGTATATTGGTTGAGTACACACAGCTCCCTCGCGTACATTTGTAGACACACTTTCAGTTCCATGAAGATCCTGAAATCAGTTCCCTGATGTCTTCGCTACCGCCCCACGAAATTTGAACAATAAGTGTTGAAGCACCCTGTAGAAGCTGTTACGCCATTACTTTACAGAAGAAAGGATCATACTTTGTCTTCTTACACTTGCTAGCCGCCTTGATTCCCATCCGAGAAGGATGGGGCTGCATCACTAACTCCGGTTGATTTTTACCTGTGGGATTATTTGAAGTTCAACTGCTATCTTGGTGAGATCCTAACCTTGACGACCTTAAAGAACATACCACAGGTGGTGATGAGCATTCCTGGTGACATGTTCTTTCTATTCAGACGTCGAGAATGTTGAGTACAGGATGCAGGGTGTGATCTACGAGAAGGTGGTTACATTGTAACAGGTCTATGTTCTTGCCAAAGAAGCTTTTACATCGAATCAAGTGCTATTGTGATTATCTCGGCAATCTTTTGGGGCACTTCATTTGCTGCATCAAAGCAGTGTACTGAAATTTCTTCTTATTATCGATTTGTTTTGTTCTCAGCTGCGTAGACTAGAATAGCGCCACATTTCCTCCTATCGCTAACTTTTAGTAATATTTTTTCCGAATCTTTTCCCCATCTAGTCATTAGTCCTCCTCACCTAAATTGGTGGTATTCCTTTTTACAGTTTGAGTTACACATCTCTTAGTAGTGTCAATTTAAAAACAAACACAACTTGTATAGGATCGAATTTCAAGAATATCAAGATAAATAACAAATCATGTTTTTAAAATGAGTCTTTTGAAAACTTTTGAAACAATAGGCAAAAATATTTGCTGTATATTATTCCAGCAAAAACTAGAATCATATAGAAAAATGTGCACGTAAGTTAGAAAGTTAAGACAAATATTCCAGAGATAAGCATGCGTCTTCTTTGAATCCTCTGCGCATCTAATTTTCAATAAATACTTGTGAGTTTTGCTGTAAATTAACCAGTCAAATTTCGCACAGTTGAAATTGTAATATCTTCTTCAAAATATTAATAATAATGATAATTTTTCAGTATAATTCGAATATATGATGGCCTTTATTTGCAAAAATTTTCCATAAAAGAAAATACGATAAATCAAAGTAGGACAAATTCGTAGCAAAAATTTCATAGCAGAAAATATGACTGAAATTTGAATCACAAATCTTGCATTCTCTAAATGGCCTTATGAATCACTTATACTACGAGAGCACTCACGGGGAGATGCGTGGATGCCTTAGATTCTTCTCCACATAAAAAGCGATTAGAGAGAGACATAAGAGAAAAAAGAAAAAAAAAGTAGAAGCTAAGAAAAAGAGAAAAGTAAAAGAAGGAAAGCACTGGATCCCGAGGTCTTGGCGATCTCACCAAGCAGAGGATCACCTTACGGATACTCGGGATTTGAACTTATCATCTTCGGTGTAAGAGTAGAATGTTTCTAATCAACATACAGACCTGGCCATGTTTCTTAACTATAATGTTGATATATGATGGAAAAAATTTGGTAGTATGGTTCCATCTCATCAAGACACATAAATTAGAAATTAATTTAAAAAGATTCCTTATCTTTTTATTGCTTTCTTATGCAATGATAAAAGATGCATGCGTTCTTAAATGTAAAGATTTTATATTTTATTTTAGAAGCTTTAATGGCATTTAAAAATAAAAATCACACGTTAGTTTCTTTAATATATAAGGAGAAGTAGTTTCCTTAGAAACGTTCTTAAAATGCGATGCTGTCAATGACATAATCTCATTAATATGCATGCTAAAAGCAAAATGGAGCTGTAAAAGAACTATGTACCGCAGAGCACCTTCCTAGAAAATGCTGTTATATTTTAAATTATGAGTTAAAAATTTTATGGTTTGGCAAGCTGGCGTATTGTAATTATTTTCCGTGCATCAAGCAGATCTTAATGTGTACTGAAAAGTATAAAGATAATGACGCTGCTGTGGAGACACAGGTTTTGATCTAAATAGCTGTTTTATTCAAAAAGGACGCTTTAAATATTTTCAGTTATTCATTTCCAGCAGCATCTAGAATTCAAAAGGTTTTCATCATCAGATTTTTTGCAGCAGAAGAGCATCGGCAAATTTATGTTACCTGCACAATGTGAAATATAAGTTTTTTAACTTATCTTTACCGCTGCCTTGCGGATAGCCAGCTATCAGAGTATTATTGCTGGGAAAATACCTAAAACTTTAATTTATAATTCAAATTTAATAAACATCTGCTTGCTTATACAATTTCACCCGTTTTCAAAAGCAATTAATGTAACCTTCTAGCTTAACCGAGTGTGGTTATTGTGTGCAACATAAGGTCTATCTCTCAGTATTAATCAGCTTGTAAATGCTTAGCAATCTGAGAGATTCAAACTTATACATGAATTTCTTAATAAATTAATGATTTAAAAAATTCTTGATGATGTAGTTTCTTGATACGTTCTTAAAAGGATTTAATTTATGATATGCCCAAATATTTATTCGTTTGGAAAGAAAGTAATTTCGGGTTTTTAGTATGAAGTAAAACTAAATGTTTTCTGTATGTGAAAAGGAACATTAATCAGTGAAAAATCTACCATTCTGGTTCATGATCTTTTATCATATTTCTGGTTAGTTCCTGATTTTGCGTTCACAGAATTTTCAGTCTGTGTCAGCAAAAACCCTACCAAGTGATATTTTAGGTCATCATTATTACAGAAATTATTACCATTGAAGAAGTTTTGTAAACTTCGATGTAAATTATAATCCGATGGTGCAAGGTCGGGGTTGTTTGGGGGATGAGACATCACTTCCCAATCAAGCTCCAATAATTTTGCATATGTTGCTGAATGGTACTTACGGAAAATCCTGTCGACCACAAGAGACGGTGCCAATCGCGCCAAACCAAAAAAACATAGTAAATACAAGATAAATACAACTAAATACAAGAAAAAACGTTCTATCCTTATTTTTCTTTCAAATGTATTATATATTATCATTTATTTACATTTAAGTTTTCATTAAAAATTTCAGTTATTTTTTTCCATAATATCGCCATATCGTGGCCATTAAGACATTTTTTGAGGCCGGTAAGCTTCCATAGCTTTGGAAATATTCAACAGCATGCTCTTCTGTAGTAGGCAGATTCCAAATTTTAATCATTTTTCCCCCTAACATGCGTGATGGAGAGAAAAAAAAGAGTCTTTACTCAAGAATAATAACTAACACGTGTAATCAACGTTACTCCAAACCCAGAGTGTTTGAAGACTTTTCCATTTTTGGTGAAAAATCGTGTAGTTTGGCGTCTTTTCTTTAATAGTCAAAAATGGTCGACGGGTTTTTACGTAAGTACATGCTAAAGATGTGTCATGTCTCACATTGGTGTAATAGAACACGATTCCTTTGCGATTTATCAAATCTGGACTTTTCTCTTTGATTGCTTCCCACAGTTTCATAAGGTGTGGGCAGTTGGTGGCTTGGAATCATCTGCCAACAACTGAGTTGATCGTTTGGTCGCCTGGAATCAACTCAAAACTCAAAATACACAACACCTTTGTAATCCCACTAAATCGTCAGCATGATCTTTTTCGGATGCATTTGGCAATTTAACTTTCGATATGGTATGCGCTGATTATCATGCTTGTACCATGATTTTTTGATTAGTGTTATTTTGGCTGATCCTTTTTGCAACAGCAGTGATAAATGGTTCAAAATAGAGTCGACTGCATTACATTTGAAATGCTTATCCAAATATAGATTCCTTGTGCTAAATGAATTTCTTTTAATTCATGACGAACCCAAATATCGATTCGTAACTAGTCCAAGGCATCTTTACGTGATTCTCATTTATTGTGTGTGATGCATTTAAACTTTTTGCAATCTCCCACACAGTTCTATGGCGATTCGTTTCAATTATGGCTATAAGTCTTTCATCATCAATTTCAGAAGGTTGGTAAGAACGTTGGTGAACTTCAAATGAAAATCTCCAGAACGAAATTTTGTAAGCCAATTCTGACATGATTTCTGTTAAGCAATCAACACAATAAAATTCACATACCTAGGCCTCAACCGCCTTTTTGCCTTTATGAAAATAAAAAAGTAAAATTTGTCGAAAAGGCTTATTTTTGCTCCCCCATGTTAAAACTGATCGTAAACTAAAAATTATAAACAAAAATATAGGGAAATTGTTTCTATAGTAACCTTAAAGGGTCAGCTGCTAAAGTTCAGAGCAAAAAATTATGATTGAAAGGACAACAACAAAACAAACATATTGCTGTCTATTTCTACGAACCGAAATGAATCATTTTCTTGCTGACCAAATATTTTTTTATACTTTTATCGTGTTATTGTAATTCATAAAGCATTACTTTAGTAGCATTTTTGTTTTTATAACTTTGAACTTTGGTAAAGAAGCATTTCATATTTGACGTTATCGAAGCTGGAGCTTTTTAACTTGGGATTCCATAACATAGCCAAACAGAATTGCGAATGAGGTTTACTAAATACTAAACAATAAAAAAAACTAGGATAAAATAAATAAATATTGTTACGAATTTTGCATTTAGTTTGGAGGAATTCGATTTGTAATATCCTGAATTCTCCCAGATCCATCGCTGTTGAGGCGTTCCGTTATGCGGTTAGTGACTGCATTATTCTTCTGTAATTCTACTTTTGTACCTTTTTTCACGGTCCAGTCTATACCTCTTTGATGGACCTACCAGCGGCCGAGCGGCAAAGTCGCTGAGCACTAGTACTTCAGTCCCAGATTCGAACCCCGCGAACGGGGTGGCTGCATGGGCGTTTTCGTAGTCTTCCCCATGTATAGCGTATATACGAGCCAGTTCCCCTTAAAATGTCCTCCACAAAGGCATCTCTTCCTTTAAGCAGATGGCCCTTGAGCGCTTTGCCATAATCAAGTAAACCAAACCGCATGAGACCGAATGATGTATAATCAAATACCTTTGCAATAAAAAAAAAACTTTACAACATATTAATTACGTAAAAGCAATAATTTGTTTATCCACAGTATTGTTACGAATTTCGTATTTAGTTAGAAATTTTTAGTAGAATTATAATTAAAATTGTTTTATTTCCCCGTACAATGCAGCGCGTGACATATTTTAAGGGAAAGGTACGCTGGAAATGTAAAAATACAAGAGCACGTGCATTTAGCATTGAATAAAAGTTAATCTCTGTAATTGATATTTAATTGAATAAATGTAATTGATTAGTATGTTAGCTGTAACCGTAATTCTACTGTTTTTGCTTTCCAGAAATTGCTAGAATTTTCTCGCACGGCCGATTAAAAAAGCTACAAAAACCGGAGAGAAATATCTCAGCTCAGTTGTTGTTTAGATAACTGTTGTTAATTGTAACGAATTCGCTGGGAGATCGGATTAGATTTCTCTGCGCTTTGGATTGCGTTCTATTTAACGTTTTACTAGTTTAAAATATAACTACTGCGTGATATTGTGATATTGTACGAATATCTCTGAGGAAAAATCCAGCGTTTTAATATATTTCTTGGGATAAGAATAAATTTATTAACTTTTTATCGGAATTGTGCATTTAATCTATTACGAACTCGTACGCACGCAACAATAACAGTCTTATAATTGTTAAAATAATTCAGTAAATTTTAAAAAATATTGCATTTATTATAGCCTGTGCCATGCTTAACACGGCTGAAGTTTTCTATATCAGTCACTGTCTGTATACTCTGTCATCAATAATGTTGTCTTCTAATACTATATTTCAGCCAACGAGTACTGAATATATTCTTTGCAACTCAATCCAGACAAATACAAAACGAAACTATCCCGTTACAATTTTCCGAGGAAGATTAAATCAATCTGATATCATATCACTCTGATTTTGGATCCATCATTAGTAGCAAGAGGCCAAGCTTGAAGATATTATTTCACAAGAATAGAAGTTTACCGTTTTAATGGTCTAGTAATTAATTTTCTCAAAGCTGCTATTTCACGCAAAAGATTAATAAACGCTGTAGGGACCATACCCCTAAGATATTACTTATTCTGCTATTAATTTCCACTCATTCGTGACGGATGGTTATTTTAGATTTCCTAAAAATGCACAGAATGTGAGCTAGTCAATTCTTGTACATTTGTATCTATTTGTACACTTGTATTTAATAAGTACATTTTTATTCTATTTTACGTTATTTATCAGTTTCAGTTTAGAATAATTATAAATTTCACAACCCAATATAAAGCTTAAAATTAGAGAATGAAAGCAAAGATTGACATATATTTTGAGTAAAATTCTATCAATCGTTTTATTCAGGAAAAAAAAAAGGTTTTGCAAACATGGGAGGAGCGACAAAATTATTTATATGAAAATCAGTGAACGCAGCAGAGCTCAAATAATGCAGCGTCATCTATCGAGGAAAATAGTACTGAAAAATTAAACCTTAAGATATTAGAATTTTGAAAAAAAAATGACTTTTTGTGAATAGAAAAAGTTTTAAGAAAACACAGTTCATTAATTGAGGAAATTCTGCGAATAATTTTTACACAATTATGTCAAAATGGCTTAAATATTATTATTCACAGTTAGTTACGAAAGATTTGCTTAGTTTCTTTTTAATGATGAGATTCCTTTTCCTTGATACGAAATTAATATCAAACTGTACTGTCTCCATATGTTTGGAAATTTCTATAAGCAATTTAGTTGTTTGTTTCTTTATTGCTTTAGGATAATAGTTTTAGGATTTAATTTGATTGCAACTGAATTTGTCTGTCTACATATTTAATGTATAAGTGTTAGTTTCTTATCTAGAATTGCAGACCTTTACATTTTAAATCCAAGAATTTTTAAACGTGCTCAAACTGCCAGATTTCGAGGGACACTTAACAAATTGTTGATTTGCATTTTTAGGGGATTAATGTTTTAAAAGCATTATAAATGTTAATAATCATATAATTAAATAAGTTATTATTCTCTAAACTCTGGAATGATGCAGAACTCTTTATTCGCTGAAATTGTTCCTAAAAGTTCTTCATTAAAACGGAACAAAAACGGCTCTGTAACATTAACTCAATAGAAATCGAGGTATGTCCGGAAAGCAAAAATCACATGCAGTCAGAAATGCGTTCTGAAAACATGTAATTGACGTTATGGGTAAATAACTCACTAAAAATGCGTACCTCATTCACTGACAAGGAAAGCTCTTGGACTTTCCGACGACAATTACCACGAAACGTACAAGCATGATCAAGTCTAGGAACAAAAAACAAAGTGTGACATTTCTCGACCGATCTCAGCTCCCAGAACAACATGTATAAAGTGACGTGTGACTTTTCAGTATATGCAACTACAGATTAGCATTCATAATGCCTCTGAATTATGTGGGATGCACAAGCTGCCGAACAGTAAATTCGCTAAACACTGGTAGTTCGACCTAGGATCAAATCCCAGGGAACAAGCTGGCTGAATGGGTGGATTCGTGATTTCCCCCATGCGTAACGTGGATAGGAGCCAGTTTCCCTTAAAACGGCCTTCACAAAGTTATCCTTCTCTATAGGCAGATAGCCCTCGAGTTGCTTTGTCTTTATCAATTAACCTAACCTGACTTATGTGGTGTGATAAGACAAGTCTTGGCAGATGGCATACCCGTCATATGGCAGTGACTATTGCTTGAGCACAAAGCACGATATAAAGCATAACTATATCTATCAGCTAATATATAATGTTTTGGAATAATTATCATGCTGTACAATTAATAAAACAGCTAGTGTAACCTTCATGTTATGGTTGAAATATTGGGTTGGCAACTAAGTAATTGCGGATTTCACTCATAGATGGCTTCAGTTGAATTTTTAGGTTTGCAGACGTAGTTAGTAAAAATGTAAAACACATTTTGTTATTTGAAAGTTGGCAATTCAGCTGTGAATCAGTAAAAAAAGTTTTTTGATCGGTTGCGTAGTTTTCGTTTGGCGTTCGTTAAAAAATGGAAAAGCAAAAGGAACATTTTCGTCATATTTTGCTATTTTATTTCCGCAATGGGAAAAACGCATCGCAAGCTCATAAAAAGCTATGTGCTGTTTATGGTGACGAAGCCTTAAAAGAACGGCAGTGTCAAAATTGGTTTGCCAAATTTCGTTCTGGTGATTTTCCACTCAAGGAGGAAAAACGCTCTGGTCGTCCAGTTGAAGTTTGATAACGACTTAATCAAAGCAATAATCGATTCGGATCGTCACAGTACAACACGTGAGATTTCAGAGAAGCTTCATGTATCACATACATGCATTGAAAATCACTTAAAACAACTTGGCTATGTTCAAAAACTCGATACATGGGTTCCTCACTAACTGAAAGAAACGCATTTAACGCAACGCATTAACAGCTGAGATTTGCTAAAGAAACGTAATGAAAATGATCCATTTTTAAAACGACTGATAACTGGCGATGAAAAATGGGTTGTTTACAACAATATCGAGCGGAAAAGATCGTGGAGCAGGCCAGGTGAACCAATTCACACAACATCAAAAGCTGATATTCATCAAAAGAAGGTTTTGTTATCAGTTTGGTGGGATTGCAAAGGAATTGTCTATTTCGAACTCTTACCACCCAACTGAATGATCAATTCTGATGTCTACATTGAACAACTAACGAAATTAAACAATACAGTTGAAGAAAAGCGGCCCGAATTGACAAATCGAAAAGGTGTTGTATTCCATCATGAGAATGCAAGGCCACACACATCTTCGGTCACTCGGCAAAAATTATTGGAGCTTGGTTGGGATGTTTTGCCACATCCACCATATAGTTCTGACCTTGCACCATCTGATTACTTTTTGTTTCGATCTTTACAAAACTCCTTGAATGGTAAAAATTTCAATAATGATGATGATGTGAAATCGTACCTGATTCAGTTTTTTACTAATAAAAACCAGAAGTTTTATGAACGTGGGATTATGATGCTGCCTGAAAGATGGCAAAAAGTCATTGATCAAAATGGACAATACATTACAAAATAAAGTTATTTAGTTCCATGAAAAAATTGCCTTTGATTTTCTAAAAAAAATCCTCAATTACTTAGTTGCCAACCCAATATTACTGACGGACGTTACCCCTGAGTTCTGACTTTGTTCGACTGCAACGTACTTTAGAAAGTGCTTAGTACGCGGATTGTTTACTGTGATAGCACAAGAAAAATATAAGAGATTCCTGATAATACAAGACAATATCAAACGAAGTGCACCGAATTGTCACGGTTCTTAAGACGAATGCTACAATGGAACGCAGAGTGGCAAGAATTCGCGGTACTGTTCTATTTCGCCGGCGCAAATCTCGCCAAGCAGACTTTATTGGCGACAACACACAATATACACCTAAAAATGTTAACAAATGTTAGTTCTAAGAATTTTTTTACTTTAGAAGCATAAGCATTTTAATATAGCTTGAAATTTTCTGAAATGGGTCTTTCGTATCCCTTCCCCAAATAAATTCTGCGAGATAACTTTTCAGATGATGACGTGCCTTTCCTCCGTGTTTCTTATTTCGCCATATGGCGCTACCTCATAGTCTTTCTATTTTTGTGTGGGAGTTCTAGTTTTCGGATCGACAAAATTGTGTTTAACACTTTGAAACATTAGAAACTTTCCTCTTCTAGTTTCTCAGTGCAGTATGATTTCCACGAATCCGAATATATTATAGTTCCTTTTTGGATATTTCCTTAATTGCTTCTAATATAGTGCACATGGATCGATTTGGCAGCTTCATAAGGAAAGATTCGTTTGTTTCATAGCGGCAAGCTCCATCAAAGATCCACTGGTGTGGTAGAATCTGTCTCGCATCGTTTTTGCGCTTCATAAACATACCTTCACCACTTCGACGATCATACCAGGTCCTCTTGCAAAGAATCCACACAAACTTCGCTCATGTAGTTGTTCCAGTCCACAATTGTTCCTTGACTGATTTTCACACCATTTAACTGATGTTAATTCTTCGCTCCAATCATAAATTAAACTTCATACAAACTTCGCTCATGTAGTTGTTCCAGTCCACAGTTGTTCCTCGACTGATTTTCAACTGACTGATTTTCACACCATTTAACTGAAGTTAATTCTTCGCTCCAACCATAAATAAACTTCATACACTTCAAGAAATTCAGTTTCGATGACTCAAACTGTGTGTCTTTTACTGCGGCAAACTGAAATGTTGCAGCGCCACTGAATTCCGTCTCCGAAACAACATTTCATGATTATTATCACAAGTAGTAATTTTACGCAAAACGCCTTTCGCTTAAAAAATTTTGACAGATTCTTTTTTTGTTCTTGGCAAATCCCAAATTTTCATTGGTTTTTTCTCCATTTTTGACGTATTAGGGAAAAGATGTGACTGATAAAACGTATTAGGGAAAAGACGTGGCTTCAACTACAAGCGCCTGGCCCCAGCCACCACCCCTGTTCTTATTGGTTGCCATTTATGTCGTCAGGTTGAAGAGAATTTTATTATCGGTTTCGTGTAAGTTAGGTGAACTTATACTTTTTTGGTCTAGGTTATGTTTTGTATAAATGTGAATTTGTCGAATGTAACAGAGTATTTGCAATTAAAGCAAGCTTTTCGCGTGCAAAAATGCCGCGGGGAATTCATTTCGTCACTCTATGACATCGCAAGTAGTGTCCAATAAGAGCTTGGGGTGGTGGCTGGGGCCAGGCCAAAGAATATGTACTGTTAAGAAGGAAAACTTTGGAAAAGCAGAAGTGGCTCCCTTCCAACGAAAAGGGAAACAACTGCGCATGCGTGAAATATCTGACGCCAAAAAGCTCGAAGCTGAATGTGGAAGTTGATTTGGACAGGTTCGACCGTTACGTTTAGCAAGAGTTTAAACAAAGAATAGGTTCTTTGGTTTCAAGTAGCGATATGGACAATGGAAGTTCAACAGTCAGTGAAAGTGAAACTTAACTTATATTTCATCATTTCCGAGTTTAAATTACCGCGACAAGTCAAAGAATGATTCATCTTAACCCGTGTTCCTTCCTCAATTTCCTATACACGTCGCGGAGGGGGAAAATGTCGGCTAGGTACCAAAGAACAGGCACATCACAGAGGGGAAATTCTCGCCAACAGATTCCGTCGCCAAATCCCTTGGCGAATGTTCCCTTTTCTTTGTAGCGGCGTTGCAGACAAAGTGGTTTACATTACGTCTATGGAGCCTTTCCTTCTTTACATAGAGGCCAGGCGCTTGTGCTGCAACTTGTTTTGAAAATTTGGCAAAAGGTTTCCAGCTGTTTTGCGTCAGATGTATCATTTTTGGCGACTTTATCGCATGTGCCGGCGAAATGAAAAGTACCGAATTCGCTAACCCATGTGACTCAAATTCGACAAAGCGCGAAGCAGGAGACTCATTGACAATAAAATGCCTTCAAACTCTCTGAAATATTTCATTTACTAATCTATAGTTGCATTTATTGCGAAAGCGCGTGCTACTTTATATCTTCTGTGTGGGTCTTCCGGGTAATTGCGAAATAATGTATTTTGCACCAGTTGCGTTTTCGTAAGATTGACCACCCCTGAAAAGTTTGGTAGTAATTGTGTCTTAAGTCTGATAGCTTTCCTTGAGAGATAAGTATCATAAATATTATAAATGATTTTCGCGAATTTTTTTACTACCAAAGGAGCGAGTGAGGTTAGATATCTAGTTAGCCTTGATGCACCAAAGGCTTGATTTGCCTCTGTTGCAGTGACTTGCTTATGGTAAAGGATTTTTGCAGTAATTTCTGCCCGTATTTTTCAAATGACTGCATACTTCCTTTTGTAGATTATATGTAAAGGACAAATTTCAACAATTGTTTCATCCCTTATTTGCCATTCATTGCAAAGATTCGTGTTTTTGCCATGCATAACATGAGCCATTTTCTTGTAGAAAGTACTGAAAGAATTCTCCATTTTTTTAAGGATACAGTCTTTGAATGCGTAGAGAATCCAGCAACAGCAGGTAAAATATTCAGTCTTAAATGTAGAGAAATTTTCGAAGTCGCAGTATTTGATGAAATCAGTGCTGACAAACTTATTATGGCGTTACTGTATAAAATCATTTGGTCGCCCAGTGAGCGGTACTGTGGGCTCCAACATTTCTATTTTCATCAGAGGTATTTGCAAGCAAAAATGTAAACATTTGGACCCTCAAAATTATAGTATAACATTAGTTATGCATATGAATGCAACAAAACCAATTTGTAACAATATTAAAATGCAAAACAAAATGTACAGATCCCTATAACGGGTCAGAATAAAATATATATGTAAAATATAAAATATTTATCTATCAAATAATAAATTAATAATAACCCTTTAACTCCCGTCTTCGTTCTAAAACTAACAGAGGAATAATTTTTCTAACTAAAATCCTTGGAATTCTGATGCGTACTTATCGATGAAATCTGAACCCGACATTTGGACATTAATCTATCATGTGATCTGAAATGGTATATAAGGTAAGTGCTTCGCAACTTCTCTTCTCTTTTCCTCTGCTTCGGCTTTTCAGTCTGCTCCACGCCTTGCCGCTAGCCACGCAGAGTTCACTTTTCTAATTTCGTTCATTGTTTAAAAAAAGTAAGCTGTAGAAAACTGTGGGATGCATAGCGCACCCATAGTGATGTGCATTATCAAGGAACAAAATTATGTGGGGAATCAACCACCAAGTCTGTCTTCTGAGTGTCATCTTTCTAACTATGCAGTTACACTTCACCATCAACAAATCCGTTGGAACTTACTTCCACCAAGTTAGCGCCCTCATTTTTCCCAGTGGCAACAGTCTCGCAGGCTGGAGATGAAAATCTGCTTTATTTTGTGAACCGTTGCCACTGCTCTTTTTCAAATCGTAGAGTTTGTTAATAAAAGGTTTCTAAGTTTTACAATGAAATAAAAATAGCATTGCAAAACATTAAATACATTATTCCCGATTCCAAAAATTCGTGGGAAGCCATTTCGGCTATTTCCATCTTCGTACCACTTTAATCAGCGGAAATATTAAAAAAAACTCTGAAAGCGCTCATTTTCGCACTCATTTTTATGAGTGGCAACAGTTTAGGGCGTTGGAGATAAAATGCTTTATTTCGGAAAGTGTTGCTACCGCTATCTTTCAAATTGTAGAGTTTGTTAATAAAAAAATATGTAAATTTTACAAAATCTATACATATAAAGAAGAATGTGTTTTTGTGTGTTTATTCGCGTTATTGATTTCTAATCAATTATCATCCATTTTTTGCAACATTTAGTCGACTAAAATTGAATATAGGTGAAATATTGGAACTCAGTTTTTATGACCATATGATTAGAAAGACGAAAGTCATTAAAAACTGCGTGCCATTGTTGCTGATATAATGAGAGAGGATTAGCTGATTTTTCAATCGAAATTTATGTGGGTTCCATATCGCATCAGACTGAAAAATGTATGACTATAAATCGTATTTTTTGCATCGTTATTAGAGAAGGATTACAGCGGTATCGTTCTCTCTGTTGTTAAATGCATTATTCTCAATCTAACTTAACTGGCATCGCGTATTTCTGCTAACACAGAGATAAAAAAATTAGGCATATTTTTAATAAATTAAAATAATCAGAATTTATACATATTTAATAGCAAATTTAAACAATGAAAAAATAGTTCGTTTAAGATAGATTTAAAACATCAGTAAATGCATTAACATTGCTAAAGCTTTATTTAAAACTGTTAACCTAATTTGCATTATTTGAACCTTGTCCTTTTTTCCCCTTTTTTTAATCCATACAGCTTTCAGACGAGGAAAAAAAATCTTTATAAAGGAAAAACGAGTTTAATTTCATTCATTCAATAATTCATTGTGTGTTTAAAAACTAAATCTCATTAAGGAGAATCTGGACTAAGCAAAAAACATATATATACCCATTTTCTTTGTTACTTCATTTCAAGAAAAACACCAGCTTTTCTCAGTAGCTCAAGCTCATACATTCTTCACGGAGTTCTGCGTGGATTAAAGAAGTTAATGACCTTCCACATAAGCGAGTTACGAAGAGATGTTTTTTCATACTTTATTTTTGTAATTGTGAATTATTGCTTTAAATACTGAGATGAGAGTTAAATTTTAATTAGACAACGTTGCACGTAATTTTCGCGTAGTGAGCATTGCCTGTGCTTTTAATACGGCTCAATAAATTAAATCGTGATGGATCTGAAAGGATTAGAATTTAATTACCTGAATTTTAATTTTATTACCTTTGCAATAACAATTTATTTATGTCAGATTTAATTCCTAAGTAAGTTTGATGGTTACTCCTCCTTAAATTAATTTCCATATGGTGAATGTACTCAATTTAATTCACACGAGAAAGTTTTAAATTTAAAAAGGTCTTTAACGAAGTTGTAGCAAATTTTCATGAGTTTTTAAACTTAGACAACAAACAACTTTAGCTTGGTATATATTTTGTACAAAACCTGTAAGATTTAATATAAGTTTTTAACAGTTATTTTTAGTTACGGTACTTTACTGTCCCTCTTATTTTCAGCTTACAATTTCCTACCAGAATGTGTTTTTAGAATCGCGTTTAATGCAAATGAGTAAGAGTAGCATTTAAATCGAAGTTCTACTGACTTCGAGAGAGAGCTTCAGAGTTTCTGACTAGGGCGCGTTTGACTTTTGGATACGACCCTCTAAGCTGTTACTACGCTCGGTCGTATTACGAGCCCTTGATAGCTTCGCCAGCTTATTCGATATTTAGGTGCCAACTATTTAGAACTTTAATAGCTTCGGCTATATTTGTTTCGTTAATCATTAGTTAAGTTTTAGTTTTTGTTATTTTGAGTTCAAACCCAAGTGGAGGCTTTGCTGTACGCCCTGAGAAAGGGGCCATCTGTCAATTCTTATTTTGAGCAATAAAGGGTAATCAACTCTTCTCGAGTTTACTCCTCTATTCCTGAACTAAGGCGAATATTCGCTCAGCTGTTCAGTAAGTTTCTCTACATTTAGTTGTTAGATAAAAGGGTGGAATCCCACAAACTCTAATGATTTCGAGTACGATCAAACATAGGATGTTACTTTCAGGAGGAAAATATTTTTGTGAAGATGGGAAAAGCGACAATGATTTTATATGGAAATCAAAGCGGTGGAGCAAAGCGGAAAGACGTCCAGTGTGATCTGTAGAGGAAAATAGTAACGAAACTAGAAAACACTAGGATATTAGAATTTCGAAATGTTGGGAAGGACTGGCTAGGAATTAATGATTAACAAAATGAGATAATTTTTTGTGAATGTGAAAGGCTTCAAAAAAGTCTTATTCAGCTTCTGAAGAAGTGTTATGGATAATTCTTTGAAAAAAATTTCAAAATTGTGATTGAGTGACCAACTCTGATTAGCTATTGAATATTTCTTTATTTCGGAATAGGATTCGTGTTTCTTAATTGTAAATTTTAGCTCTGTTTTAATTTGGCCTATGTCAAACTACCCTAGCATGATTTGCTGTTGATTACCCAAGGTTTTAAATCAGAGATAGTAACCTAAAAGATTGGGAATTAAATTTCATTGACAGTGAGAAAATTGACCTGAATGTTAAACGTGTGTGTGGGATTCCATGGAATTTGGTACCTAATAAAACTATAAAATGTGTTAATTACAGGGGTTGTTAGGGTTAGTGTACTATGCAATATCTTTTAAAAGGAAATGGTTTAAAGCTTTGCCAGTGGTTCGCAGGAAAAATCTTTTGCCAGCGGCATCCAGTTTTAAATAAATGAGATCCCGAGAAAGAAAAAATTCTGAAAAACAAACTTTAAGCACCAGGTAGATCTTCGTTGGCTTTTAGTTAAGTTATTTAGAATTAATTATTTAGTTAAAATTTCATTTACCACTCGCTCAATCTAGCATATTCATCTAGCATATAGCATCAAATATTTTATTGCGCGAGGAGACATGAGATCGAGCTGCAACAAAAGGTTCTGTATACTGTTTTTTACCCTTTTTGCACTGCGTTGTATTTTAACGTTTTGAGTGGTTTAAAGTATAGCTATTGATTACATTGCGTGATATTTTGATATTGCACGAATATCTCTGAGGAAAATTCCAGCGTTTTGTTATCTTACTTGCGATAAGAATACATTTTATTAACCTATATCGGACTGGTGCTATTACGAACACGTACGCACGCAACAGTATTTATTTTCAAAGCTTTTTATAGTCATTTGCTTGACCATGTCTGTACGGCGCATTTAAAGATAAGACTTATTTTATGTAGGAGGAGTTTGGAATCGCTTGTAAGATGGAGTTTTAAATATTATGGCTCATTAGAGTGGCATTTGCTTTGTTAAAAGAGTCATTAATATAATTTTGAAAATTTGTCTTGTGATCTAGGGTGACTCCTAAATACTTGACTGAAGATAAGTACTTGATTTTTCACAGAGTAACTGAGCTAGTATTAAATGGGTGCTGAGTGTTCTAGTTGCGGAAAAGGTTCTCTGAAATTACACTAATGTCCATAAATTAAGGATAATTCGGAGTCACGCGGAAATCGAACTCTAAAATAAATATATCACCTGTAAAATCACTACACACATCTTCAAGAATCATATGCAAATTTCAGGAAGTAACCAGATGACACCGATGCTACGTCACAATGGCGAAATTGTAAGAGAGTGATATATAAGGAATACAGTCAAAGAAGTAAAATTGTTTGCAGGCGCTTTATAAGCATTTCAGTACGATAACCGAATAGTTATGACACAAAGGACGCATTTGGATGATTTTTTACGTGGTAGTATTATCGGCCGTCTGGAATGTAGGCGTACCCAACTGGAAGTATCAGACGAACTTGGAATTGACGAGAGTGTCATCTCCAGGCTTTGGCAACGATTCCAAAATGATGATAATGTGAGTAGACGTTACATCACAGGTCGCCCCAGAGTTACAACGCCGAATGAGGACCGGTATTTGGCAGTTACTGACAAAAGAAACAGGCGGAGCACAGCCTCAGACCTGTCTCGTGAGCTCTCTTCAGCCAATGGTACGACAATTTCAAGGCAGACCGTGTACAGACGCTTAGGGCAGGTTGGTTCTATATGCTCGTAGACCTGTCAGTTGCGTTCCACGTACTGCAACTCACTGTCGCCTGCGGTTAGCCTGGAGTAGAGAGCATACATTGTGGACACAACAACAGTGGGCTTGTGTGATGTTTTCCGACGAGTCCAGGTTTACCTTGCAGTCTGATTCTCGCCGGACTACATGGAGAGCGCCAAGTACCCGTTACCACCAAGAAAACATTATTGAACGACACCGTTATGGTGGAGAGCTCCAGGTACCCGTATGAGAGATATCATATGGAGAGCTCCAGGTACCCGTTACCACCAAGAAAACATCATTGAACGACACCGTTACGTTGGTGCAGGAGTGCTCGTTTGGGGTGGAATTATTCTGGGTTCCAGAACTGACCTGCAGGTTCAAATTGGAACAATGACAAGCCAAATCTATCAGGACGTCATTTTGGAACAACATGTACGTTTGTTTCGGGGCGCCATGGGCGCACAATTTGTGTTTATGGATGACAACGCCCGTCCTCACCGTGCAAACATCGTAAGCGAATGCCTTCAATCGGAGGATATAACCCGTATGGACTGGCCAGCATTCTCACCGGACTTGAATCCAATAGAGCACGTGTGGACATGCTTGGCCGACGAGTTGCAGCCCGTCAACCTCCTCCTGCATGTCTACCGGAACTTCGGAGAGCATTGCTTTTCGAGTGGTGTAATATCCCCCAAGATCCCCCAAGATCAGATCGATAATTTGATACTCAGCATGCATAGGCGTTGTACGGATTGCATTGCATCGCCTGGGAGACATACACTATATTAACAATCATACCAACCATGTAAAATTGGTTTTTTGTAAATAGGTGTTTTTTGTAATTTGCTCCAGGGAGAAAAAATCGCTAAGTTTTTTAAGAATATCAAACATATAGCATCTTTTTTTGCTCTTTACCTTTTGTTTAATAAATAGACTTTACAAATAATCTGATTTTGCACTATCCTTAATTTATGAACATAAGTGCAGTTTGAATTTCTTCCTGTTTACTACTTGAAAACTTTGTCCAAGTCTTATTGTATCTTTCTAAATGCATGACAAATATGTGTACTATTGCAAATAAGGCATTTTTGTGTGTCTAAACTGTTCATTTGCAGGTTGCGAAAGTACGTCCTAGATGAAAATTATTAAATAAGAATGAGCGAAGGAGTGATGCTTGTAGTACCTCTGAGGGTATAAGTTTTACACCTGGGATAAAAATACTGTTTTTTACTTTAAGGTTCTCTTATTTAGATAATTTGCACATCGCAAAAGCGCTTTTAAAGTTAAGAGCTTCACATATTGTTTCAATTACCCTCAATATTTGGGAAGTAGTTGACTGACTTGGTGGGAAAGCAAATTATACTGGTGGGATTATTTGGTGCTCATTGATAAAGATAATCTATTAAAGAGTTAATATATTAGACAATGATTTTCTCAAATAGTTGTTTGACAGTTGAAAGCAGATGTTATACCAAATATAAATAATATAGCGAATACAAAAAGAAAAGTATGCAACAGTTAACACTTTATAAAGAATGGTCCCGCAGATGGTGTAGTGGTTAGGTTAGCCGACTACGACACCGAATGGACAATGTTCGAATCCCGGAGAAGGCATGATTGTAATTGTACCTCCCTTCATAAGGAGGTAAAGGAGTGGCCAATGTCGATAAAAGATAAAGTACCTATTGTTCGAACAGCAAAAAAAAAAAAAATTATAAAGAATTCTTTTAAAATGTTGTAATTGTTAAGTTTTTAATCCGTGGATCTTAAACGCTGCATGCCGACGGAATATACAAAGAATCAATGCAATAGTTTTAAATCAAAGCAAGAGAACGAAAATGTACATGAGCATATATAGTCATACATTGTCCCTGCATTTTAATATACATGTATAGTCGGTACGTACATAGAGCGATGCGATAGTTTCAAGCCAAAGCAAGAGAACGAATGTGCACATGAGCACGTATAATTATACATTGTCCATACACTATGGCAGGAGAACCAAAAGCACCAAAGCAAGAAAACGAATGTGTAAATGAGCACGTATAGTTGTACATTGTCCATACATTGTAGCACGTATGTATAATAGTTCATACATATAGTCTTACATTATCCATGTATAATTTCATACATTATTCTTTGTATGGGAAGCTCGTTGCTTCCACAACTATCCGCTTCCGTTCCATGTCTTAACATTGGAATGGCAGAAAATCACCTGCTAGCTACATCAGACACTTGCAATAATGTCTGTTTACATGTGCGTGTGTGACAATGTTTTCATTTACGATCATTCTTACTTCAAATTTTGGAAGATTTCTGTTTTCCGTACTTGAGCTTTCTGCATTCATATAAACAGTCGATTAGACTTTGGGTTAAAGGGGTCAAACTGAATTAGTACTTGGAACCCATACGAGTTTTTAACTGACAACAGGAAGTGCTTGCAACCCATTATCATCTCCTCTAAGCTAATTTCGTGTTCTAGCAAGCGAAAAAGAATTGCTACTTCACTTATAGGAAATATTTATTTCAAGACTCGTGTGTAAGCGATCCAGTGAAAAAAATATACGTCAGTCAAATCGTATCACAATGTCCGCTACGAACATCTAATCTAACGCTTATTAGTTTGGTTATCTTTCTTTTTTTTTAAACTTTCTCTGAAACATATACTGAAGTAGAAATCTGTAGCGTTTAGTAATACCACCATTCGGCGCAAGTGAATTTATTTGGGGTAATAACAGGCGTTTAAACCGGAAGTTCAATAAAAGACAGGGACACTGGGGCTGACGTTGATGTATGAAGGATACTATTTTTGTTTTACAAAGCATTACTGGGGTGCAACTTCGTGCGAAACGGTGGATAATAAATATCTCCTGGAGAAGGGATGGGTTATCACATATTCTGCTCGTGTTGTAGTTGTGACATCATTCGTTTTAGCTAGACATGATTCTCTTAGTGTCGATCTAGTTTGTATCATGCAAAAGAATTCTCGAGTGTATTTTCTTTGTTACTCTGAGCAACATATGGATAGAGAACATTTTTAGACGTGCGTTTAGTGATACTGAAATCGTAACACAGAAATATTGGGAAGAAAGACGGTAAATGGCTTAAATGCCAAAACGAGATATTCGCAAACAAACAAATAAATCATATGATGGCATTCATGATCATCCAAATAATCACGGGTGTGTACAATACTAGGGCACTACGCCCACTGCCCACAAGATATAGCTAAAATCGCTCTCATCAGAGACAGCTGGTTTTGACTCGATCGGTTTAGCGCTCAAGCTATGGGACCGAAGTTCAGGCGTTCTATCCTTGGCTAGCAACATTATCCGAAAGAACACAAGCGCAGTCTATCGGCAAACATCGTCATCAGTATATTTAGCTGAGTACACCAAAGAGCAATTGGTTTATAACACCAATTATAGACGGCCTAATGAGACCAGCCAGGTCTAAGAACAACCTGCGGCGACAATACTAAGTTTCACCGCTGCAATACTACTACTAATAATGTATTAAGCTTCATGGATAAACACCCTTATTTATGACTTGAAAAATAATCGCAATTTTTGAAAAATGGGTTTTTGTGCTTCAGAATTATTACTCAATGATAATTTGTAAGATTTCTTATTTTATTATATATCGAAAAGTTATTTTTCAAAAAAAAAAAAAAAA
>KK121806.1:478097-507877 GCA_000611955.2 Stegodyphus mimosarum
CAGGAATAAAATTAGGTTAAGATTAAATAGTAGGCGAATTTGTAGTTTAGAAAGCTTTGGAAACGAGCCAGAAAGCAGGTTGCTTGCTACCATTCGTCGATCTGATCAGTATAGCGGTTAGCACTTTGATTTCGTATCTTTGGGGTTCAGGTTTAAATCTCTGAAAAGGCTTGAGCGTTTGTAAGTGTATAGTGTCTGTGAGGCATGGGACACTCAAACTGTTGGCAAGCTTAAAGTCCTCTCACGTGATTTAGTGGCAGAGGAAGAAAGAGGGAGACTCCGAAGTCCCCCAATCGAAGTGTTCGCTATGGAAATCGGAGTGGGCTGCTGAGACATTGCGGTTGAACAACGCATGTACAGTCTGTCTAGCATAAGAAAAGCTCTCGCCATTTAGTCTGCAGCTGTCTGTTGCCGTAGAAACGAGCCTTGATCCATTTTCCAGAGGGGTGTCTTCAAGATTTACTTTTCAGTTTGCCATCTTGCCGCATTTAAAGATGAATTGGCAACCCTTGATTCGCCCCTATTTGAAATATACTACCCTATTGCTATAGCGACCGCCACCAGCCAGCCACTGTGGCGGGTGCTGTTCTTCTCGTAGACAGACAGTGCGACAAACTGTGAAATTCTGGTGCTCTAGCCATTACCGATTATATTCTTATCTAGTTTTGGTCGCTGAACACTGATAATTCCGATTTGGATTCGATTCCAGCCGAATGGGCTGGCTGCACGGACGTTTCTGCGGTTTTTCCCCCATGCGTAACGTGTATGCGACTCAGTTTCCCTTAGAAAGTACTCAGAAAGGCATCCCTTCCCTTAGACAGATAGCCTTCATGTGCTTTGCCACAGTTAAATAAACCAAACCAAACCAAACCGCTATAGTTTAGGTGAATGATAAGTGAATACTTTGTATTTGTTCACGTAGGGTTAGCAGTAACTGGAATCCAGCCGAGTAGGCGTTAAAGTTATTTGTTGTGGTGCAAATAATTAAGCATTTCTATATCTTGTGGAGTCTCACCTTTTTTGGAAACATGAACTAGTTGAGACTTAAATCTGAAAGCTAAGCTAATTATCGATAGGTTCATTAAGAAGACTGGAAAAATGGGAAGAGTATAAAACACTGTTTTATTAAACTCAGATAACAACAGAAAGCTCTTTTTGTGCTTACAAAACCAGCCATAACCGTAACTCAAAAGGTAATGAATTCAAAATAAAACTAAGCTAAGTTGTAGTCTACACAGAAAGAATGCGCGCAAGTTGGCGCAAACCCAATATTGGCGTGAAAAGCCTAATCGCGAGAATGATGCAACGCCGTAGCCAGATTGCTATCAAGAGATCAACTAACGTGGCCTTCATCAGGAAGGACACGCTCTGATTAAACTACCTAAAAACTTTCCTTTAAATACTATCTCTTTCTACTCATCTGAATACGCACGATGTAAAATTTGCATTCTAGCAGGAAAGTGGAAAGCGAGAAAGACAGAAAAGCCAATTAACATAAAACAACTGGCTAATGAAAATAAATAAATCCTTGTAATCGAAGTTCCCGCAAGTGTCCATGGATGTCGCGTACAGTGTTATTGATGATTAGTCACAAGTTACATTTAGTAAAAGTTAACCTTACATAATTATGAAGTAATATTTACATTATTTGTAGCTTTCTAGCAAGTCAATGTAATGGATAATATAGCAGTTATATATAAGCTTAAAAGTCAAATTAGCTTGTAGCATTCATTATTTTAACTAACCAAATTATTTTTAGTTTGAACTTTCCTATCGAATTCTCAAAGTTTCAGTTGCTGCCCGAATTTAGCGCGAGTGAGATATTTATGCAAATCGCATATATCTGTTAGCAGTTAAAAGGCAGGAGTTAACGAGGGGAAAGACAGAGCCTTGGATTTATCGCCGTAAGGCTGTGCGCGCAAAGATTTCCTCTGTCTACTGAAAGTTCGCCTTCATAGGCAATTTGCAATTACCAGTGTTTGCTAGTAAAATTCGCATAATTGCATTTCACTAAGAGTTAAGCTTCCCTCGCCGTCCTACTTAGAATTAAGTTAGGGAATTGAATTTGTTAACACACCTTATTTTCATATTATTTTAGTTCAGCCCAAGTAGTGGCTTACTCTCAATTGGAAGAGTTGTAAATATTTGAATTAAAGGGTCACTTTTAAACCCTCCTTCTGACTTTGTAGTTTCTGCAACACTAAAGGACATAGCCTAGATTTGCTCACTGTCCTCCACATAAGGTTTCACAGTTTATGCTCACGAAAAGAGTCAAGAGGTTGAAGGAGAAACCTTATAAGCTAAATAGAAGAAGATAAAAAGAAATTTCACAGGACTAAGATTTATGTTGACAATAATCACTTCCGTTGTTTCCTCTTCTCGATTTTGGATTCAGCCCAAGTTTTATGGCTTCCCTAATTGCCGTACAAAACAACAACATCCGCTGACATGGCTAGTTTCATATCTGTGTTGTTTGACACCTCAAATGTTGTCATTTATAATGTTTCGTTTAAAATTATTTTAAATTTTTACTCGTAGAGAATAGACAGATAGCCTTCATATGTTTTGCCGTATTTAATTAAGCAAACGTGTTTTTGGAAATTAATCAAAATTTTCAAATCAGAATATTTATTTATTTATCTATCATATATATAGACGAAAATCCTCTAATAACTCAGTCACTACTACAGCTACCGTCGCCAAACTTTCTACGACATTCAAGTCTTTTATTCTATAACTGTATACGTATGGATATATTTTTGATTTTATAACATCTGATATAATAAAAATCTCTTCTGTAAAAATCGGACATTTAGAAAAAAAATGTTTTAAATTTTGATATTCTGACACGATCTCCTAGTTTATATTTAGGTTTTCTAGGAGTTTTGTGCAAAGGATCAACATATAAATTACAATAAACTTATTTCATTTTCGGGTTTACTGGCTTCGACAGGTGTCATTTTTATAGATATATGATATGAATTGTTATAAATTTCAACCAATTCAGGTAATACGTCCAAATATCTATTCGTATTATTTGCATATAAATATTTTCCAATTTTTCTCCTGATGGTTTTATTAAGGGGACTTGGTACCTTTCGAATGGTATTTTTTATTTAAGAATTTTCATCTATTTTCTATATATAATATTAAGTGGTTTGATAAGACAAAATGATTTTAAGCTGACAAAATTTTTTGCTAGTAATGTTTTTTAAATTAAAATTTTTTGAAGAAACATTTAAGAATTAAAAATTCCTTCTTCTCCCACAATTTTGAATGTTTTTGCCCCAATGTTTTTTATTGCATATGTTAGGGTGTGCTTAATAACTTTAAGGATCGATTTTTCGATTAATGAATTAGTTTCCAAGAAAAAAAAAATAAAAAGCACATTTTTATGTAAAAACTTAAAAAAAAAGATGATCTCAATCGTATTTTCTCTTCCAGTAATTTTTCTTTTCACTATTTTGCAAAACGCAACCTTGTTTCTATTAAGAATATAATTTTAAATAAGTAGTAAAAATATTAAACAATTTAGTCCATATCTGTAGATGTTTTAGGACTTTAAGTAAAAGAATATACTGAAAAAATGAAAACTGAGAAAACGCAGTTTAAAGAACGTAAACTGTCTAAATGGTCATTAAATCATTTCAAATTACTTAAAAATTTTATTACTAAATTTCGATACATATGTATATAAAATAAAACCTAGTAATGTTTTATTTGTTTATATAAACATAAATTACAAGCTTTTGTTTAAAACCTCATCTGGCTAGAAATATTGAAAAAAAAATCATAAAATACAAGTAGAATTTTAATTTACCTGTTTTTGTCCTTTAATACACGTTCAAAACAATTTCAATACATGAATTAATTATAATATATTTTCTAAAACACTTATAATCAATGTTAATAATATTAATTTGTCGTTTCATTCATTTTTTCAAAAAGCAAAATTTGCAATTTTAACAATCATAAAACATTGTATTTAAGACCACTCAGCAGCATATGTGATTTCATTTCTTCTTTTAGCCATTTCTCCTCGCATATAAATTGCATTTTAAAATAATTTAGGTGTATTTTAATTAAGTAAAGAGTTTAATGTTTGTTCGAGCACTATTTTAATAATGTTACAGTCAGTAACTTGATCACTTTCATTACACCACTTCTTTCTGTTCGAGTCTTATCACACAAAATTTCAATTTTTGAAGAATACATATATATGTATATAACCTTGCCATTTTAAAGGTGAAGAAATTTTTTTCCCAGCTTCACGTTGTATTTAAATAAATCAGTTTATAAACATAAACAGAGGGTCCTGATACATGAAGTCATATTTAATTGCACTCGTTTTCATTTACACTGATTTCTAATAACTTAATGAAAAAAATTAAGAAGTTAAAAAAATAAAAACTGAGGGGGAGTGGCATTTAAAGGGCTGTCAAAATGTTTAAAAGCATTTTATACCATTTATTACCTTCAGATCATTTCAAAATTTCTCTTCAGTGTGTAGTAAGGGTATTAAGGTATTTTTCTAGCAAAAAATTGAAAAATCGTTAATTTCATCGATTTTTGAGTACCGAGTCCCCTTAAAACTTTCTGCTATGGCAGACTTGATTTCTTTATTTTTGGTTGTAAACCATTTTACGTTAGAATCTTTAAATAGTTTTTGAAGGATCTTTTCTGTAAATTCAGTACCTTCATTCGTCAATATAAATTTTGGTATTCTTTCTTTAAAAAAGTTTTTAAAACCTTCTACAACTTCTTCGGAGGTTTTTCTTTTTATAGGAAAAACCCATGCATACTTACTAAATGTGTCTATAACTGTTAATAAATATTTGGTTTCATCATTATATTTACTATAATTTTTAGCAAATAATAAATCAGCATCGAATTGATTATTACCATTTGGAACATAAACTCTTCTTCTTTTAAATTTACGAAAAACAGGTTTGTGTCGCGTATATTCATCTTGTGTATGTAAAAATTCTTCAACATCTTTTTTAGAACATCCTGTTTTCCTTTTTAATTCATCAATTCCACAATAACCTGTTTCAGGATTATAATATGTTGACTCAATGATCTTTAAGTCTTTTTTTCCTAAAAAACATTTGTTTTACTTTCACATTTTATACAATTTCCTTTTCCCATTAATCTTCTATTTTTAGATGTCGTTTCATGATAATTTTTAAGTATCTGTTTTCTCTTTACACTTAACACAATAGATTTTAAGATCTCCCATTCCAAATTTCAATTTAGCTTTAATAATTATTTTAATGGTTCCTCTGGCTATTCTTTCGCCAAATGCTGGATCAGATACATTATCTAAATCATTTATTAATTCTTCACCGGTTTCATGTCTTTCTTTGGTATCTTTTGTTTTACTATAAGCTATATCATGTTTTTTACATGCTTTATCAACTCTAATCTGGTAATTGCATTTCAGGCTGGTTTATTTTATCTTATAACCGTCCAACAAGATCTCCACCTGTAATGTCTCCTGTAATACCTTTTCCATTTATTTCTTTAAAAATATAAATATTTTTCTTACATACCATTTATTATAAACGAAAGAAGACTTTTCTAGAACAAATTTTTCCTTATAATTACTTGTTTTTTGTGTAAATAAAGCTAATACTTTTGGAGATGATTTACATTTATTTTTTTCTCTTACATATTTCATACAAAATAATCTCATTTTACAGATGTCGGTTTGGATATTGTTCGGAGAATAGCCTTGGTTGCGCCAACTTGGCTTCTTTAAGGGTATGTGCGACATTTCATGATGCCAACGGAAGTTAATACTACAGATAATCAAATTCTACAGAATAAATACTACAGTAATAAATACTAATTACTATACTACAATAATAAATACTAATTACTATACTACAATAATAAATACTAATTACTATACTACAATTATAAATACTAATTACTATACTACAATAATAAATACTAATTACTATACTACAATAATAAATACTAATTACTATACTACAATAATAAATACTACTAATAAATACTGCAGATAATAAGGAATACTACAGATAATCCCTTAGCAAGGGAAAAGTATTACGGCTGTCTACCTACAGGAAGTACGTCATCGAATGACAACCATTGCCTGCCATACCCCAATAAGCTGTTTCTCCCTTTAATTACTACAATAATAAATAGTAATATTCAATACTACAGACAATCCGTTAGCAAGAGAAAAGTATTACGGCTGTCTCCCTAAAGGAAGTACGTCATCGAATGACAACCATTGCCTGCCATACCACAATAAGCTGTTTCTCCCTTTTTGGCGTCAAGGCTGTTCTCCGAACAATGTCCGTTTAACGTATCATTATGTCTAATATGTGTTTTTTACTCAATTTAATAAGAAAAGTTTTAATATTTTTAGGCATATAATCTTTTTAAAAATTTTATATTGATGTTTATATATTCCCCAAATGGATCAAAATATTCAATAAATTCATATTTTGGATCATTATAATAACAAACTCGATGCGTACCTGGACATTTTGAAACATCCAAATTAATAATCCCATTTTCAAATTCTTTAATTTTTTCAGGTAATGAATCGGATGTATAAACTTCATTAAATCCTTTTTCATTTTTCATATTTTCATATATCGCTTTACCTGATATTCCTGCGTCAGTTATTTCCATGTTCCACGTTTTTATTAAACCACTTCCATAATCTTCAAAAGGTTGATAAATTCCGTGTCCAGAAGTTTTATTTAATGCTTTTTTAGTTCTCGAGGCTCCAATACAACTTGCAGCTCCTAAACCTAAAGATGTTAAAATAGGTAATAAGAATGGTAAAAAACCATTAAAAACATCAGGTTGTTCTTTCTTTAACTTATCCAAGGTATTGAAAAATGGTAATAATCCTCCATTTTTTTCTAAAGCTGATTTTTTAATTTTTGTATAAGGTTGGTACATTTATATATTTATAAAGTTCATTTAAAATTGCTGGTTTAATTTTTTTAAAATTTCCATGAATAATAAACTACCATCTTTATATTTTTTAGATGATTTGAGTTGTGTTTCACTTAAAGTAATTCTTTTACCATTATCAAGTTGATTGATTTGTGTTTTTGTTAAATATAAATCATAATTTGTAGTTTTAAATTTATTTAAAGTTATTTCTTCTCTTGCAGATTTGAATTTATTTACCTGACTATCACTCAAATATATTTCCTTTTTTATATAATTACTCATTCGCTAGGATAAAAACTTATTAAAATATTGCTTTACATCTGTTTCTGACACAGTACCATTTTTTAATCAAATAAATAAAAAAATATGATTAAATAATTTTTTAGATATTGAATTATTAGCAGGAATCTTATCTGCTAATTCTGACAAAATGTCCATGTTGTCTAAACCCTTACCCGCCATTTTCTCTTTCGAATTCATCCGTTCAAGGACTTGACCTAATTTTTTTATGTATGTGTCCATCTGATTAGTGATGTGTTTAAAGTTACTTTTTATCTCTTTATGTTTTTCTTTGGTAACTGGGCCCAGATGATCCTTTTAGATAAGATTTTTCCCTTTTTGTAGATTTTGCCAGATCTAATACTTCTAACACTGCTTCTTTATTTTCGTTTGTATAATCACTAAGTAATTTTAATCCCATCTCATTAATGAGGTTTTTATCAAAACCGGTATCCATAAAAGAATCTAATGTATTATTTCCTGTAAGTTCAGTTTGTGTATTCGTTTCTTTAAGTAAATTTTCTAAATCATATTCAATTTCAGGTCTTGATGATTCTAGTGGAGGAAATGATATATTCTGTAAAGCATCTTGAATATTTTTTACAACTTCTTTATTTGACTTTGCATATTTTTCTCTCTCTTTCGTAACAGGTTTACGAAATTCTTGCAATACTTTTTGCACTCCTAATTTTTCTCTCAATTGATCATCTCTAGTTTTTCTAATTTCTTCTCAATTTTTTGCTTTAATTCATCTCCAAGTTTTTTTTCCATTTATTAAAAGAAATTTAGTCTCAAGTAATTTTACTCTGAAGTAAACGATAAATTTTTTACAAGTAAATTTCACTTTCATCAATCCCTATAAATTTATACTTAACATTCTTATTTTTAAATCTAGTAAATTTCCATTTTCATCTGTAATACTCGTTTTAATTCGAGAAATTCCTGTATTAGAATTATTACCTTTATAAAAGATTACTTTATCAAAAATTTGAACAATTTTACTACCAGGTCGATGAGTGTTTACAAATGTGTGAATAACATTTGTAGAACAATTATTAATTTGCACACCCTCAATTATACTACAGTGAACATAAATATCATCAGATAAGTATTCAATGTTTTCATGAAGGGAACCAACTTGCCAAAATCCTGTGAATGCTCTCTTGCTTCCAACGTAAAAGTTTTCATTTATTTAGTTTTAATTTTTGACGATAGAGGGCAGTCAAATGTAATGCAAAGTATTCTTAAATGTTTTCTATAATAAATGGAGAAGTATTGCTCGTATTGCAAAGAATTTAAACCATTTTCTGAATTTTATCATTATAAGATTAATAAATTACACAGTTTTTGCAATATATAATAAATTAAATATTAAAAATTAAAAAAATCTGAAAGGTTTCAGATTTTAATTACGTCCAAAGGGGCGTTCATTTAACATTTTATGTGTTACCTTTATTTGTTAAATACCATGTTCTTCGCACTTAAACCATAAAATTCAGTTCAACAGCAATATCGCAAAATAATTTTAAATTGAGCATATCTTTAGAAATTTCGGTACACGCTCTCACGCGCTGGAGATAAAGATGTTTTCTGTACAACGTTTGTATTGCTGGCTTTGAAATCTTTGAGTTTGTTAATGAAAAATTCGTTAAAGTTTTAGAGAATATTGTTACGAATTTCACATTTATTTGGCTATTTATTTAGAATTGTAATTAAAATTCCTTTTTATTTTCCCGTGCAACGCAGACGATTTTAGAAGAGAAAGCTACGTCAAAAAAAAAATGAAATAAGCAGTAAATTGAAAAGTGAAACGACGCAAAATGCCAAAACGAAAGTAATAGTCCTTCGGGATTCAAATCCCTTTGGACTAATAAATATAAAATATTAAATAGTTAATAAATATAAAAAATTAATTTGTAAATGTGGAAAATCTTATACCAAAACCTCCTTTACGCAGACATATAAAGAAGTCTTTATCATATCAAGAGAAGTCAAATTGCTTTAAAAAATTTTCCTATATAAATGGAGCAGCTTAGATTGAGTGAACTTCGACATCTTGTGAAACAATTGAATCTCAAGCAGCCTAAAGGGTCTAAAAAGAATGAATTAATAAAAGTATTGACTAAAAATATCAGAAAAACAGATAATTAATAAACATGTTTTAGTCGATTTATTAAATATAGATGTAAGATTATTTAAATAAAAAATGAGAAACCCCCAAAAAGTAATAAAATTAAGAAAATATTTGACTCTTTTAATTTAAAATATGACGACAAAATAAAAGATTTTAAACCAAAAACACAGGAAAAGTCAAGTCCTATTGATTTAAGAGGAAGGTTTAATTCTGATGAGTATTTATCGAAAGAAAACAAAAACAGATTATCAAACATCTTAAAAAAGAAGTAAAATTAAAATTATATTAGATTCGTACAATATGAAATCGAATAAAAATACTAATAAATTCGAACCTAGAGATAGTAAAAAGAGCTTAGAGCATTATTATGTAAAAAACGTTTTTAAATCAGATTATAAAATTATACATTATGATCATAAATTTATAAAAAATATGGCGTTTAGAAGAAGAATTAGAGTCATGGCATTAAAAGATTTAATGTATGTACAGTATTATGATATTTATTTAGAAGAGAAATCGGAAAAATAAGAGGTAAATTTGATATTATTGTCCATTGTCCAGGACTCAATGAACCTTTTCATCCTCATATGATGCCCACTCAAGATGCATTTGAAATCTATCTACATAGATCTTTTAAATCATAGAAATAAATATAAAGAATTGGATATAAGAGAATGTTCATTTCAATTTACTGTAGTTGAATTACTAGAAGGAGGTAGTTATTTAAAATTGTTGAAAGAAGAAGATATAGCCAACAAAATAAGTATCTGTCAGATTAAAAATAATGATAACATTTGTTTAGCCAGATCCATAATAACAGCTTTAAGTATTCAGAATCCCAATCGCATATGTGAAAAATTAGAATGTGAGAAACTAACTAAAAATGATATTACATATATTAAAAAAGAAAGAATATTACAAAAAACATTAGCTGTCAAACTACATGAAATGTTTAATATTCCTTTAGATATATGCGATTTAGATGATGTTAAACATTTTGAGCAATTTTTAGATATTCAGATTACTATATTTTGCAGAGAAAATTTTAATCAAATATTATACAGGGTGTTTATAAAGTCCCTGACCCATTTTGATGTTTAATAACTCATAAAATAATAAAGATAGATTAAAATTAATAACATAAATGGTTAGATAGACTCCAAAAGTTTCATGACCCTTGTCAATGAACTTACACGTGTGCCCCCTTCGTCGCACGGAGAATATCCAGTCGATATTCAATTTCACGCCAGGTACCGGCAAGCATGTCGGCATCCACAGAGGCTATTGCGGTTGTAATTCTGGCTTTTTTAGGTCATCCATGTTCGACACTCTTCTCCTGTAAACGTTGTCCTTTACAAATCCCCAAAGGAAAAAGTTCAGCGGCGTTATATCAGGTGATCTGGGTGGCCAAGGAATTGGACCTCCTCGTCCAATCCATCTTCCTGTAAAATGGTCATTCAAAGAACTACGAACGATGGCACCCCAATGAGGTGGTGCACCATCTTTGTTGAAAAAAGACATGTGGCTGAAGCTCTTCTAGTTCTGGAAATACGATGTTTTCCAACATGTCTAAGTATACGACTGATGAGACCGTCTTTTCTGTAAAAAAGAAAGGCCCAGTGACTCGGTCGTGCATTAGTCCACACCACACATTAACCTTTGGGGAATCCCTTTGTGCTTCACTGTATTCATGGGGGTTTTCAGATACCCATATGCGCACATTATTAACAAAAGAGAGAAAAATGCAATTAATAAGCAGACTATATTTAGAAAAGTAGATATTTAGACTTAAAAATGAAGTTATCTGAAATGAGCCACACGCGCAGACGATATTTACAAAAGTAAAGATATTCAAACCTGAAAAGGAAAATATATAAGTTATTCCATCAATAAATGCCATAAGTCTGTTTATATCTTCATTATTTTATGAGTTATTAAACATTAAAATGTGTCCGGGACTTTATGAACACCCTGTATAGTGGAGAAAATAAATCTGTAGGATATTTATAAAAACAGAAATCACTTTGATGCTATTACTTCTGTTACAGGCTTTATAGGAAAACATTATTATTATCATCATTGTAAAGTGAGTTATGATAAGAAATATAAACACAAATGTCACTTAAAATGTAAAAGATATTTTGTAAAAGATAGTAATTGTAAAGATGAAGCAATGTATTGTAATGAGTACTTTAGATGCTTTAAAGGTAACAAATACTTTAGAAATCATAAAGTTAATGTCTGTGATATGCTGTGGAAATGTCCGAAATGCGATAAGTGTATTGCTAAAAGAGATAGAGATCCAAAAGAACATCAATGTGGTGAATTTAATTGTAGAAATTGTAAAGATTGGATTCCAAAAGAACATAAATGCTATTTGAAAAATATAAAAGCTCTAGGAGGATTGTGTGAAAAAGATTTGCATTAAAAAAGATAAAAGATGGTGTATACCTTGCAAATTCGGTTATGTATTGCACTGTTTAGATATGTGTGATTAAAAAAAGTGATGAAATTTGTGGTAAATGTAAAAAAAGGATTTACAGAAAAATATATGCTTTCCGATTTTGAAATCAATCAAGAAACAGGTACTCATGAAGTTAATTTAGTAATAAATCATGATTTTAATGGAAAAGAAACTATATTTAAACCTGCTGAAGAATATTGTTGTTGGTTATTTGATAAAAAAATATAAAGGTTATACTGTATTAGCTCATCATGGGAAAAGAATTTAATTTTCAGTTTTTAGCTAAATATTGCTTTAACAACTATATTAAGGTTTCTACGATATATCAAAGCAATAAACTCGTATATATGAAAGCAGTACAGTATAAGATTTATCGATTTTATTAATGTTACTCTCAAGCCTTTGAGAGATTTTCCTAAAACATTTGGATTAACAGAATTGGCTAAAGGATACTTCCCCATTTATTTAACACATCTAAAAATCAAAATTATTTAGGATATTATCCAGATAAATACTATTATGGTTATGATACTATGACCTTAAGCCTGAGAGAACCTTTTTACAAATGGTATGATTCTGTAAAAAATGATATTTTTGATTTTCAAAAAGAAATTATAAAGTACTGTAGGTCTGACGTAGAGATCCTTAAGCCTGAGCGAACCTTTTTATAAATGGTATGATTCTGTAAAAAATGATGTTTTTGATTTTCAAAAAGAAATTATAAAGTACTGTAGGTCTGACGTAGAGATCCTTAAGCCTGAGAGAACCTTTTTATAAATGGTATGATTCTGTAAAAAATGATGTTTTTGATATTCAAAAAGAAATTATAAAGTACTGTAGGTATGACGTAGAGATCCGTAAACCTGAGAGAACCTTTTTTTAAATGGTATGATTCTGTAAAAAATGATGTTTTTGATTTTCAAAAAGAAATTATAAAGTACTGTAGGTCTGACGTAGAGATCCTTAAGCCTGAGAGAACCTTTTTATAAATGGTATGATTCTGTAAAAAATGATGTTTTTGATTTTCAAAAAGAAATTATAAAGTACTGTAGCTCTGACGTAGAGATCCTTAAGCCTGAGAGAACCTTTTTATAAATGGTATGATTCTGTAAAAAATGATGTTTTTGATTTTCAAAAAGAAATTATAAAGTACTGTAGGTCTGACGTAGAGATCCTTAAGCCTGAGAGAACCTTTTTATAAATGGAATGATTCTGTAAAAAATGATGTTTTTGATTTTCTAAAAGAAATTATAAAATACTGTAGGTCTGATGTAGAGATCCTGAGAAAAGGATGTTTAGAATTTAGAATAATATTACTAACAATAGCTGATATTGACCCATTCAAATATATTACATTAGCCGGCGTATGCATGGCTATTTATATAAGTAAATTCTTAAAACCAAATACTATTGCTATAGATGAAGATGTAACCTTAAAAGATCATTATAGTAAAAAATCAGTTGTTTGATTAGATTATCTATCTCATAAGCATAAAATCAATATACAACGTGCTCCCTCAATGAAGGAGAGAATAAACTGATTATAAATGATAATAAAGTAGATAGACTTTATGATAATACAATTTTTCAGTTTCATGGATGTTATTGGCATGGATGTACAAAATGGTTTACTCAAATTCAAGTAAATATGCATGAAGAGGTATGTATGAAAGAGTTATATGAAAAAACAATAGAAATACAAGACAGGATAAAAGAATCAGGTTGTGAACTCGTTGTAATATGGGAATGTGATTTTGACAACGACAAAGAAATTAAAAATATATGAAAAATGAATGGAAAAGAGAGTTTTAGAACCTTTGGATACACAAGATGCATTTACGGGAGGTAGATGTGAACCTACAAAATTAAAGTATATAATGAAAAATAATGAAAAAAGTAGATAAATTGATGTTTGTTCACTTTATCAGACTGTTAATTATTTCGACTACTATCCAGCCGGGCATCCCCTTAAAATTTATAATCCTGAAAAATTCGACAATAATTAGTTAGGTTTGATTAAATATAAAGTACTTTCACCTAGAAAATTATATCATCATGCACTACCTGTTAAAGGAGAAAAATTGGTATTTTCATTATGTACAACATTTTCAAAACCCATTCAATGTAAGCATTTTAAAACTATTGTAGAAAATAAAAAATGGGAAGAATGTTATGAAATTAGAAATAAAAAATGTAAACATAATGATGAAGGAAGAAGTTTTATCGGAACTTGGGCAAATAAAGAAGTTAATTTAGCTATTGAAAAAGGCTATAAAATTTTAGATATATATGAAGTTTGGCAATTTTGAAAATAAAATAAAGGATTTATTCAAGGAATATGTTGAAAGGTTTTTAAAAATTAAATTAGAAACAGATGATAAATGGTCTACACAGTATGAAAGTAAAGAAGAATATAAAAGGTTTATTAAAAAAATTAGATATAGAACTAGAGAAAATAGAAGAAAATCCAGGCATGCGATATATAGCGAAATTTATTTGAATTCATTATGGGGTAAATTTGGCTAAAAGAAAAAGATGAAAATTACTGAATATGTTGTGAAATTGAAAGAATTTTATAGAATCATATTTAATGATAAAAATTAAAGATTTAAATATGGTATGTATGAATGAAGATTGTATAGAAATGACTTATAAGATCATTTTGTAAGAAATAACTTTAATACAAACATGTATATAGCTGTTGATACTACCAGTTCAGCTAGAATAAGACTTTAAAATGTTGGAGGCATTACAAGATAAAGTACTTAATTATGAAACAGATTCTATAATTTATATTGATGATGGTACCAATAAAAGTAAAAACAGGTTGCATGTTAGGAGAATGGACAGATGAACTAGAAAGCGACGAGGTTTTTATCAAATCATGGATTCATGTGCGTCCAAAGATTATAGTTATATTTTAAATAATGGTAAAGAATTGGTACTCCTGTCGCTAGCCAGGCTATAATTTACTGCAAGTTCAGCTGATTATTTACTCGTTTATTTATTAATGAGCAGCCTATATTCTATACTATGGGACACCTTAGTTTTAGGGCATAGGTTATCATTAAAAGTGAAAGGATTTAAAATGAGTCGTGAAACTGAAAGAAACTTAATTTTGATGAAAGAAATAAAATAATAACAGGGAAAACTAATTACATAGATGTAGAAATTAGTCAATTTAAAATTCGAAAAGAGAGATATCAAAGTCAATAATATGAATAAAAAATATACATACAATTTTGATAAAAGAAGAATTTTACCCTTTGGTTTAATCCAAAGGGTACAGTATCATAATTAAATGCTTTACTAGTAAATGGAAAATCAATTAAGAAGATTACATTACATATTACAAAAAGAATATGATAATTTTTGTTGTAGGAAATCAAGTCCTGATGACTCAATAGAAACTCTCTATGTACATTATTACGTACTTGATAAATATGATATTGAAATTGAAAAATTAAAAAAAATTAATTGATATGATTTCCCTTGATTTAGAAATGGTTTTGGAAAAATTGAAGGTTGACTGGAATATTGAATTCAAAAAGACAGAGCCAGGGACATTAAAAAAATATTCTATATAGAGATGGAAGAATTCAGTAAACTTAGATCTTATCCAATAACCTTAAAATTGAAAGATTTAGTTCCTGAACATTACAATCTGAAATCATTGAGAAAAATTCATTCAAAATATGGAGACTGAGTCATTATTAAATTAAATATAGATAATGAAACGAAAGAATATTATCTTTCCAAAAAACACGGAGAACTTTCTGATAAAGCCATAAATCAAATTAATGATTGAGACTATATATTTCATTATAAAGGAATGAAAAATGGATGATATGTCTATAAATTAAAAGAATTAGAATAATTTTTCATTTCCCTCCCTGTATTTCTTTTATTTTTTCTTAAATTGTAATATTTTTTTTGTCTAATTTGAATTTTTGGTGTTTGAAAAAAAGGTAAACATACTTAAATTTTTTAATTATTTTTATGTTTTTATATTCTTTTTTAAGTATTTTATATCTTTTTTTCATTAATTTTAATGAAAATTTGGCTAAGTTTTCAGACTTTTTAAGAAACAAAAAAATGTGAAAAAAATGGAGAATGTTAAAAAATGTGGGAAAAAGTTATGCTTTGGTGAATATCTTATACCTTTTCATTCAAAAAGGTTTTCAAAATAGCAACCTACGTCCTAAAAATAAGGTGCCCCATAGTATAGGACATAGACTGCTCATTAGTAAATAAACGAGTAAAGAATCATCATGGCTAGCGACAGGAGTGAACTAGTTTCTGGCTACTGAGTTGGTGAGCTCCACATTTGAGTTGAGCTGCGGAAAAAGGTTTGGTTTCTTTAATTATGACAAGGCACTCGGGAGCTAGCTGCCCAATGAGAGGGATGCTTTCGCGGTGGACGTTTTAGGGAAAATTGGCTCATATACACGGTGACGGGAAAAAAATCAACCTTCACGAGATAGTACTATTAGAGCTAAATAAATGCGAAAAAAGTGTTTCCGTTTATAAACCTACACCGCGAAACAATTCGACCTGCCAAAGAAGAAATAATTTCTGGAAATTACACACACATGTCTAAGATAAAAATAACGAAAGCAAACTTCTAATTTGAATTGGCTATAACCACTTTTATTTTTTATTTAATTTGGAGACTTCATCTATTTATCTTAAAAATAGCGCTATAAGGCTAAACTGCGCCATTCAAATTAGTCATGCGATCCTACGTAACGCTTGATGCAGATACCTCTCGCCCAATCAAATAACTGTAAACCAAAACTTTTCTAACTTGAGCTGGAGAGCGTGATTTCGCCTGCCTAGCGCTCGTTTGCTATTTAGTGCTCCAGTTGTTAATTTTAGTAACGGCTACGCATTCTGGCCGTTTAGTTAGTCTACCGCCTGTGTAAGTTACTGAATCAGCCTGTGAGATTAAATTAAATTGCGGAGTCTAACACTATCTCTTACTTTTTGAATATTAGGAGATCTTCATTGACCGTCATCGAGGAAGGACGTGCTTTTGTCGAGCTCCGCAGGATACCTCATCTTCTACCGTAATTCTTGGATACACGAGAAAAATTCTTATTCACGATTCTGTATGAAGTCATTCTGAACATGAGGATATAAGTTTTGTGCATGTGCAGTGTGATATTGTGATTATATTTGTGTTTTTCTGCGAAAAACGAAAAACAGGTCGCAGCAAAACCACGCCGTTTGTGCTCACTGAACTTGCCGAGGCATCGACGGAAAGGTCCCGCCGGGCCAACACGTGGTGACCGTACTAGGGTTCGGTTTCCAAAGAAAATCTACAAAGTGCTAAATTTCGCTAAAATTTGAAAAATCGATATCTTCGCATCAATTACTCCTAGAAACACCATCTAAAGGATAATTAGGTAGGAATTTTACATTCTAACGTTTGCAATAGCCATTTTTTCCCGAACTGTTTTATTTTAAATTTCACTTATTGGACTTAGACTTTTTTTTTTTTCTTAGCAGTTTCAAGCCAAATTTACAAACTGCAATTTTTGATTAAACTTTATAATTCAATATCTCTATCTAAAGAGTCGTCAGCTCTGTATTAAATTATCTTGTTTTAAAAATATATTATTTGTTCATTAGTAGAATAGTATATATTTTGGCCTGGTGAAACAATACCTATCATTAACTGTACGCTAATTTTTAAGTCCTAACTGTTTTATTTTTGTAAATCAATTTCTTAGTAATGAATTGTGGTATTTTCACCATCTAAAGAGGTATTATCTTGGAATGTGTTACTGTACCATTCTATATTATCAATTTTTGTCTAATTGCATTAATTAGTGTTTTGATTTTGTATTTGCATATCTATGTCTCATAGCATATGTGCTTTTAATTTGATGGTTACTAATTGATACAGACTTAGACAGACCATAAGGACAATCCTGTGAATAACTTGTGCATATTCTGTGAACTATAGACAACTCTGTGACAATTTTCAATTTTATAGACAATTCTGTGAATCACTTGTGCACTTGTGCATATTGGTATCACATTGTAATTTCAATACCATATGTGCTTTTAATTTAATAGTTACTAATTGGAACAGACTATACAGCTAATTCTGTGAATCACTTGTGCATAATGTCAAATTCAGATTCATTTACGTATTGTGATAGATTTGACATATCAGAATTAATATCCTCAGCAGAACATACATTTGAGGAAAAAATCAGTGCGCTCTTTGATGAAGGTGTTCATATAGCCAAACTCGTACGGAGCAGCAGACACGTCTTTCCACAAGATCTCAGAGAGCGTCTGATAGCCACTCTTATTGCCTTTAAAGAACTCGCAATTAGCGGCTCTCGTAAGGAACCCATAGAGGTGGACACTACAGCAACAAATACAGATACTATTATAGTGCGTAGTATCTCATCTAACACCGATTTGGACACACAGTCTGTTGCTCTAAACACTGCTCCAATTATTGCTCCAGCTAATTTACCACTCCCAGTTTTACCACCGCCCACATTTGCGGAGGTATTGAAGCAAACTAAGCGACCAAGTCTAATAATCAAACCCAAAGCGAAAAAATCTTCAGCTGAACTCAGAAAAGAGCTTCAGGAGAAAATTCCATTAGCAAAACTTCCGGTTTCAGTGGAACGTATTACACCTACTACTCAAGGCGGCCTTGAAGTCTATTGTCGATCCTCTGATGACATCGCAAAACTGGAAGAGCAGCTCACCCGGGCTGATGTCAACGCAGAATTTAGACGAAGACAAAAACGAAAACCTCGCTGCGCAATACATAACGTCCCAATCGAAGTTGCCCCAGAAGAACTTGTCTCTGAACTTAGTACCTCCACTAGACTTCCCTCAGGTACATTCAAAATACTCTTCAGACTTAAAGAACGACGTCCAAACCGTGTCAAGTGGATCCTGGAGTGTGAGCCTCGAAGCTTCACAGCCGCAATTAACATCCGTAGAATATTCACAGGCTGGCAGCCTCACACTATCACTGAATTTCTCGGCATCAAGAGATGCTACAAATGCCAAGAATTTGGCCACACACAGGATGCCTGTACTAACAAGGGGGAGTACTGTGCCTTCTGCGCCGGCAATCATTCAGTTCGAAAATGCACAGCAGACCACCCAGAATGTATCAACTGCGGTGATGCAAACAATCGATATGGCACCCAATTCAACTTCAACCATCCGGCCTATCATCCCTACTGCCCTGTCTACCAACAAGCAGCCACCAGCATCAGGAACATCACCGATTATTAATGCTCAATCCTGCAGCTCTCAGCTCGCTTCAGCCACACAAAATATTATTACAGGACTTGCACCTTCTTCTCAGCTTAACTTATCTTATAAAACTTCAACTCAACCGATTAAATGCCTCCAAATAAACCTGCAGCGTGCAAAAGCTGCAACTGCACAAGCAATACAATTTGCGATAGAAAATAGCATTGACATTATATTCGCACAAGAGCCATATACTCATTCCGGCAAAGCCACTGGCTTTCCATTACAATGGAATGTATACCAGAAAATTGACAGTGCTCAGCCTCCACGCGCCATATTAATCTCCTGCAATACGGACTGGAATTCATCTATCATTTGTCAGGAAAGGGACAATGTTGCGGTTCTTCTGGAGCTACAAACATTCTCAACGGTTCTAGCTTCCCAATACTGTTCTCCAACAGAGGATCTGTCCCCACTGTTTCAATCTACGCAGAATATTTTCCACAACTTTCATATCCCTAATATGGTATTTGCTGGAGATTATAACGCACATAATACAGCTTGGGGTTATCGAACCACTGACAGCAGAGGACGTGCAATGGAAGATTTTATTTCCAGCAATAACCTAATCTTACAAAATACAACAGACGCCCCACCATCTTATGATCGAATATATGCTCATGGATGGCCGGACTTAACGCTTACCACTACTTCGGCAGCCAATTTAATACAAGGCTGGCAAATTGAAGATTCTATCAGTCTTTCTGATCACAAATACATTACCTTCTCAATAGATAAAGTTACCTCTATTCCAATAATAAAACGTTATAACCTCCCAGGTCGCAAATTAAATTCCTTCATCAGAAAAATTCATAGCAAATTAAGAGATTTAGAACATCATCTTCTACGGGCAAATACTCAATCTGAATTGGAAATCTTTTCTGACTTATTACAAACGGCCATACAACAAACATGCAATGACACTTTACCTGTCCGAAGCTCCAAACGACTACAAGCAGTTAACTGGTGGACAGGCGCTCTTCGAGCACAACAGCAGAAATGTCGCGCCCTTCGTCGAAGGCTAAAAGCGGATAGACGACTTAATCTACAAACAAATACCCTACAGCGTTTTCAGATGGAACGAGCCAAATATAAACGTATGATTCTAGAAGCAAAAATCAATTCGTGGAAATCGTTCTGTACAGAAAATAAGGAAATATATGGTATACACCATAAAATAGCTAGTGGAAAACTGTTTAATCCTGCACGTTTCCATGTCACACCTTCCTTACAATCAAACACTACTTATACTGAGGACACATTTCAGCAAATTCTTGAAGCTGTCTTTGGCCACGATGACGAACAAGAAGACACGGCTTCCCACATCCTAATTCGGAACAATAATAATACGTCTGATGCTCCTCCGGATCCTGATTTCACAAAACAAGAACTTTTGCAAGTGCTACGACACTTACCCAAAAGGAAAGCGCCTGGACCGGACGGAATTGATTATTGCATTACCAAAGTAATTATAAATACAGCTCCATGTTTCTTTATTCAGTTCTTCAACAAGCTTTTGCACACGGGCACCTTCCCACGGAATTTTAAAATAGGACAGGTAGTCCTGTTCCTGAAAAAGAACAGAGACCCAAGTAATCCTGACTCCTTTCGCCCAATCTGTTTACTCTCAGCAATGGGAAAAATTTTTGAGAAGCTTCTAATGAACCGTTTACGTTTTCACCTACATAAAAACGCCATCCTTAGTCCTCGACAATTTGGTTTTAGACCCGGGTTTTCAACTCTCCACGCTTTGCATGACATTCGGGATATAATACTACAGAATAAAAACAATGGCTATCACACGGCACTCTTAAGCATTGATCTTAAGAGTGCCTTTGACAACTTGTGGTGGCCCGCTATAAGACAGGCTCTCAGAGCAGCAGAGTGTCCTCAAAATTTGTATCAAACTCTTAGTCATTATCTTTCAGACAGGAAACTTATTTTAATACATACAAATGGCATCATAGACCGACAACAAACAAAAGGATGCCCACAGGGCTCATGTGCTGGCCCGCATTTATGGAATTTAACTTTCAACAGTGTACTAACAGCAGATTGGCCAGCACATACTGAAATATTTGCATATGCGGATGATGCTGCTCTGCTTGTTAGGGGAAAAACACGCGACGAGTTGCAAAAGCACTGCAACGAAACATGCGAACTCTTCTCATCATTCTGTTCAAAACTAAAGTTAACTATAGCAGAACATAAATCTCAAGCTTTGCTAATACCCAAAAAAGGTGGATCATTGGCACGAAGACCTAGAATAGTATTAAATAATCAGCGCATGAAGATCGTTCGAGAATTAAAATATCTAGGTCTTATTTACGATGAGAAAATGACCTGGATACCCCACATCCTTGACCTCAAAACAAGGACTGCGACAATCGCCAAGCAAATGAAGCGATTCCAGGGGTATAGGTGGGGTTTAAACCCACATATCCAGAAAGTATTATTTCAAACAGTTGCAGAAAAGATGGTTACTTATGCGGCTGCTGTATGGGCTTATCCCATGCAGGGTCGCAAAATAAAATATCTTAGTTCTATCCAACGTCCTTTTGCTCTGAACATCACAAGAGCTTACAGTACCACAGCATCCGATGCTCTTAATGTACTAGCCGGACTGCTGCCTCTCCACCTTAGAGTCGAAGAAGAGGCAGTTCGACAAACAGTCAAACAATTGCAACGGCCAGCAACTTTTCGCGATGAGATATATCTGCCAGAAAACTATGAGAGACTAATGCCCAACTTCTCATTACATCCATCACACCAAGGAGCTGGAGTTCGAATTCAAATGAAACCGGTCTCGACTACTTCCAATTCAGAGACGGAAATCTACAGTGACGGCTCTAAAATAGATGACAACACCGGCGCAGCTTATGTCGTTTTTCAGAACAATACAGTTATACACCAGTGGAGAGGACAGTTAAGACCACAAAACTCCGTTTTTCAGGCAGAAGTGTCTGCCATTTCTGAAGCAATTCGCTATCTCACTGATCAGCACATTTCCGCAGCAACTGTTAAGACAGATAGCCAATCCTCTCTACACGCTGTAGGTAATCCTGAACATCCTTCACCCCTAATACAAGGTATTCAAAGAGATTTACGAGAGCAAATGCCACATCAAATCAAATTACAGTGGGTTAAAGCTCATGCTGGCCTATTAGGAAATGAAACTGCTGATCGTTTAGCTAAAGATGCAGCCTCCGGACATACTGACGTACAAATAAACATACAGTGGCCTATATCACATCTCAAGAAGACATTACGGCTCCAGGTCTTAAGTCAATGGCAAAACGAATGGGACAATAGCCTTACCGGCAGACGCACGTACTACCATCTCTCGTACGTCAACACAGAAAGAAACATTTCTTCTCCATCTTTAGTTCGCTACATTACCGGGCATGGGCCTTTTCCTCAATATTATGCGAGACACGGCATCAGTAACACTGATATATGTAGCTGCGGGGAGGTCGGTACACCCGATCATTACGTCACAACTTGTCCTTTGACAGAAGAACTGCACATTCCTTTTCCCAGCACCAATCGACAAGCCTTTTCCAAATTCTTGATAAAGCAACGCCACTTAACTCGCAAATTAGTGCGTATCATTGATAAGCTCTCTTCTTTAAACCTGGACTTATGCCAACCATCATAGGACTTTATTCTGCATATAAGCTCCATACGAATCGGCATATATGATTTCTGCACAACTGTACTTCATTACCTAATATATATAATCTGTTACAATATTCTATAGTATATCCATATGTATTTACTTATGTATCACGCAGCCTTACTACATCTTTTGTATTAATTTTACTTATTAGGCATATCATACAAATCTGGATAATGGTGGACGTGGTGCTGTACTAATTAACCGTATGGTAGAGGCATAGTGCCCACGTCCTCCGTTCCTTATCCTTATCCTTAACTTGAGCTGAAACTATTGACTCCCTCCCTCGCTTCTTCCTCTGAACTGCTGTGTTCACTTTCGCCTAAGTTTCTTCCTGGCCAGACGCTTTGCTGCTATGCTTAATCATCTAAATTGACGTCATACCTTAAAAACCCGTGTACATGGAAATCATTGTGTTCAACTATGATAAAGAAATATCTTGTCTGCAAAAGCATGATTTGATGTGCGTAAAAATAAAGATTGTGATACTTCAAACTCAGTTGTGTTAAATGCGTCATCATAGCTTTTACCTTAAGCCGTCATGACTTTCCACTCAACTCTACAGCTACTACTGTCTTCTGAATCATGACGAAACGGGATTCCGAGAAATCACCAGTATTTATTTTTACACTTAATCAAATCATTTCTTAGTAGATAGGATATTTCTAGATCATAAGCAATTACAATATTTTTATATGCACATTATATCATCCTAGAATAAGAACAAAGGAGGGCATAGCAGCATAGAGATGTTTGCAAGGAGGAAGTTAGGAAAAGATCAACGTAATTTTTTCTACCTAGTGTATTTATACTAAGTACACGCAAAAAGTACTCTGAACTATGATTGGTTAATTTTAGGTTGTTATATAATAATGGAAGGATCTTGAATTTTGGGGAACAGATGAATCTAGAGGCAGACTACCAAATCTAGAATGTTAATTTTGAGGTCTTCAATTATTTTCTTTAAAGCAGCTGTAGCATTTTGTTATATCATACACACACACACACACATATATATATACGTTTGATACGGCAAATGGCAACTAAAAACAGAAACGGAGGAGCACAACCACATGTTAAGCAGGCCCATATAAAAAGTTCAACGTTCTTTGGCTGCTCGTTTTTGAATTATGGGATACGTCACGAAAAAAATAATCTCTTCTGAATTTTAAATCCATTTTACAATCCGTTTTGGAAAAAAAGACTTCTTTATTCTATCCATCATAAAGTAAGTTTTATAAACAACACTTCAAAAATGTTTTGAAAACGCGTGTAATGGCTAAATACAGATAAGCGCTGTTCCTAAAAACTATACTCAGTATTAGTGAGATGCTTGAAAATCTGAACACAGTAATGTTATTTGCAAATATTCATGCATTTTTAAGTTTTTTAAAATTAATTTAAAATACAATAACTGAAATTAAAGCAAAGGCTGCATAACAACAGTTTTAAAATCGATGTAGCAAAAATAAACAGCTAAATATTTACAAAATATTGTGGAACACTTAAAAGGGTTCCGTCGAGCCTTACGGCTGCGGGAAACTCAGATCTAAAGCATGATTTCTTTGAAAATAACAGAAACTGAAGAATTTTGTTTTCCTTCTTAGATACATCAATATCTGCTTAAAATCTAAAGCTCCTGAGCTCAAAGCTATTTGAACCTTTTTAAAAGCAAAATGTCTTTTTCTATCAGAAAGTGCTTTCATTATTCGGTGAAAGTATCTTTCTAAATGGTGTTTCATATTTACATAGAGTTAAAAAATTCTGTTACCTCATTAACAGAAGTTACAAAACAAGAAAGAATATTCAAGGAAACTTTGAAGAAGCACTAAATTACCAAACTATTGTTTAGCACGATCCTTAAATTAAGTATAAAACATCTTAGATGTTTTCGACGGCTGTTACAGGCATGAAGAAAATGAAATGTGAACATTTTACTTGAGCATTGAACATTTACTTGAACATTTACTTGAGCATTCGATATTAACACATTCATATTCCGAATCTTTTCAGCTGCGCTTGAAATACACATCTAAGCATACTTAATTTACTTTAAATTATATTATTTTATTAATTATCCTGGATTTATGATTAGAAGCTTAATGCACACTTAGAACTATAATTTCTGTAATTTATGCGAACTGAATTTTTGACGTATAGCTCATGGGTAATGTACACAAAAGACAGTTTCGAAAATTCTACGTGAAGGCATTTGCAGCATTTGAAACCTCCGTTACCATTTACAACATATAAGTCATTTTGCTTTGTTGCTTGTAGGCCCACCAGCGGCCGAGCAGTAAAGACGCTGAACACTGGTAGTTCGGTCCGAGGTTCGAATCCCACGAATGGGTGTTTTCGTGGTTTTCCCCATGTGTAACGTGTATACGAGCCAGTTTCCCTTAGAAAGTCCTCCACGAAGGCATCCCTCCCCTTAGGCAGATAGCCCTCTCGTGCTTTGCCGTAACTGAATAACCTAACCTAACTTAACCTTGTTGCTTGTAAGGCTACGCGTTTATTTTTGTGTAAAATCCACTCATGGTTGTTTCTAAAGTATACAGCACATTTACACTGCGTTATCAAGTTAACTGAAATTAAGTTCATTTTAGGTTGGGAAAGTATGATTAATGGGTTGTGAAGTTGGATAGACCCTTGCACAAATTTCAACTTCCCCTTTAACTTCTAAAAATTCATTATTTGTTAATTCAACTTCACTTTTTATTTCAGTTATCACGTGAACTTTACTTCTGTCGTTACACATGTGTGCTGTTGCTCCTGAATCAAGTTACGAATTATATATTCCTAATTCTCGCATTGAGTTCACAATGGTAAAAGAACAACTTGGTTTAGAGAATTATTGATCAAAGTGTTTGTTTACATTTTGTGTACATTTTCTGACGCTTTGTGACCTTTTTCCTTTCAGTTATAATACTTAAAAGTTTTTCGCATTCTTAGATTTCCTTTTCGTGTTGCCGTGATGTTTACATAACTGACGCAACTTGCAATTTGCTGTTTCCTGCGCTTTAAATTGGTGACTTTTGGACTCTTTCTAGTAACTTAAATTTGAGCTTGCTTAAGTCAGGCAATTTATCGTGAGATTCTATCGCGATTCTAAAAATTGCATATTCTTCAGATAAAGTACATAATAGTTGTTATTGTTATTACTTATGCTCACTTGTCTGACAATAACGTCAGCCCAAGCCCACGAAAATTCTAGTGGCAAGGAGCGCAAAATACACCTGTCGTTGGCAACAGCCTTGAGCAACTTACAGGTGACAGAACGATTTAGTTCAGTTCCGCTCCCAACTTTGATGGAAAGCACTCTGAGGGAGGGACGAGTCCGAGGGTCTTCCACCCCTCTCCCCTTCCAAACACCACACTAGAGGATTTTCGACTCGCGTCTATTTAGAGCGTGACCATGCCACCCCGAACTATAAATTTACAAATATCCGTGTCTTCTGGATTCGAACCTAGGACCTTCGGCATGGCAGTCAGCGGCTCTAACCACTATACCGGCTGAGCGGAACGTACGTAATAGCAAAATAGTTAGGAATTTCTGATCGTATTTCTGCTACGTGTCTACAATTTCGATAAAAGAAGTTAAGTAATCCGGCATTTTACCATTCGCGGTCATCTTCTGCAACTGGGTATTCGCCCTATAAGTGTTGCAGAAGTAAGGGACAGAGTACACGGTATTCCACTGTATACTCTAATGATGTAAGTGTGGCACTTTAATGTACTGTTTGGTGCTTGAATTACATCAAAAACATCTTTACAAGCGGTGAAATTAGTTGTAATAACTAATCTCTTATACAGTAGTATTCCAAAAGAAATTTGGAGAGCTTGCCGGCCAGTAATATCTCAAATTATAATATATAGCAATACACATAGCTTTAGTCGATTCTGACTGTAGCGTTAGAAGTTCTTGCCTTGCTTGAAAGGACCTCCGGAAAGCCGAAGTTTTTGGTCCCTGTCATTGGCAACTAAGTTCGCCTGTGACAAATCATCCACGACGTCCAGTCACTTCCAAAGACCAACCTTGGGGGAACTATGTTGAAAAGCCACCACTAGTGGTCGATGGTTAAGGCTGCTGAGTACTGGCATTTCGACCTGGCTTGGGTTCAAACTCAGACGAATGGACTGGTAGCATGGTTGATTCAAACAACCCAATCCAACCTAGATTAGCGCGGGGCGCGATGGAGTATGATGTCCACGGTTACCTCCAAATCACGGTAACCCGCCCGCAGGTAAAAAAGCAGAGGCCAGTCGGAAGGCTCTATTATAATTAATACAAAATACTATTAGAATTTAAGCTTATTATTTTGTGGCTTAATTTAGAGAATATGTTCGCCTAATTTCAAAAATTAAACTATGATTTAAAATAAGAAGAGCATAGCTCAAAACATAAAGAACAATTTTTCTTCTTTTTGTTTTTTGCCCAGAAGGGTTATTAGTCTCCAAACGCAATATGCGTTGTTTCGCTTTAACACGTTGTTTCACTTTTCATTCGCAACTGCTGCCAAAAAAACGTAAGATATAATTCTTTCATATTTAAATCTATCTATTATTCATTAATAAATTAATTATGTTATTTAAAAGCAACATATTCTTATCTTCAAAATATTATATATATATTGTTACTTTTTAATCGGATTGATTTAAATAAAAATACATTTAATTCATAACATATCTAATTAAACAAGTTCAATATTCCTATAGAATTATATTACACATTTTTTCAGTTTTAAATATATAGAAGATATATAACGTTCCCATGCTAGTCTAAATAAATATTCGTCTAGTATCCTATAAAACGTTTCCCTGTTTCACCTTGACCATCTTTATCCATAATCTCTATTGATAAACTATAGTCAACTTTAAAAAAAAACCTCTTTTGAGTGATGGTTAAATCTGAACTCTTGCAGATTTTTCTGTTTTGTTTATATAGTTTTAGTTTTCGATAGCAGTCAAAGAGAGGTAGAAGATTAATGGCTGTACAGTTAACTGAGTTTTCGTTTTGAGGTTTATTCAGAATGGATGGTTTAAGAATATTTATATGCTTCTCTTTTATATATAGTTAAGTTATACACTGCGTAGATTAAAAGATATTCCTAAATACTGTGACTTCATGCGCTATCACTCCTGTTAATCAAACACATTTACTTCTCGCTATAGCATTTCCTATAGATCGTAAATATAGCATAATTTCTATGCTATATTATGCTATATGGAAATTCCTATGCCATATGGAAAAATAATAATAATGGAAAAATAGGAATAATTCCTATGCCATATGGAAAAATTACTATCGCAAATCGTAAATATAGTATTTGCAAATTAATTAGCAAATTGCTATATTTACGATTTGCGATAATAATTTTTCCATATGGCTTTCCGGAATAATTACATTGTCGCATGCGTACGGGTTCGGAATACATTGAACGCACACAGCTCCGATGATAGGTTGATAAAATTTATTTTATCAAAATCAACACTTTTGAGATCTGAAACTTTCCCCCAAAATAGCGTACAATTCTTTACAATATTACAGAGTACTATCAGCAAGTACACTTCAAACTACTTTGAACGTTAAGACAACGGAATGCAAAGCCCAGCTAAAGAGCGAAGCTATTATAGGAACTCACGCTGAGCTAACAACAACTGAGAGCGGATGGCCTCACCGGCATTATATAGTTTTCAGACGGCCGCCGAGATATTTCTAGTATTTTCTACTTTTTTCTAGTCTTTCTAATTACTGGAAAGCAATGAGGGTGGAATTACGTCTATAGCTAACTCAGTAATATATTACATTTATTCAGTTACAATACTTATTACGGTGATACAGGTACCAGATGAAAACATCGCCAAAGGGTCGCCAATTTTACCGACTTTTTGAGATTTCTCGCCAAATATGGCTACGAAAAATAGTCGCGAAAGCCTTTGTCAGCTTGACGGTACGTACCTCTCCTAATTACGAAGATATTCGTTTACCCAATATTAAACAGACCTTGCCCTGTATTCTTACTTATTCCGCATAACTCGATAGTATCTCCCGATTTTTCATGTTACAGAAAAATACAATTTTACAGATTAAATTAAACAGAAAAATACAACAATTTTACATATAATTGTACTAAAATCATCTATGTGTAAAATTCTTAACAATATTTTTCCTTTTTTAGACAAGGTCCGGTTAATACTACTCTAATTAATCTGAAGTTGACGGTAATAATATTGTTTGAAGTTATTAATAAAATGAAAGCATTATATTCCTCAAAGCCAGTTTCCTAATTTTCAAACATCTGCATGTAAATTTCCGCCTAGGCAAACAAGGAGATGCGTTAGAGATGAATATTTAAGCGCCAGGCCGTAAATCATCGTAAATTAATAAACTGAAAGAGAATACAGTTTACTGAATTAAGGTAATTTTCGTTGCATTTTAAAATGTTTTAAATGCATGTCGGTGGCGATTTAAATTTATAATGTACATTCATTAAATTTCGGCAGAAATATTGAATTGAATTTTGTAAATAATTTGAATACAGTGAATATTTATTAAGTTAAACGAACAAGCTGTTTACCGAATCTTGAATGCGAAGCCCGTATTGAATTTCAGAAGCATTGTTTAAATTTTACTTTTTCTTAAAGTTTAAAGCTTTAATTTATCATGAATGAACGTTTCAGGGTTTACTTATCTGAATTCAGTGGAATTATTCTATAACTGCTACCATTTTGAGAGGTACCTATTTCCTAAATGGAACTGAGTAATTGTTTTAAATTCTTATGAGTTTTTAGATTAAAAAAAGACATCTGCTACGTATATACTATACCAGCGGCTCCCAACTTCTTGACTAACGCGCACTACCTAAAAAAACTGAAAAACGTTAGTACTGCCAATACATTTTACGATGATTATTTTTCAATTTCATAATAGAAATATTAAATATATATATATATATATATATATATATATATATTTTGCCATTTGC
>KK121806.1:507939-540085 GCA_000611955.2 Stegodyphus mimosarum
TACTGACCCATAAAAATAATAGCTTAAGATTTGATTACTTTTTTATTGATCAAAATTTGTTATAATATTTTAAACTTGAGAGTGAAATTTGGTCCTGTTTAATAGAGATCAGTTTCTTTTTCATTTCAATTAGTTTTAATCGTAAGTTAGGATACACTTTTAGTTTTGTTCTGTATTTATTTTTTAAATATAACATGGAATAAAAAAGGCAATAAAAATCTATTAGCTTTACTTGAAATGCCTTTAAATTCTTTTTTTTTTCGTTCAGTAAAAAGTTAACAAGTGTATTATTTTTGAAATATTCAGTTAGAGCTCGAGCATATGAAATTTCTGTCGATTGTTCTTTTTCTTCACGAGATAAAATTTCAGGAACATTTGAACAAGATTTCTAATCCAATTTTCCTTTTCATAATCCTCGGGAAAATGCACGTTGAAATTATTTCTCAGAGAAAAAACAATAATTTTTCATGTTGGATGGTTTTTTTATTTTCAAATTATTTTCGCTTAGAAATTTTATAAAAGTAGTAAAAAGCTTAAAATATTATTATCTAATTCTTTGACAATTAGCTCGAGTTTTTTTTTATCATTGCATTTATTTTTATCTCTAAAAGGTAAGTAAATTAACACTTTGTCCTTGTAATCCTAAATTTAATTCATTTAACTTTCCAAAAATATCAGCAAAATATGCTAAACGCGCCAACCATAATTCACTAAATAAACAATTCTGCAATTCAAATTTTGAATAACAGAGCAAACTAAACAATTTTTCTTTTTTTCCTTTTCAATATTATTAATGCTAGTAGATTGTCCTGTATTCATCACCTGTAAATCGTCACGTTTCCGCTTAGTCAATCTTAGCCATTTTTCCATTTTGAAAATTTAGATTTGTTTTAGCATTTTTTTCACAAATATTTAAATGCACTACATATTACGAGTTCTTCAGAAAGAAACGACGATATTTTCAAATCGCGTAGAAAATTAAAGATTACAAAACAACAAGAACTGCTGTTGGAGGCAGCACATCAACGTAAAAAATTATTCTAACTGAAAAAAGAGCAATATGAGCCCGAGAATAGTAGCGATATAAAGTTTGGACAGGCTAATAAATCGATCAACTCTAGAAGAATTAATGAGATACTATTATCTTTTTGTCAGAACTTATTTTTTTTCCTATGGAATACAACATCCATATCCACTGTGGCTAAAAGAATATTCGTGAAAATAAGAACGGATTGTTTTGCTAAAGTCGACAAGCGGCTATTGACCTTAAAAAAAAGCTCAGATTACATAAATTTACGCTTGTTATAAAAACCTAATTAGGATGCTATCTGATTATACCGTCGGCCTATCGGACAAGAATGATGAACACTGTTAGTTCGGACCAAGTTCAGATGGGATACCTTCATAAATGCGTTTGTATTGTAGTTTTCCACATGTGTATCGTGAACGGAGCCATTTTCTTTAGAAACTACTAACCTTGTAGGGTCATTAGGTTATTTTTGAAGCAGAAGTCATAAAAATTGAGCAATACCCTTGCCGGGACTCGAAACACGCACCTCTCGAAAACGCGTCGTGCGTGTTCACACTACACCACGAAGGGATGTCAAGAAGGTGGAAGAAATCCTTATAAGCTCTTCGAAGGCATCCCTCCGTTCAAAGGAACAACCATTGCGGTTTTTGTCGTTGTTGTTGTTCAGTGGCCTTGAATTTTCTTGAACTTGAAACTTTCTTGACTCACGAAACCCCAAGAACTGTAAGGTTTTCTCAGAGAACCCTTTCCCAATTTTAGAAAAATATATCTTAAAGTAGAATTTAAAGTAGATCAATACATTATAGTTACTTTCTGTAAAGAAAATGTGCATTTCCTGTACTTAAGACAATTAAAATAAAGGGTTTTACATTTTTATTAAAAACATGGAAAGTTTGATTTTTTTTGTGAGCGTAAATTAACATCAAACTATTGACATACTTATCGTTGTATCTGAAATCAACTGCAGAGTCTTGAAAACGTTTCAGACAACCATTTTATTTAAATAGAACTTAAACACAGAAGCACGTTTTTTGCTGAAGAAAATAACTATTATTTGTGACGATGAAACTAAAGTAACAGTCAAATTTAAATTAAAATGTAGGCTATATTTCAAAGGCTACACAAGTAAGTTTGAAACGAAGTTGGATCAAGGCTCTAATGGGCTAATTTAAATAATGGCAGCTACAACGCAAAGCTGAATAATTAGTCTTCTCAGAGATGGCAAAACTAAGTCTCGTGGCCTGTTGACTTACAATCCCTGGGTCCTGGATTATCGCTTGTGTAAGTGGTGTACGACCTAACTGATCTTTACCACTCTATTTCAGTCCTAAAAGGAAAAACGTAAGTAATGAATAAAAGACTGACCTAAATGTCAGTGCAGAATAGCGTCCATTTTTGGCCCAGGCCCAAAATGGCGGACAGTGAGCCGGGCTCAGGATCTATAAGACTTGACTTTACCGCTCTACTATGGATCGTCACGTAAGATAAGCAATTTAGGCGTCTTGAGCAAACTTCAGCATACGTTCTACAGTTCTAAAAGCGACGAGAAGTTTATCTGTAGTATTTTTGGCATTTTTTATCTGATGAGCTGAAATGGAGATATTATTAATTAGCTTGAAAACTTGAGGATCTTGAAAGATTTGCGTGATTTTGCGATTTCTGGAACCTGTACTTCTTTGGATTTATTTTTTTTAGTGCTTCACTGTAAGAGATTTTTAAGCTTGTAAAATTTCCTGAAGTAGCTGGAGTAGTGCAATTAGGAATGCCTTACAGTCCAAAAAACTCAGCTTACATACTATCTAAGTGATTTGCATTCTGGTGAGAAACGGAAAGGAGAAGTTATAGTAAATGTCTGAGTCATAATAAGTGGTTAATTAAAATACTAATACAACCAAAAACGTTTAAGAGAAAATTAATGTAATTTACTTAATTAATAGCATTAACTCGTGCTTCAGGTGATACTTGCATTATATTTAATGTCAGAAGACTGCTTGCATTTTTTTGCATAAACTGTCGAAGCCTAGCTTTGTTACTGTTACCTGAACTCGCATTCTATATTCTGCTTTTACTGTTGCCACAGACATTGAGAAAGATTTTGCACTTAAATACGTTGTTCCAATTGGCATTAAAATGTTTAGCGCTGTGTGAGGAACTTCTGGATATTCCGCAGGAATTGGGAACCAAACATGTAGGAGTTGCTCGTGCTGAAATGTAGATTTTAATGTTGAATTTGTTGATATGTTAATGAGTTATGTATTTTGTTTATATTATATTTTTTAATATGTCTCCTTTCCTTCGTTATCAAACTTTCTGTTTTTTCACAGTAATTGATCAGATTTTTTTTAATCCAGTCATACTTAGTTTTTACGTCTGGGAAATATTCTGTTGTAGTTTTCTTCATTTTAAAAAGGTGCTCTATTGTATAATTATTATCACTGTAGCATAAATTCAATTCATTTCGCATTATGAAACTGTTTAGCTTTGACAGCATTGCCTATCATTCTCTTTGACATGTGGTGACGATATCTGAAGTTGTAAAACTGATATTTAATTAATTGTACCTTTATACGTTTTAGTTAATGGACACTAGTGAATTAGTGCCAAAGCTTTATAATATTCTTTTCGAATTTTTATTTTTGGCTCGTGGAACCCCGGGGTTACATGAAACACACTTTGAAGACAACTGCAATTGCCTAATGAATTTAAAATTCAATTATTTAGATCGCTTGTTTATTTTTTATCCACATAAAACTACGTTTACTTTTAAATTCATCATTTTTAAAAGTCTTCGTTCACAGGAGGAGTAAGAAGAGAAGTATGTACTTTGGAGGGAACTAAAATTCCTTCTAAAATTTATAAATGTAAACCTCTTACTGATTTCATTCGCGTTTGTTTTGCCTATTTCTCTCTGTGGACCGTTTCGTGATTCAAAGGAATCCTTAGCCCAAGTGCTGTGTAAGATAACATCGTGAATATATCATGTATAAACTTACAAAAGAGAATTTTGAATTTTTATTAATCTAGATCCTCTTAACAATGAAATACAGCCATAATTCTGAAAGACAGGTTCACTTCGTGATTCAACAAAAATTAGAATTCTTTACTCTAACGGCCTAAACAGATAACAACATAAGCAAATGAACTTAAATATTCAGATTAAGTTGACATATGACATGCATAAGCACATAACAAAAGAATCAAATTCATAAAATTTGTAGCAGTCGTATAAAAACTAAGCTAACATTTCAAGTCTTTAAATGAGTTCTTATTTGCTGATTACACATTCATTACTACATGCTAAGAATATGTGCACAGTCTTTACGTAGGCAGACATCTATTTATCATTTATACGTAGCTCAGCAGAGCTAAGTATAAATAACTTCACAGCTATGTATAAAAAATTCAAAAACTTAAAAAGCAAAAATTTAAACTCAATTCATACAACTTAAAAGCAAGAATTTTATAGAGTTAGGGATTTATATTTATTTTAAATAACCATTTAAATTTAATTTTAAGTTACTTTTCTATATGCCTTCATTCCCCTAATTGTCAGTGCCAGAATATTTAAATTTGGTATCGCGCGTAAGGAATGCAAATTCTACCAGTGCGAGAAAAAGTTTAAATAACGATGTTCTAGTAAGAAAGTTAGAGAGAGTCTGGAAAACCTCTGTGCGTGGTTGTACGCAAGCTTCCGCTTAGCAGTTATTGCCGGTTAGAAGTGGCTTTACAGCTATTACCTTGCTGCTGCTAGACTCATCTACGCGCTGTAGGACACAGGATTGTACGAGACTGTAGTTCAATTCTACTACTTGTGAATATCTCCAATGTTAAGTTTTGATTCTACTGTTTCAGTTACAGGCCAAGCAGAGGCGTAGTATGTTAGCATCAAGTTGACGCATTGTTATTAATTTAAAGGATTTAATAAAGGGTAGTTTTAACCCTTCTTCTGTGCAATCACTATTTCTTCAGATTCTACACAACAGACAGACAGTAGAACGTTACAAGGTAGCTTGGCAGAACTACCTCGTACCGTATAAAATTTTTCTTTTACACTGACAGTCCCTACTGAGAAATAGCCTTGATTTGCAGTTTCCGAATTCATTTTACTAACTGGGGTGTTTCTTAATCCAGGATACCAAGATCGTCAGTCCAGAAAACGGTCGAAAATGTCATTCTTAAACAACAGAGTCACTGAAGATCTGCCGCCTAACCGGTATAGTGGTTAGCGTTGCTGACTGCCGAGCCGAGGGGCCCGGCTTCGAATCCCAGAGAAGAAATATATGTTTGTAATGTATAGTGCCGGTGCGGCTTGGCGGCACTTTAAATATGCGGCGAGCCGAAAGTCCTCTTGTGTGGTATGGTGGAAGGGAAAAGGGGGGGGAAACCCTCGGAGTCGTCTCGTCGAAGTGCTCTGCATCAAAATTGGGGGCGGAACTGAGCCAAATTGCACTGTCACCTGTTAAATGATGAAGGCTGTTGCCAACGACAGGCGTAATCTAGCACTCCTTGCCACGAGGAATTTCCTGAGGTTGGGCTGACTACGTCAGACATGTAAGCATAAGCAACAACAACAAAGAATATCTGAATACAGCGCCGTAAGCAGGAATCTTACATACAAATCGTCGCACATCATCACCGTTGATGTCGAGGCTTTAATTCTTCGGAGCGTAGAATTTACACGTTCACGTGTTTTCCCATTAACAAACTCTAAATAAAAGTTTCGAACAACATTTTTATTATCATTACTCAATGAGTAATATAGTTGGAATTCTATAGCGCTCAACATATTATAGACAGAAGCACATCATATGTATCGCTGCGCAATCGTTGCACTCGGGGGTCGGGACTTGGTCTTCTGAGACTAGAGTTTATACATTCAGGTTCTTCTTCTATATCATGTACCAAATGACAGTATCGGACTCCATTTCTATCGATCACCATGCAAACATTCAAAAATTCGGCATTTGATTGCTCCCAACATGTCGGAGACTGGAACACCGTACTCGAAACGTCGCGCACTGTAATAGTCAGAATCCAGTTCTAAGTCGCTAAGTCTTAAATTTACACGTTCACACTTTTTTCTCCCATCACGTAACTAAATTACACTTTCAATATACAGTAAGCAGCAATTCAGTTCAGCTGATCATATTACATCAAGCTAGTACATTTTCAATAAATTTTCCTTCATCTAGCGTATTCTTGAGATTCATCACAGTCCTTCTCCTAATTTTGTCCTTCATTTTTCTACATTTTTCTATTAGTTATCACCCGCACTTCGTTTCTTTATTTGCTTCTTTTTCATATCGTTAAAATTCCTTAGAACACCTCCCTTAGCCGTACTCTTTTCTTTCTCCTCGCTCTCTTTTTATCGCTTCTTAACATCTTTCTGTTTCTTCTATATCATTTCTCGTTATAGAAGCTGACTTCACTCGAAGAGGGATCTCTTCACATCATCTTACTTTGCCGAAGACAACTCACAGGACTTTCTGGAAAACCATTCATAAATATGCAGCCATTAAAATTATGCCTCGCATTTTAGTTACATTGCCTGAAGGAAAGGTAACTAATGCACTTCTTTTTCTTCTTCACACAACGGAGAACCGAAGAATCATCTTTTAAAGAACAAGCATTGTAGACAGCCCGTCTATAGTTTGTTTCCTTATCACACCGAAACTATTCAACACGAAAATGGTACATCTTAAAGAGAATTTTTTAAAAGTCATCGCTTATTCTGATTTCGTATAACTAATTTTTACTATGTATATCATCTTTCTGTTATTTTAGTTGTTCTGGCTATTTTGACAACTCAGCTTTTCCTTTTGAGCAACATCTGTTCCTCTGAGCGAGGGTTCTCACTGCTCGGAAGGACTTGGCTTACTGAAGCAATAGAAATAACTCTGCTATGGACACATTTATTTATGAATAAAGGTTCATAATCCTAATAAATACTATATGATAAAGGATCCTTTATTTATGAACAAAGGTTCTTTGTGTCGATCATGTTTCCTTTGAACCTGCTGTTTAAATAATTCCATGAAATCAAACTAATGGACAAAATTTTCTCTGGAGTCAGACTGCCACTTAATACAAATTTTGATTTTTATAGAATCCATTTTTATCCAAACCCATCCAAAATTTGATTGAGAATACGCTGTCAGGTGGAATTTGATATTTTGATACTTTTATTGCTTTAACACCATTTTTTAGAACGACCTGAGATATTTAATGTGCCCCATTCTTCAAAAGTCACTTCAATCTAAACCTTCAGTTATTTGGGATGGACTATGGATTTTAAGGGCATCTCGTACCAAATTATGCCAGACTTACAGCTATTTTAACACAGTTGACACCGTTGAACAGTGAGGAAGATAAATTTACTTGGACTAATAAACATATGGCTACATTTGAAAAACTCTAACTGGTTTTCTTTTCCAAATATTTTAATATTCTGCCAAGAGGGGCGAAGAATTCATATTAAATACTGATGCAAATGGTCAATTATTTCAGATGTTTGTCTTTAAGAGCAAAATATTAGACTGCACCCTATATCATATTATAGTCAAACATACTGATCATCCGAAAGGGAAAAATCTTGCTATAAAACTATATGGCATTTATTGATCTGATATTGCCTTTAAACCTTATCTATATAATAGAAAATTTACTATCTTGATTGTTAGCAAACACTGTTGCATTATCACAAATCAACATCACCAGCTAACAGAACTTCCAGAAGGCTCACAGAACTAAAACACTGTTTCTTTAAGTACACACATTTGCAAAAAATCGAAGCACCATGAAGGAAGTGGTGGTTTTCGATGAAACTGAATATGTGTATAGCTCACACAGATAATAAATTGATTAAAAACTCAAGGTTATATTACCTGTTCACGGCTCACAATCACCCATTGAGTGTTCAAACTAGTAGTTGGTCGAACCGCCCCTGGTGGCAATGCATGCTTCAATGTGTCGAGGCAAGGAGTGATAGAGGTTCCTAATGTCATCCTGGGGCACATTCTGCCAGGCATTGATCAGTTGTTGCTCCAGATCTGCGATATTTGTGGTGCCCGAATCTGGAGGCCTACTATGTCCTAGACATGCTGGATTACTGAAAGGTCTGGTGACATTGCTGGCCAAGGAAGAGGATGAACCGCACGGAGACAGTGCAAAGATATGCGAGCGGTATGTGGCCTGGCATTATCTTGTTGGAAAATGGCCCCAGGATGACGTGCCATAAAGGGGAATGCAACCGGCCGCAGGATGGTATCAACATGTCATTGAGCTGTCAAAGATGTACAGAGGATGACTAAAGATGACCTGCTGTCATAAGAAATAGCGCCCCACACCATCACACCAGGGGTTAAGGATATATGTCTTTGTAACACAAAAGCTAATTGTGACCACTTCCCCCTTCCTCTCCAGACACCAAGACGGTGGTCATCTGCTTCGGACGGAGTGAAGAGATTCATCGCTGAACACTATCCGATGCCAATCTGATGGCAGCCATGATGATTGGCTGCGACACCACTCCAGACGACTCCGCCGATGTTGTGGGGTCAAAGGCAAACGTCTTAAAAAGCCTCTGTGAGCGTAACCCCGCCTCAAACAAGCTCCGTGAGATGGTGTACGATATTACGGGGGATATAGACGTGGCTATAATGCATTGAATAGTCGACAATGATACCGTTGGAGCGGTTCGGGCCTGGTGAATAGTCATCCTATCTTACCTCGCATTTGTGCTCCTTGGCCTTCCTGAGCCTTCATTTCGTCGGCAATTTCCGTCTAGCAATCATTGGTGTCAACATCTTTGCAGAGCGGTGTCTGTATGCTGCAGGTGGCGGCTTATTGCTCGGTATGACGACCCAGCTTCAGACAACCCTACAAGGCGACCACGAGCGAAGTCGTTTAGTTGTCTGTAAGGTCTTCGATATCGTCGTAATGGCATCTTTAGCTGCTTCTTTACGGAATTACAATGGCAGCAACAAAAAAAGATACATTTTCCGCCTATGTTACTGGTTTTATACTTTGCGAATTGCGCACTAGAAATGCGCGTTATGATCGCAATTCCTCTTCATTTGCCTTCAAATTTTAATCATTTGCATGTTGGGTCGAGATGTTTTCGCATACCAAATTTCGTCACGATCGCAAAAGTCCTTCTTGGTGCATCGAATTTTTTACAAAAGAGTGTATATCCAAATAAAGTTGAATTCTGTACTTGAGTTTATGCAAGACAGTGATCCCAAGCAGCGTATTTCGGTTGAGAAATCTGATAATTTAATTATTCTCGTTGAAATAAATATCCAACCACGGTAAATACTCCTATTATTTCGAGGGATCCTGCGCATAAACTGTCCGAAAGAAAAACTCCATAAAGGCTATAAATGCAGGAAGAGTCCTATTTTCAGATTAATTCTATCGTTTAATTTAGATAGCATGTTGCAATGTTAAAGCTTTCTAAATTGATCACAGATTAATTTAATTTTACTTTCGTCTGGAAATTCATCAACCAGGGGAAGGATTGTTTGGAAATTTTTATTAAATATTCCACGTTTATTTAAACTAGCAATTAATTTTATGTTAATCATTGTCTGTAGCTCCTAATGATTCATTAGCTCTTACCAGATTACGAATTAGGTTCAGTTTAAATAACGAAAATGTGTGTAACTCAGTAAAAGCTTTGGAAGTAGTCCAAAAAAACAATTTATTTCCTTAGTTTATAACGTAGCATTCCGTGCTGATTTTGTGAACATTGCATTTCATAACTTTTAAGCAGATAATTGAAGCTAATGTGAATAAAATTTTAAAGTTATTGTTGTGTTCCACTTATTTTAATATTCATAATTTTATTATCCAGAAAGTCGGCAATATGCTAAGTTTTAGCTTTAATAGAAGACGTAATTTCAATAAGCTCTTTAGTTAAGTTTTATCGCTTATGTAGCCTTCTAATTAAGAGCAAGAATGAGAATTCGTCCGAAGCACAGAAAGTTCAAACAGAATGGAGTTTAATAAGTAACTAAGTAGTTAATTAATTATTTGTTTTTAATTTTTAAGGTTTACTTTACAGCTGTCAAAAATGCTATCATGTGTTGATATGAATATAAAACTGCATAATAAACAGAACAGGCAAATTACAATTGTAAATGTTGTTCTGAAATAATAATGTTCTTTGATTTAAACGCTTATTTCTAAATAGTAAGAAGTAATATGTAATATAAGTAAAGCAAGCACTAACATCTAATAATTGAATAAAGCTTAAAAAAACTACCCTTCAGAAAACACGGAGCAGTTTCTGCAGAAAACTTTTGCGGTAATCTTTCTCTGTGGCACAGAGATAATAATTGGAGAGAAGGGGAAGAATTAGATCCGTTTAGTTTGAAAGTTGCCTCTGACAACTTCTGTAAGACTTCTTCCCAAGAAATGTCAGTGTTAAAAAAAGGCCACATAAAAAGCAGATATTTCCCCAAAGACCAAAAACTATCGACTTTTGCCAAGCATCTGGGTCAGTGTTTATCTTTTTATTTTTGTCTTTTATTCCTCTGTTTTATTGTTTCATTCTTCCGTCTGCTTTTCTGAGAGGCTTCTTTTGCTGGCATCTTTTGTTTTGAAGAAAGGGAAGAATGTCACGTGTGATCTTTTCCACGGTTTATTTCAGTTTCTACGAATGATAAACTCGGGCGGTGATTTATGGGAAGATTTGAGTGACTTTTTTTACTTCTGCAGAATTTTTTTGTCTCCGAATTTCCATGCCATCTTTCAAAATTCCCAAAACAGATTTATTTAAATGATCTGGTCAGGTTTGTCTTCTTTTATACGCCTTATACGAAGTTCTGAAATTATAGTATAATAAATTGAGAAGTTTATTTTAATTAATGTGTTATTTCTTATGTTGAATCTTTCATGATCTGTCACTGCTTCATCTGCACCTCTCCCCAAAGGAAGTGCTTTTAAATAAGGAGTGATGATCTAAGGTTAAGAGAGACAATGGCTAGGAATCCACCTTAAACTTGTCTTCTAATAATTTCCATAATTATTGGGCATTCGGTTTGCAAGTAATGCAAGTTACCTGCAGGCTGAAGTGTTTATTGTTTTAAATTCTTGTAACACAAGCCGCAATAAAAATAGATCTTTAATTATACATTACTAGCGGAAGTACCCGACGCCAGTTAATTTAGACTGAAAGAAATGTATCTAACAATAGAAAGAACGATGCTGCTGTAGTCCTTCTCTAATAACGATAATACAAAAAATAGGATTCATAGCCATACATTTTTTGGTGTGATGCGATATGGAACCCACATAAAAATTTCGATAGAAAAATAAACTAATTCACTCTCATTATATCAGCAACAATGGCACGCAGCTTTTAATCATTTTCGTCTTTCTAATCAATTGGTCGTAAAAGCTCGGGTTTCATCCAATATTTCAGTTATATTCGATTTTAATGGATTAAATGTGGCAAAAAATGGATTATAATTAATCAGAAATCAATAACGTGAATAAACAAACAAATACGCAAACAGGGATTCTTCCTTATATATACAGATTTTGTAAAATCTACAAATTTTTTAATAAGAAACTCTACGATGTGAAAGCGAGCAATAGCAACATTTTTCGAAATAAAGCATTTTTATCTGCAAAGCCCGAAACTGTTGCTACTCGGGAAAATAAGTGCGAAAATTAGTCTTTTCAGAGTTTTTTTATTAATATCTCGGCTGATTAAAGTCGTACGGTGATGAGAATAGTTGAAATGGTTTCTTACGAATTTTTGGAATCGAGACTAATATATTTAATGTTTGACAATGCTATTTTTATTTAATTGTAAAACTTCGAAATTTTTTATTAACAAACTCTACGATTTGAAAGCCAGCAGTGGAAACAATTCTCAGATTTTTATCTCCAGCGTGCGAGACTGTTGCCACTCGGGAAAATGAGAGCGAAAATTAACGTTTTCAAGTAATATCTCTGACTTTTACTGACTCTGGAATTACATTTTTTGGAAAATGTAATTCCATAAAAGCTACATTTTTTGGAAAAAAAGCGGACTTCGGCTTTTTCCACGACCGAGAAAAGAATTGTAGAAAGTTTGTTGACTATAGCTGTAGTAGTGTCTGATTTATTAGCAAACAAACAAACAGGCTTTCTTCTTTATGTATAATAATCTCATGAGTTTACTACACTAAACGTATTTATTATATAAAATGAAAATCCGGTTTTTGATAAGCATTTTTAATTTGCAAGGTTTTATACATATATAGACTGCTCGACATTGAAAATGCAACACCAAGAAGGAGTGGTCAGAAATTTATGCAAATTTTAGAGTAGACGCACGTCACTGAGTTTCTGCCAGACGAATTATCGAAGAAAGTTGGTTTTTGTCCCGGAGGATTCGTGTAATAGGAGAGAATGCCAGGCCGCAATCAACGAAGGCACTTCCAGCATATAGACAATTTTACGAGGGGTATGGTGATCGGACTGAGAAGGGCGGGTTGGTCCTTACGTCAAATCGCAGCTGATACCCACATGGATGCGAGCACGACGCATCGACTATGGCGAACATGGTTGGAACAAGAGAATGTGGGAAGAAGGAGGGGTGCAGGTGCAGCCAGAGTGACGTCAGCACGAGTGGATCGACGCATCCGCCGACAAGCTGTGGCGGTCCCACAAGTCACTTGCACCGCGATTCTGCAGCATCTGTAAGATACCCTGGATGTTCCCATGTCGACGAGAACCATTTCCCGTCGATTGGTTGAACGTGGCCTGCACTCACGGCGTCCGTTAAGAAGACTGCCATTGACCCACAGAATAGACGCCAACGTTTAGAATGGTGTCGGACTGGAGCGATGTGGATGACAGAATGGCGAAACGTCGTGTTCTCAGATGAGTCACGCTTGTGTTTATCCAGTGACAGCCGCCGAATACGTGTGTGACGTCGACGCGGAGACATATCTAATCTGGCATTAACTGTGGAACGCCCCACCGCGCCACAACGTGGCATAATGGTTTGGAGCGCTATTGCCTACGATTCCAGGTCACCTCTAGTTCGTATTCAGAGCACTGTGACGGCTCAATGATACTTGAATAATGTACTGCGGCCAGTGGCAATCCCCTACCTTCAGGGGCTGCCTAATGCAATTTTTCAGCAGGATAACGCCCAAACGCCCGACGACATAGTGCTCGCATCTGCCAACATACTCTGTAAGGTATACAGATGCTTCCCTGGCCACCGTACTTTCCTGACCTGTCACCAGTCGAACATGTGTGGGATGCGATTGAACGCCGTTTGCAGACTCTGCCTCTGCCTAGTTCAGAAGACAAACTGTGGGAAATGGTTGAAAGGGAATGGAGAGCCATCCCTCAGGGCACCATCCGCACTCTTATTGACTCTATGCCTAGACGTGTTTCTTCGTGCATCGCTGTTCGCAGTGGTCCTACATCCTACTGAGCCGACACCGTTGTCGCTCTGTATTTTGACCATCATTTTGAAATAAAGATCACTTATTGCTGCTTGCTGCCTTTGTCTTTTGTCCAGATTTCATCACTTTCTGACCACTCCTTCTTGGTGTTGCATTTTCAATGTCGAACAGTGTAAAAGCTCACATCAATATCTTTCTGATCCTGCTAGATAAACATTAGAATTTTAAAATAACCTTTTCATTTAACTCTTGAAATTGATAGAAGACACTATATGTTTTTCTAACCGAATCCGCCGTTTGTGGGTATTTAAAAGAACATAAATTTAAATGCAAATTTAAGAAACGAAGTCTGAATCTGCACACGAAATAACTTAAGCTGAGTAAATTAATTAAGAACGCCCTTTTAATGTCTGCTAGCAAAATGATTTAAAGCCGGAATAAAGTTTGGCTAAAAGTGATTATTTAAAATAAAATCCTACAAATTGCTCGATGGATTACCATTACATGTTTATTTTTAAATTAAAGAACACTTATCGTCTTCTGCCGTGTGTGACCTTATGATGTAATTACTAGTTAGCGCGTCCAGCTGGCTATGTGGTTCGAATTCGGAGAAGAGTAAAGTTAATCTCTACAGCGGAGCCTGAATTAAAATCCAGTGAAAAATAATTCTTCCCCATCTGATCGACTGGGTGTTATGCCTCTTTCCTGTCGCTTTTTAATTGAGAAAGAATGTAAGGGATTTTATGGTTCCTTTTTATATGTTGTGGAAGTGTAAGTGGTTGGCGTAACCATCGTCTAATAACCAGAGAAAGCGTGATTCAAATCCTAACAAGACAGCAATTAATATTTCCTGCTTCTTGGGAATAGGTTCTGCGAAAAACAGATTTTGGTTACCAAAAACATGTAACAGCCCTTTCTATGTTAGATCGAAACCTACGGTTTACTTTCCGGTTTCTGGAAGGCAATGTCACAAGGGAAAGAAAGAATGTTCCAACAGCTGACCTTTGTAAAAGTATTCTAAAACTTTAATAAGAAATGTATAGCATTTGTCAGAATGCATATAGAGAGCTAAAATATGATAAAAATATTTTCATCACATCTAGATTTCTTATAGAATCATAAAATTTTGCCGACATGTGGCGTATATCAAGTCCTTCCATTTTACACTAAGAATTTTTCAAAATGCTTAGGTCCCATCCATTAATTCCTTCGGATGGATGTTAAGAGTATTTTGCAGTACATACCAGCGGAACTAATTATTATCTCTCGTTTTCCTTTTGCGATATACATAAAAAGAATGTTCCTCAAATGTTAAGTTTACTAGTTCCTTTGCTAAGAATTGAACCCAAACCTCCTGGGAAAAGTCAGGAATATGAACTATTTCAATGGTTCATTTTTTGGAATTTTAGGCTTTCATCCAGGTATTTCAGGTCTGATTCCAGGCAAGCAAATCACATGTAATAATGGAACAGTTCGCAATGAAGAAATGTATTAGTTAGAGTGGACATGCCCGAGACGTACTCTCAAATATACAGAAGGCATAATTTGTACTACAGACTAGGCCCCGCTGTTGCCAATATTTAACATTTATTATTGCGAGGACTTTTTCAGTACACAAGAAATAATATGCATTCTGGTGAGAACTGCAGAAAGAAGGAGTTTAAGATTCAAATTATAACAACTGGTTAATTAACCTAAAATATTATAATTTTCTTTTGAATTTGTAAAGAATGAACTTTGTATTTAGCGTAGATTTAGACAAAAAACTCAATCGATTTCGAGGGCAAACAGGTCCCTCTTCTTCAGGAGCTTCAAAGAAATTCGCAAGACTGGAAGGTAGTGGGTATAGCGGTCCTATTTATACTCTACTGCAATAAAGCGAATAGAAAGGTAGAGGCATCTGTCGGAAAAATTAGTAACTTATTAAAAAAAAATTCAATTCTTTTAATATTTTCGTTAGTAATTTTGCTTACAGATGGCGCTATCTTCCTTTTCGCCTTCCTGCAGTAGAGTTATAAATAGAACAGTTACGGCTGCTGCTGCAAAGAACCTCTATGTAAAGAAGGAAAGGCTCCATAGACGTAATGTAAACTACTTTGTCTGCAACGCCGCTACAAAGAAAAGGGAACATTCGCCAAGGGATTTGGCGACGGAATCTGTTGGCGAGAATTTCCCCTCTGTGATGTGCCGGTTCTTTGGTATCTAGCCGACACTTTCCCCCTCCGCGACGTGTATAGGAAATTGAGGAACACGGGTTAAGATGAATCGTTCTTTGACTTGTCGCGATAATTTAAACTCGGAAATGATGAAATATTAGATGAAGTTTCACTTTCACTGGCTGTTGAACTTCCATTGTCCATATCGCTACTTGAAACCAAAGAACCTATTCTTTGTTTAAACTCTTGCTAAACGTAACGGTCGAACCTGTCCAAACCAACTTCGACATTCAGCTTCGAGCTTTGGCGGTTTTTGGCGACAGATATTTCACGCATGCGCAGTTGTTTCCCTTTTCGTTGGAAGGGAGCCACTTCTGCTTCTGCGAAGTTTTCCTTCTTAACAGTACATATTCTTTGGCTGTGTACGCAGTCTTGCAAATTTTTTTGCCTCTGATGAAGAGGGAGCAGCGTGCTCTCGAAATCGACTGATTTTTTTTTGTCTGAATCTACGCCGAATACAAGGTTGTTCCTTTACTAATTTTAAGTTTCTCTTTTGATCTGATCTTATAATGTGTTAGTGTTATTTTTAATTGGACTTTTTTATATTAATTTATTGCTATATGTAGACTCGAATTCGAAAAATCTCATTAGATTTAAATTTTTTATTAGAATTGGAAATAGCAGCCATTTAAAACATTTACTATGAGTCCTTCTTGAGTGAAAGTAATAGAACTATAAAAAAGGAAACGAGGATAATTAGAATTTGAAAACGTAGCTGTTGACAAATAAAGAGAAAACATTTTACAAATTTTAATTCTGCAAGTTTTGGATAACACAATCACTACGATTACTTATTATTAATAATATTAGTTTTAATATTTACATTAAATAACATCACAAATTTGTTTTGAAAATCAAAGAAGGATTGACGTCTCTTTAATGGTGGGAAAACAACTAAACAAGTAAAAAATTTGGAAACAGAAACTAAGCTACTTATTTCAGAAGCAAAGTTCCGAAAACATTTTCTCTAATAAGAAGGATTTGGAGCATTTCCAAACTGGTATAAAGCAAGTGGGAAAAAATGAGCAGTTTTGTGAAAGTCAATGTAAAATGCCGATATTTTAGACCAGGTTGTACGTTATGCCTCACTTCACAGCCGACCATATCCCATCACTCAGAATTTGAAAAGGACATTTCCGTTTTCAAAATAAAGTAACTGTCATTCACGTGCTGTTACGAAAGGCAAAAGAAATGTATTATTTTTTATCCCTTTGCTTCACTTTTCGTTTTTCTGGTTATCTAACAGAACCATTTAAATTTTGGGTACGAGAAGGAATTGACACATTTCAATGCCAAAAGAGATTTTACTATAGAACTGTAACATATATAGGCATCATTAAATGTATTTTATATTTTAATAATAGATATCATTGATAGAAATGCCGCCCAACCGGCATAGTGATAAGCGTGGCTGACTGCTGTGCCGAAGGGCCCAGGTTCGAATCCCGCAGAAGGCATGAATGCCCGTGCGGCATGGGGGCACTATAAATATGCTGCGAGCCAAAAGTCCTCTCGAGAGGTTGGTGGTAGGGGAAGAGGCGCGTGAGACTCTCGGACCCGTCCCGTCGTGGTGCTCTCTATCAAAATGGTGTGGGGGGCGGAACTGAGCTAAATCGCACTGTCACCTGTTAGGTGCTCAAGGCTGTTGCCGACGACAAGAGTAAACTTGCGCTCCTTGCCACGAGGAATTTTATGGGCTTGGACTGACTACAAGTCAGACAAGTGAGCATTAGCAACAACAACAACAACAGTCAAACAAGTGAGCATTAGCAACAACAAAAACATTGCTAGAAATGAACTCGGTTTATTTGCAGAATCATGTAAGTGTACTGATTTCGTAATTTTTAGTAGATAGAAGTATATGCTAAGTAGCTAGAGATAGATAGATAAACTTTAAGAAAATAAGATTTCTATAGAAGCAGTCTACTAACAATAATAATATGTACAATAATATGTGTAATACTGACGAAAATAATATGTCTATTAGAAGCACACTACACTAATACAAATATATTAATTTCTAAAAGATTAGCAAAAAACTGGAAAATCGCGATAAATCGGTTAAAAATATTTCGAAATTCTTGAAATTTTGGTGTATAACAAATATACCCAGGCTGCATTCAGTATAATTATAAAAAGTCGCTTTCAGCAAATACGACACAGCTTAAAACCAGCTGTTTAGGAGGGAGCTGCTAGTCAGAGAACGATAGTATATTAAAAAATATCGAGATAGCTAAAATGTAAGAATGAGCTCGAAGCGACATTTGCCAGTTGGATTAAAAGCATAGGTCGTAGAGTCATAGGTCAATTAGAAGCAGGTCAATCTACCTTGCAAGATGGCTAAATGTCGATCGTTTCGGGGTAAGCCGTTTGTGGAATAATTTCCTGACTACTGGGGTCAACCTCTCGAAAACCTACAGAAAGTAAGTCATTAGTTACATCTTCTTCAGATGATCAAACAGGACTGCAACTAAGTCTGGGCATAGATGCGCGCTTATGTCAAAATGTCAAACCGCGACAGTACGCAGAAGATTGCATGAAAGAATTTTTTAAGATAGGCGACCGGTATTATGCGTCCCACTTGCCTCACCACCAGAAGGGTCTCTCACCACCAGATGAAATTCAGTGGAGATCTGTTCTGTTCACTAATGAGTCCCAATTTGCTTTAAGGAATGATTCTCGACGTTCGGAGAAAAGCAAACAATCGATATCTCCCGTCTACTACACGGGGAATGTATGCCTGTACACGAGGTTGTCTTCCTATTTGGGAGGAGTGCTTTTAGATGGGTACTACAGGCCTGTATTTCCTGCTACATCGAATTCTAAATGCTCAGAGGTACAGAGACGACATACTGGAGCCTATTGTTCGTCAACATTCTGCCGCAATTTATGATATCTTTGCTTTGCAAACAGATAAAGCCTGCCCTCATACTGCTTGTCTCGTGCACCAGTTTATTAAAGAAGAAAATGAAATCCCAATGGAATGACCCAAACACTCTTCCGACCTTAAACCCATTGAGCATTGTAGGATGCTTTCAGAAAGCGTACTGCTAACCTCCAATCACTATTCAAACCTAGATGGTCTTAAAACTGCTTTAGTCTACGAATGGGCATTACTACTGATGCAGTCATTGACAACATCATAAACAACATTAGATATTGCTTCAGGTCTGTACTGCTGTTGGGGCCTATGATACTCACAGGTGAAAATGTATTTAATTTGTACGCCCGGATTCGGGAGATTTCATGTTCCTTTTGATATTACAAAATGTAAATGATGTTTGTAATATTTTCTTTGTTTGCAAGTTACAAAGTGGTATAATAAACATTATTTCCCCAGTTTCATCCAGTTTGCGGGGATACGTTTCGAGTTATAACCAATTTTCCTTTTGTTGGTTAACTTTAAGAAACCAGTATATTTAGGAAAAGAATAAATCAAAATATTCCCTAAAACCGAGTTTTCTCCCTTCCGAAAAGATTTCCAACTGCTATTTTGTAAATAATTAAAAGCAATCATTCATCTTTTTCTGCGGATTAAGCCGTCATAGCATCAAGCCGACTATGGATCGAAGGTCCACTTTCGAGTTCACCCAAAGATGCATTTTAGTTTAAAGGATTTCTGATTTCCAATCTTCTAATGCCCCTGACAGAGACTGAATCGCTGAGAAAACTGAGAAGGGCGTTGGGAACCTTATAGATTACAGTAAGCGTTTGACAAACTTCCAGTATTGACTTAAATTGCTCCTGGTTATCCATAGGCTTCTTGTTTCTTATTCCCTATAATCAAGTTCTCAAGAAGAGACAGTCACTTGCTGTCTATTGAACTTGATGAAAGAAACTCAAAACTCATGACACAATAAAGGAAACTGTGATTTCATTTTTAGTAATTTTATGAACTGCTTAGTTCATTAGGCTCGCAAGAGCATTACTTCTCGATGGAGGTAGGTTCCCTTGGAACCAGGAACTAAGGTGGCTGAACCTCTCTTAAAGAAGAACGGTATCTTTGCGGCGGCATGAAGGCACTTAAAATGTACGACAAGAGAAAGTCTTCTCGAGTGGTTTAGTGACAAAGGAAGAAAAATGGGAGATCTTTGGATTTCTTTCCGGGAAGTCTATTTCAAAACCGGAACAGAACTGAGGAAAGTCGTCAGTCAAATATAAAGTGCTCAAGGCCCATGCCAATGACGAAGGCCATCCTATGATAAAATTGGTGGACTTATCTGATGTTATTCTCAGACGCAACAACAGCGTATTCCATTAGCCAAGTGCTGCATAGCACGACAGCGTTATTTGCCAAAGAAGAGAGTTTCGTGAAGACCATTTTAAAGGAAATTTATATACATTCAAAGATACTTCCCGAAGATATTTTCTAAATCCTAGGATGTTAAACATTTTTGCAAATACATGATTTCTGCCGTGCTATGATAGAAGTGAAGAAGATAAAAACGAAGTTGGAAATTGTGATATAGAAATCATTCATTCATCAACATCAGATACATATGCATGATTTCATTGAGAATATTTTCTTCCTCTTTCCAGTATGCCTTTATAGTGTAACAGTTAGCACACTCAGCTCGTATTCAAGAGGCCGAAGTTCGAGTCCCTGCCAGGGAACTGCTCATTTTCTTCAGTCTCCTGACTCTGAAAAATTCTAAATAGAATCTACACTGGCTGCCGAACTAAAATGTGGTGGATGATGATTCTTCACCACCAGGATTTGGCGATTTTCACCACCAGGATTCTTCACTACCAGGATTTGGCGCTAATTTTCAGTCGCCCATTAAAAGAAGAAGTACATAAAGTATTTTCTCCCTCCTTCAAGCATGTCTTCGCAGTAAGGATGCCTTCGGACCTAAGGCGTGTATTCAGAAGTTAAAGGTTCGAGTCCCGGCGAGGACAGTGCTCATTTTTCATGTTTCCTTATTCAAAATAACCGATAGTCTCTAATTTATATCATGATTGTAGATGTTGAAACAATTAAAAAAGGAATACAGGAAATTGCACAACGAGAACAATTTCAGACCTGTAATTTCGAAGGTGAAATAGAATCTCTTTCTTCTCTTTTGGTAGAAAAATGGGGAAAATATTTTATGGAAGAACGAAAGAAAAAGATTCGAGAATATTCTAAATGAATTACAGGACATGAAGGTTTGGCGCCATCTGTTGAGTAAAAGGTGAAATAAGTGCGACTAGGAAACAGTTTCTTGGAAAGCTAAAGGTAAAGAGAGATTTGTTTTGGCATAATTAACCAGGTCCTCAAGAAATTGCTGGAAGGGAAATACTACCAGCAAAGCCAATTCACAGATTCACAGAAGACGTGTTTTTGAATATTTTTTACTGTAAAGTGCCTGAAAATTACTTTTTAAATAGCAGTCATAAGCTATTGAGAATTAATGAGTTTTTTTTTAAATTTTTAAACTTTTATATAATTATATTTTATTTATTAATAGATTTATTTATTTTTATTACACATCATATTCGTATTTGAGTTTTTCATTTAGAATCTTCTTATCATTTGACTAAGATAATGATAAAAGAGATGAACTTATAGGAAAAGGCAAACAAATCCTTTAAGCAAAAGTTTCTTAACGTCTAACTATTAAGATCTTCAAGATAATTCCAATCCTTCAGATTTTCTATTATACTCCTATCTCAAGTTTACAACTGTAGAACCTTTTAAATGATCTGTGGTGTTTTATTTTAGGTTATATATCACACAAAACTGAAGCTTTTGATCCTTTGTCAACATGTCTTCAACATCAAACGCTTTGTGTTTTGGCTGTGTTCAAAGGAAAAGTTCCAAAAAAGCAATTAATCGCATTTTATTTAAAAAAGCCCGAAACTTCAATAAAGTTGGAGAGAAGGGGGAATCTTTTGAAATTAAAATATACGACGGTTCTATTGTTGCAAAATAATGCGAAATGTTTCAAAGAAAAAATTATCGTTCTCGTCTGCTTTTAATCTGAGACATCATTCATTTTTAAAGAGCGTCTATTATGTTGGAGAAAAAGATAAGGAGCTGATTTTTTCAATGTGGTTATTAAAAATGCATCTTTTGTTCTCCGGGCTGTTCAGTAATGTAAATAAAACATCACGAAGGAGCTTAATATTATAAATTGTTTTCTATGAAAAGATATTCTGATTATCGCAGTAAATATTTACTTGTTATTCAGACAGATGAATTTTAATAGTTAGCTTATTTTTCACTCTCAGACAATGCAATATTTCTTTCCTTTGATACTTTTTGATGATTATGAACATCTTTTGAAATTCAGCTCAGTTGATTAGAAAAATAAGTACATTTTTATTTGAAGTATATTTTCAATTACGTACTAAATTTCTAAATTCATAAAGTTATAATTTTTTTTTCAATATATAAAGTATATAATCTCGTGTTTTCCATTCCTTGCATATTTCCCTCCCTAGAATTTTAGTGCAAAGCTTTAAAAACTTTTATTTTCTCCATTCTGCAGTGCTTTCAGAGAACAAGCTCCATACATGTTAAAATACACTGACTGATGCTCACTTACTAACCTAAAGTCAGCGTTAGACCATGAAATTCCTCGTGGGAAGAAGCACAAGATAAGCCTGCCTTGAGCAACTTATAGGTACAGGTGACAGAGTGATTTAGGTCAGTTCCGTCCCTAATTTTGATAAACAGCAACCCAGGGGGGGACAGCTCCGAGGGTCTTCCGCACATCTTCCCGTACCATTAATCTGCATCCTCTGCATTAACCTCCCAAGAGGGCTTTCGGCTCGCCGCATATTTAGAGTGCTCCCATGCCGCACAGACATACAAACATCCATGCTTTCTCCGGGATTCGAACCCAGGACCTTCGGCATAACAGTCAGCGACGCTAATCACTATACCGATTGGGTGGCAAAATTCATTCGTCTACGTAGTGATTGTTTTCGTCTTAGTAATACAGACAGACATCGCGAACTACCTGCGAAGGTCATCCGCAACCTCTCTTTTCCGACTGTTGAACTTGATACCAGCCCGATACAAGAACTATCCCATTACAGTGAAGCAGATATTAATTGATATTCAGTTTAGGATAGTTACGCACGAAAACATTGCGACAGAAAACGTAGAGGAGAAAACATCGCAAGCCAAAAACTTCAACGTACAAAACATCGTGGGAGAAAAGAAAGAAAGGAAAAAAACATTGTGGCAACAAAGTAAAAGCAGTTACGCCGTTTTAGCCAGCAATAAATGCAGAAACAGAAGCTCAAGTTACTAAGGTACAGTGCCTGCCCACTCTAGGAGTTTCTTTTCCTTCTAGAGGAGTTTCTTTTCCTTCTTTCCTTTAAACCTCTACTCCTAATGATAGAATTTGCATTCCTCCACTCACGCTTCTAAATTTAAATATTCTGGCATTGACAATTAGGGGAATGAAGGCCTATAGGCAAGAAAGCATAAACTTAAACTTAACTGGTTAGTGAAAATAATTATAAATCCCTACAAGCTCAAGCAAGAATATAACCACTACATTTCATATTTTTGGATTAATTATTCGCAATAATGTTTTTGCCAAAGATAGCAAAAAATTTTAGCATTCAAAAGCTCAAAATGAGTAAAAAATTAATGCTAGCAGTTAATAAAATTTTAAATTTACATACTTAACTATTCAAAGTCATTATTTAATTAATCTCTTTATAAAGCAGAACTGGCAGTTTTTTTGTATGAAACATATAGTCTAAAAATTAGAAAAGGGATGATGAGTAATTTAATTCTCTATCAGACTGTAAAATTATTTTCTTTTATGCTAAGAAGAATATCAGATTAGCAAAGAAAAAAGAAAATAGTTTTACAGTTCGTTAATTAATTAAAAACTTTTAATATAGATAACCTCACACAGTTTCCCATTTTTTCTTTTCTAATTTTTTTCAGACCAAATTTTTAATAAAAAACTGGCAGTACCTTTTATTAAATTCGATTACTTTAATATTTAAGCATATCCATTTAAAATTGTATTAACTGATACAGGTAGCATTAATTTTCTACTCATTTTCAGCTTTTTAATATTTAAATTTTATTGCTTTTTAGCAAAACAATTATTAATTAATCCAAAAATGTGGAATATAGTGATAACAGTATTCCTCATTCTTACTTGAGCTAGGGAATCCTTGTTTGAATATGCATTTGTAACTTTTAAAGCACAAGCAACACACGTAGCCATGTTAGGATTTGTAGGTGCCTTATTTTTCACCATGACCGTTTTCAGGACGATATTTTAAATTTGCGACGTTTTTGTAGAGCTTTATTTTCGACGACGATATTTTATACCACGCTATTTTAGAACTGTGATTTTTTTGCTTTCCTTTCTCCTAGGAAGTTCCGTATGACGATGTTTTCGCGTAGCGTTGTTTTCTGCGTGAATTTTTGTCCTTGATGTTTTCATCGCACATGTTTTCAGCTACCTCACATTAACGAGCCTCGAACGCAGGAGGGACATCAGAGGAACGAAGGAGAAAATGGGTGAACAAAAGATCCGGATTTCGAAAGCTCGAACCCATCAGCAACAGATAAGGCTACAATGAGCTGGAATGTTAATAATAGAAGTAAGGTAAAAGTCACATGTTTGGAAAGTTCCCTAAGTGGGAGAACACCTGCCAGGCCTGAGTAGCTTAACCAGCAGAAGTGATCTGTCGCCCAAAAGCGGCAAAGCTCGAAGCTGATGTCGAAGTTCGAACAGGTTCGACGGACACGTTTATCAAGAGTTTAAAGCTGTGTAACTCCATTTTTTTCTCTCCATATAGACGGATATAAAATCAGACATCAAACTGCTATATGTATAATCCAAGTTCAACAGCCAACGAAAGTGAAACTTCACCTAATATTCCATCATTTCCCAGCTCAAAGAACGATTCATCTTAACCCGTGTTCCTTAATTTCCTATACACGTGGCGGAGGAGGAAAATGTCTGCCAGGTCCGGCACATCACAGAAGGGAAATTCTCGCCAACAGGTTCCGTCGCCAAATCCCTTGGCGAATGTTCCCTTTTCTTTCTAGCGGCGTAGAAGACAAACAGGTTTACATTACGTCTATGGAGCCTTTCCTTCTTTACATAACCATTCTTTGGCTTAACGAAGAATCTGTACAAAAGACGTTTAAAATAATGAATGCAAGAAAAATAAAATGAACGAAATGCTAATACAAAAATGTAAATTCAATTTGAATACACTGAACAAAAGTGAAAACTATCAAGAGACTGCAATTTACCAATAAAGTGGCGTTCAGGGAGAAAAACTACGTATAAGAGAAAGAAAGTTATGGGAATTTTTTTTTTAATTTACAGATCTTAGCTGAGTTAGCTGAAAAACTAGTAAGCGAGGAATACGGTATTAAAGATTTTTATCCCATTACCTAACAACACTTTGGAAAGATGAAATTTGCGAGGCAAGAAGAAAGATTAAAGACCTCATATTTCATAAAATGGCAATATGTTTCAAGTCGCGTGAATGACGAAGTATGACGGCATAATAACATAAGATTATGTAAAACTCAAAAATGCTTTGAAAGACTTTGCCAAATACATTTCTGAAGTAAAAGTATTAAGTATTATTCCGAAATTGCACTTCTTATTTCATATTTACTTTGTGAATTCTACTAAAGACCACTATTGCGTCACACTGACGCTTAAAACGTAAACGTTCTCATAGTTCAGCTTTAAACACTAACTGTCTAAGCTACTAAAAATAAAATAGCTGATGTGATAAAATATCACGACGTCCTTGTATGGCCTCTTAAATTATACAGATTATTTGTTGCACTTCATTTAAACTTATTTCCTCGAATTTCATTAGAGATATATTTCTCATCCAGTCAATTCAGTTCTCATTTAGTGGCAAGGTAAAGATGCATAAAACCTTAAACACCTTCAGGAAAATCGCGAAATACAGAAAAATCTGAAACACCAAATACCATAAAAAGCAGTTAAAAAAGTGTGTACAATTGAAATTAGAGTTTCTAGGCAGAAACAAGCAATTCGGAGAACGGGCAAGATGACCACATTTTCTGGGCGCAAAATTAAAAGTTAACATTTGGTCACGTTGGGCAGAAAGACACTGAAGTTGGTGCACCAACTGATTTAATTCACTATTCTAAGAGTTTCAAATGTAAACAAATGGGGCCTCACCAGGCCTGACGTCGCTTAAATTTTTAAATTGTTGATAATTTTGTAACTATTGCATGCAAATTAACTAAAGGCATAAAAACCGGAACATAAGAACAACATAATTAAACCACTTTTAAAGCAAAAAAGGCACAATTTACCAACATACAAAAATAAAAAACTGCGCTCACCGAACTGAGTAACCGGGTAACAGAATTGGAATATATATGTTTGCATATATATGTATAATCGTTATTCGGCGAATCAACTTGGTTTTGGGCTTCAAAACACTTTTCCCTTGATAAGTTCTGTTTGAAGAGTTGAACTGAGGAGATCAATATTTATTTTTATTTTCTTTTACTTAGCAATGTTTTCAATATTGCAATTTTTAATTGTACTACCTTTGGATGCGACTTTCTTCGAGATACAAAATGGTTAGGATACAGTCTCTTTCCTATGAAGAAGAACTATACTTTTATCTTTTTCTTAAATATATATATATGTATATACTAGGTGTCCCGTAGATGTTGCGAAAAAGATCTGGGAGAGGTAGGACATATTATAAGATTAAGAATCGCGTAGAAACCCAAGCCCGGAAATGTCAGGGGTAAGTGGTAGCAGACGTAAAAGATTGGAAAATAAAAAAGAGAGCGATTAATTTGAAAGCTTTACTGTACATGAATAGAAATGGTGTACGACAGCTTGAATAATACAACAGATGCTCGAAGTTTGCACCATCAGACGCCAAACATGCTTGACACCAACAGACCATTGATTGCCGGATATGTTCAAATACCGTTAGATTCTTTGATTGTAGCAGTTGCACAGGCGAGTCTTGCCACGAAATCCGTTTCAGACAAAACAGGATCGTGATACACGACACTTTTGATGGCTGCTCATAAAAAGAAAACAAAGCTCGATAAATCCGGTGAGCGTGGAGTCCAGGGAACCAGTTCACCACGCCCAATCCATCGATGCGGGAATGATTTGTTCAAATCGCTACGGAAATCCAGCCGTAGCGATATATATCCAGCCATAGCGATACCATTATGTTGGAACCACATGTTGCGCCTCACATTTGGTGGTACATCGTCAAGCAAGTCGGGAAGAACCTGCTCCAGAAAGATAAAGTAATTCGTGACATTCAACCTGGATGGTAAAAGAACAACCCGCGGACCAAACCCTCAAAACATTAACTCTGAAGCGTTGTTGTGCCGTGTGTTGCCGCACACCGTGGAAGTTTTCTTGAGCCCCCCCCCCAAATGCTGATTGTGATGATTGAATACGCCATTCCTATTGAGTATGGCTTCGCCCGTAAACAAGACATAAGCTGGGAAATTAACATCAAAGGCACTTTCTTGCAGAAACACTGTGCGAAACGCACAGGATGGTCATTGGGGAGCAGTAATTGAACCCTTTGAAGACAAAAGGCGGGGAAGGATTCGGGGTACAAGACACGCTGGACACTGATACGAGAGACGTTCTGAATTGTGAGGCAATGGCACGTATGCTACTGGTCCCTGGACTACTCTCCATCGTATGCAGCACACGTTCTTCCCTAGCGACCGAACGGTCGATCGTGGCCTGCCTTCACTTGTCCTGCCACAACTTAATGACCCGTAGTCACACAAATTTTGATGCAGACTTGCAAAGAAACTGTGGTTGGTTGATGTCTGTCGGGAAAGCGTTCTGGATAAATGCATGCAGCAGCTCGTCCATTACCCTCAGCTGTTCCACACACTAAGTGAATGTATGCAATCTATCCATTCGTATAGTGTTCCATGCTCATCGTACACTGCTCGAATGAGGCAATTCTCACTTTCTACTAGCACTCTCCTGTACAGCACCCCCTAGTGGCGTACAGTGACGTTTCTGGGCATGGGTTCCCATGCAGTTCTTAATCCTTATGATGTGCCCTACCTCTCCCAGAAGTTTGTCGCAACATTTACTGGAAACACTGTATATATACATATACACGTTTGGTGAAGCCGATTGCAACGAAAAAGGCAAGTGCACAACTAGATGTTACAGCAGTGACCGTGCAAAATTTCAACGTTCTACGGCTACTTGTTTTTGAGTTATACAAGATACATGCATACATACGTAGGAGTTTACTTACAGATGTCTAAAAATATTTCTTCTGAATCCATTTTAAATCCACTTAACAATCCATTTTGGAAAAAACTTCCTTTATTCTGTCCGTTGGTACAGATATTACGCAAAACAGTTGTTCAAATGGAATCGAGAATCGTCAATATGGATATTTCCTTTGAAACATTATACCGGAATGTTTTCGCGGTTACGTTACTTCATTTTACTTCGTACAAGCAAGTAAAAATCAATTTAGAGGGCATGAATCTGTGATGGATTTAATTATAATGAAAATCAAATATCAGGAAACGACGCACTTAGATTTTAATCAGTTCTTCTATTCTATGCAAGTATACCGTCTAAGAATTTTGCGACAGAAGCTATTAATTAAAAAAAAGAATTTGTTTGCCTTTTTTTAATTAAATTTTCCTTACCTTTACTCAAGTCACTATTTATATACCAACTGTATCGCCAAGTTCCTAAGTACGTGTAAGTGTAAACAGCATTTAATTTGATGAGCTTAGCCAAGAGCATTGTAGCTATGAAGTTTCGCTAAATGAAAATCGAGGAAGAATAAAATAGCACAAGTTTAACTATCAGTCGTTCTAGCGAGAAAAAAATAGTGTCAATACGAACTTAGTCCCGTAAAAGACCAAATGACTTCTTCCAGATGCAGTTGCCTTTTTTTGACCCTACAGCGAAGCTTTTCAAAGCCTTTACGTCTCCGAAATAAAGACAGCACAAGGTTAAAACTCAAAGAATAAGGAAACGAATTTCTTTTTCCTTTTCTCTCACTTTTTTTGACGCCATAACCGACGCATGTTACCATTTAAACAGAGTGAAAAACTGTACTTACTTTCTTTATATCGGTCTTCTTTTCTTTTAGATTGATAAAGGTGAATTTTTTTTTCCTTTTAGGTTTCGTGATCTTACTTACGTTGAAATCAAAGAAATGTAACTGAACATTTGATGTTTCTATTTGAAAAATTTTAGAGCAGAAATTTTATCTTATCCATTAAAAATGGTATGAAATGTAAGAATCTATCATATAAAATATACGAATAGAAATTTAAATATTAAACTACTAAAAGAAATGAAGAGAATAGATTTAAAAATATTAATTCCCCGTTATTTCTCTTTAAACTATTTTTTTCCTTCTTCTTTCGGAACTGATTAACATCAATGAAAGAATAAAGAATTAGCAAATTAAGTATGATTTCAATAATTAAAATGCAACTGCTCATAAAGAGTGTATGAAGAGTTTACTCCTTTTTTTATTTTGATAAATGTAATATGTTGTTCCATTTTAGTTTTGTAATCATTTCTTTATTGAGCAGAGTATACCTTATATTCCGACGTATAACGCGCACCTACAGTTGCAAACTGCAATTTTTTAATTTTAGCCACATACGCCGTATAACGTGCCCCTTTTTCTTTTCGAAGAAACCAGTAAAGATACTTATGCAATGTCCTATCTTTCGAAGTCAATCATTCGAAAATTTTTCCTAGGTGTCCGAATAATGGTATACGGAACTGACAAGCGATAAGTGAAACAATATGTACATGAGAGGAAATGCTTGATGGAGTAAATAATTTTGAAAAGAGGGTGGTGTGTATTCAATGCAGGTGTGCATAAGAATGTTATTCTAGTGTTTCGAGAAAAAACAGGGAGAGGATTTGGTGTATGATTCCTCCTTCGACCCGAATAAATTCACGAAATTAGGAGTCATATGTTTCCTCTTTCTTTAATCATTTAAAGCCGTCATTTTGAAGTGAGCATCGAACCCTTTAGCCAATAGCATTTGCTTTATTGAAATAAGGTTGATTTAGTATTTTTTGTTTAGTAGTAAATACGGCTTCTGCCAAATGAAGCAACACAGTACTGGTTCAATTTGTGAAAGGAAATGGAAATCGTGCTGCAGCAAAAGTGTTTGGTGTTAGTGAAAGATAGAACCATAGTAATAATGATAGTGAAGACAAAACAGAATTCAATGATGTGCCTTTAAGATACAACAGACGACTGCCATAACGAACGCTTCATGCTATACGATAGAGGAAATTTTTGAGTTCATAAGGTATATGTCATTTCTTTTAATTTTGCCTACACCGAAGAGCCCATACATTATGACCACCCTCCGTGTATAACAATGGGCTCGTCCAGGAGCAAAACCACTACACGCGGCTGTTGTTGGAGTATATAAAGCGGTTATGCATTGTGTGATGTCGCGATACATACCAGTGATCGTCTTTACTTGTGTATATTATCTTTCCAAACAAGTAGGATAACTCATGACGTCGAGATTCGCGATATATATCAGTAATCATCTTGACTTGATCTTTCCAAACGTAGCGCGATTAGCCACGTAATGGTAAAACAGCTAATGTATCAGACTTTGAAAAAGGTCAAATCGTTATAGCTCAGTAACTGGAACATCAATATAAAAAACGGCGCGTTTAGTGGGCTGTTCACGTGCAGTTGATGTGAGCACATATCGAAAGTGTGGTATGGATGGTGAAACAACAGGTCGCCACCCAGCAGTGTGTCGTCGATGGCGCATTTATTCCAGAGGAGTACACATAGTTCGCCGTGACCGAAGAGCTACAACAACCTAAATCACCAAAACCAACAACTACAACTGTGGCGGTCCAGACAGTATTCTCAACACACTGTGCAGCGTACATTGCTGCGTATGGGAAACCGGAGCATGTTCCTGCACTGACGGCACGTCATCGCCAACTGCGTCTGCAGTGGGCCAAGAAACACCAGAATTGGACATTGGAAAAATGGAAGAAAGTTGCTTTGCCTGACAAATCACGTTTTCTGGTCCAAGACATCGACAGGTGTGTGCTAATACACCGACTTCCAAACCAGACCCTGGCTCCCGGATGCACATTTGTACGGAGATAAGCCGGTGGCGGGGATGTTTCATGGAGTGCATTACAACCCATAATCCCCGTAGAACAATCCTTGAGCTACGTGCGCTACGCTAATCTATGCGCTACGTGTGTCGTTGCAGACCAGATTCACTCATTCATGACGACAGTATTTAGGGTGGGAGATGGTGTTTACCAGCAGAATAATGCATCATGCCATAGGGGTCGAATCGTCAGGGAGTGGTTCGAGGAACATTCCAATGACTTCCAAGTCATGTCTTGGCCTCCAAATTGACCTGAAATTAATCCAATAGAGCATTTGTGGTCCTACCTGGAAAACCAAATTCGTGCTGCTGCACTACCCCCTCGCAATATGCAGGAATTTACAGGACCAGTTGATGTGCACTTGGTACCAGATACCTCAGACTAGGTACCAGCACCTTGTGGAGTCAATGCCACACCAGATGCTGACAGATTTTAGGGTTAAAGGTGGTCCTACATGTTATTAATGCGTTTGCTAAATACGTTTTATTCAAGTGCTTTTAAATAAACAGCATTTAGATACACGCGAAATCTAATTTCTATATGATAATTTTCTCCTTATTTTTTATCTATGTTTTCTATATCCGGCGTCTAATGGGCAGTTGTAAATTTCAAACTTATTTATTGTTTCAAAATGGCACGTTATACATCGCAATAGACAATATTTCTAACGAATGAAAACAGACGTTATAAGAGCAGTACGTTAATGAGATTAGTTGCGTACTAAGGATCTGTAGAAATTCTCCTTAGTGATTGCGATTTTATTTAAACAAAAACACACATGTTGTAAGGCAAATAGCTATAAACGCTAAGGAAGTTCTTCTTAATACGCGAGAAATATAGCAGATCGTCCGAAATTACTTACAGAGCAAAATCTATTGGAATAGTATTCGAGCATTAGTTCATTAAAGTCATATGGCTTTAACCAGAATGACTGAAATGACTTACTCTCGGCTAAACATTATATCTCTAGAACTGCCCAAATGTTTCTGGAAATTTTGAGAAAAATCGGTCCTTGGTCTTCGAAAACGCCTTGTCCGAAAATTTTTAAATAGCACCAATTTTTCGAAAATTCCCAAATGTTGCCATCCATGCGATGAAATTGGCGACAAATCTGATAAGAGGGGTTTATTACATTTTTCTAGTTTCAAAAGAATTGAAACATCTGTTTAGAATTTCAAGATCTACATTACACGATCAAAAATTACATTAATTAAGAATACAAAATAATAATATTACTCAATAAAATGTACACATGCAAAATGAAAATAGAATCTAACACTACGAACGTACATAAAATCACTTTTACAAACTAAATAAGCATGAATACACTCTTAGACAAAAAAAAAAAAAAAAACGCGC
>KK121806.1:540095-559308 GCA_000611955.2 Stegodyphus mimosarum
ATCCGAATGGGACGAAAATCGATAAAAGTGATGTGCATGTACAGAAAAACAAATAATTACAGTTTGAGAAAAATTGGATGAAATTGAAGTGATAGAGTTTCACAAAGTGAAAAAGTAGAGTTTCACAAAGTGAAAAAGTCAGTAACGCGTTTGTCCACCTCTGACCCTTATGCAAGCAGTTAGTCGGCTTGGCATCGATTGGTAGAGGTTGCGGATGTCCTCCTGAGGGATATCGTGCCAAATTCTGTCCAACTGGCGCCTTAGTTCGTCAACATCCCGAGCTCGTTGGTGGGCCTTGCCCATAATGCTCCAAACGTACTCATTAGGAGAGAGATTAGGCGACCTTGCTGGCTAAGGTAATGTTCTGCAAGCACTAAGGCAAGCAGTAAAAGCATGTGCAGTGGGGAGGCGAGCATTATCTTGCTGAAATGTAAGCCCAGGTTGGCGTGACATGAAAGGCAACATAAGCCTTAGAACTTCGTCGACGTACTGCTGTGCTGTAAGGTTGCGACGGATGCAAACCAAAGGGGTCCTACTATGAAATGAAATGGTAGCCCAGACCATCACTCCTGGTTGTCGGTCTGTCTGCCAGAAGACAGTCAGGTTGGTATCACACCGCCGTCCAGGGCGTCTTCAGACTCGCCTTCGCTGGTCATCGGGGCTCAGTTCAAAGCGGTACTCATTATTGAAGACTATTCTACACCAGTCAGTGACATTCCAGTGCGAATGAGCCCGACACCACTGCAAACGGGCTTGACGTTGTACAGAGGTCAATGGTAGCTTTTCTGCGAGCCATCTATGAATGGTCCTTCGCGTTACTGAAGCATTAGTTGCACGTATAATCGATAATAATGATGCATCTGGGGCTGTGAATGCCACTCTGACGATTGCTCGGTCTTCACGTTCTGTTGTTTCTCTAGGCCTACCGCTTCCCTCTTGACGTTGTGTGCGGCCATGGTTCACCCATTCCTGCCAACATCGTCTAATACTGGCATCGCTCCTGATCAAATGTCGAGCTATTCGCCAATAAGACCAACCGGCTTCTTTGAGCCCAACTACATGACCTCTCTTAAATTCTAACATCTACGCATATCGTTCGCGCATCTGTATGCGAGGCATAGTGACTGTCTTCCAGAGTAAACGGAATGAAATTCGTGAAGAATTTATGACCTGGAATCGTAATTTCTGCTCTTAAATATCCTGCTAGTTGCGCAGGTCAGATGCGCTGTGGTGACAACCGTTCTTTCATTCGTAGCCAAAATGAAAATTTTGCATTTTCCATCGAAACCTGTATGCATATCAATTTGTGTCCAATTTGCTTTATATCTTCTCGGTGCGTCGCTTTTTTTGTCTAAAAGTGTAATTATAAAGAAAGTTTTATGAAAAATATCACAATACATATTAAGGAATTAAGATATATCATTAAAAACAGTTGGTTATGATGAAATTGCCTGTATTCAAGATAATGAAACGCCTTTAATATTTCCTTTAAGGGCAGTATAATTAATTGGCTGTTATTTCCAAGGTAGTCATCAACGTATGCCCTGTATGAAGGGGGATTATTATGGGTCTCACCTGTAACATTATGTTAAAGAATATATTTTCGGTTTCTCATTCTTGCGATCTTTTTAAAAATTCTTAAGAAGAAATTAAGAAAAGGCTTATTTATATTACGCATTAATAATATCACATAAGGTTGGGAAATTGTGAAATTTTAAAAATTTTCAATATTTTAAAATATCTAGTTATCCTTAGGTTCCATCACAACGATTTGTTCAGTTCAGAAAATCTGAAAACCTCAGCTGCGGTTGGTTGACAACTGATAAAACGATTGATAACGAGTAATTAAATACAGCTATTTCTTACGCTCCAATTACGCTACGTCTGAACGAGACTGATTCTCGTTCAAATCAGGGTTTGTCGCTTTTTGGAGTGCGTTCTTGTGCGGTTAGTCAATTTCATCATCGAATGCCTTTTTAGTGTGAAATGAATGCTTAAATTTTGTTTCACTGAAAGCTTGAAATATCTCTCACTCGACCCCATTATGATGAAAGAGTTATTTGGAACATATTTTATTTGCTCTGAACTTTGCACGCAAGTGTTTCTACTTAAATTCTGTTTTAAATGCTCTTTGATAGTGATATGATTCTCAAAATAGCCGGCTATTCAAAATAACCCGAGGTTACTTATTACGCTTTTATAAAAATGTATGCTCAGAGTATTCAGAAGAAAAACACATCAAAAAGAAATTTAAAATTAGTAAAGAAACAACCTTTTATTTGGTGTTCATTTAGATAAACTCAATCGATTTCGAAGGCAAACAGATCCCTCTTCATCGGGAGAGAAGAAATTTACAAGACTGGAAAGCAGCTGGAGTAACGGTCCTATTTATACCCCACTGCAGTAAAGCGAACGTGAAGGTAGTGCCATCTGTCGGCAAAATTAATAATGAAAGTGGAAAAATTAAGTTAATAGAATTTTAAAAGCATCAGGACTATATTAAACACATATTGTTTTAAAGCATCAAGGACTATATTAAACTCATTAACTAAAGAGGCTAAATCTTTGTAAATGTGAAAGGCTTCAAAAAACCTAATTTACCAATGGAAGAAGCATTTTGGATAATTTTTGCAGACGCAAAGTCTAAATTATGATTAAACTCCTAACTACGATAGGCTATCGAAGACTTGTTAATTTCGCCTTTTCGGATATAAGTTTCGTGTTCCTTGATACGAAATTTCAGTGCTCTTTTAGTTGACCGGTACATCTTAGATATATACAGACTACCGTAAATTTAAAATTTAACTTGATTAATATGATATTTAAAATTTAGCTATGATAAATTGTAGAGTCATTAGAATTTTTTTTGAAGAGTGTGATGTGAAAAATATGCAATGCCCAGCCGGGACTCGAACCTGCTTCTCTCTATAACGCGCCGAGTGTGCTACCGTTGCACCACAAAAGCATGCAGGAGGGAGAAAATACCTTATAAAATATGAATCTAATTCGATTTGTGCTCATGAAACAATTAGACATGAATTTTAATAAAACATAGGTAAAAGAAAGTTGGCAATTAAAATTTTAATTGAGTTTGTTTTTAAGAAATATATAATGTTTTAAATAAAGAATTTCGTATCTGGGAGAAAGATTTTTCTCTTGTACGATATTCCAAAGACAATTTAACAAAAAGTGACACCCGAAAAATTGCAGTTTTAGCGATCCATCATTTCTAAACACGCCAATTCATCGAAGACAAAAAAATAAAAGGCTTAAGAAAAAAGTAAATATTTGACTTCCATTATTCATTCTCCAGCGTATGAAGCAGCGGAATGAATCAAAGGCAGAGAACGAAGAAATGAAAGGAATTTCATTTTCTTCAATATTTCCCTATTTGTACTGACAGCACAAGACGATGTTGAATGGACTTTCTAGTTACACCTCAGCTTTTTATATGCAGGTGAAGAATAAATTCAGTTCTTTTACGTGGCTAAAAGTGAATGATTAAAGCTAAAAAACAAAATAACAACTTGCGAAAATACAGAGATCAAAAGCAAAACACACAATACCGGAAAAAATTTTTTTAACATTCAAGTTCTTCTTTGGATTTTTTACTAAAAAAGATTTCATGATTCAGAAATACATATACTCAACGCAAAATGGTAGACGTTTTGAAAATTCGAAGTTCTTTTAAATTTTTCTTTGTCCATTTCAAAAATAAAGGCAAGAAAATTTTTCAATTAAAAGGGAAATAAGAAAAGAAATCATATGAGTGGTTTTTTTTAATCATTTTTAAGACTGTTTACAAGAATCGAAACGAAATATAAAAGAAAAAATTTTACATTTTAGACTCAAATTATTTAAAAATTAATGCAAGCGACATATTTTTACGTTACTAAAATTTAAAACTTCATATTTTCCACCCCTTTTCATTCCTGTTTTCTTTATCTGAAATAATCTTACAAGATATTTGTCATAAAAAATTGCTTAAAACTTTTTATTTCTGCTTTCATTTTCAATATAGGATGATAGCTGTCATAAAAACTCGAAGTTCTTTTCAGGTTTTTCCGTAATCACTTTTCATTCCATTTAGATTAATAATTTAAATAAGTTTTTATGCGAAAAACTGTTTAATTTAATAGAGCAAAACGGAAGAAATTGCCTTCAATAAATTACTTTTTTCCTGGTTTAAGATTATCAACAAAATCTGGAACAAACTACAAGCGCTGATTTTTAAATTTTGGGCGCAAATTAATTTAAATCTAATATGAACGATACGTTTCTGTATTTGCTCCAAATTAATATTAATTCGTGCTCCCCTTTTTAGTCCAAAGGGGCTTTGTCCCTGAAGGACTATTGTTTTCGTTTTGCGATTTTGCGTCGGAAACATTAAAAGTCTGTATCACTTTTCAAACTGTTGCCACAAAATATTGCAGCCCTGTATTATATTTAAAGAAATTAAATAATGAAGAATGTGCATAAATGTATGTATGTTTCTCGCATTGTGATAAAACGACGGTACCTAAAGCCATCGAATTTTGAATGCCGTCATCCTGCTGCGAATATGGGCATCTGGAAGCCCAAATTTGAAATTTGGAATTTGTTTTATTAACGATTTCATATTTTGTAAAACCTTAACGAATTTTTGATTCACAAACTCAAGGATTTCAAAACAAGCAATGGCAACGTTGTACAGAAAAAAAACATTTTTCTCTGCAGCGCGTGAGACTGTGTGGAGGAAATTCTAAAGATATGCTCAGCTTAAAATTGTTTTGCGATATTGTTCTTTAACTGAATTCTATGGTTTAAATGCGAAGAACATGATATTCAATAACTAAAAGTAGCATACAAAATGTTTAAAAAACGCCCCTGTGGACGAAATTTAAAATCTGAAACCTTTCAGATTTTTTTTTTATTTTTCTTATTCTTTTTTTTTAAACTTCCTTGTACGAAGTAAAGGACATATTCTAATCACGAAAAATTACTGGTATTACCTTTCAACGAAAATATTCATTTTGACCAGCTCCAGATTCATATGAACGATGAATTTGCGCAACATCTGTACAGTTCTTTGTTTAGTTTGATTTATTTGATTATGGTAAAAGCACTCGAGGGCCATCTTCCTAAAAGGAAGGATGCCTCCCTGGAAAACCTTTTAGGGTAAACTGGCTCAATGGGGAAAACCATGGAAACGCAAATGCTACCAGCCCGTTCGCCTGGAATCGAACTACCAGTGTTCGGCGACTTTACCACTCAGTCGCTGGTGAGCCGACATCTGTACATACGGAGAAAATACAAGACCCTTTTTTTTCCAGAAACGTATTCTAAAAGGAATTTAAAATGAACTCAGAAGAGATTTTTTTCCCGTGACATCTGTACATACGTATGTATGTATCTCGCGTAACTGTAAAATGATTAAGCCTCAGAGCGTTAAAATTTTGTATATGGAGATACAAATGGTATGTTATAGCAGAGGTTATAACATGTAGTTCTTCACCTATCTTTCTGGCTGCAATCGGCCACATCAAAATTATATATATACAGAGTGTCGATAATTAAACTTGAAATTTGCGAGCATTCTGTAGCAAAAACTATACAGCGGAATTGCATGAAAATAGGGTAACGGCAGAATGAGATGATGTGAATTTTATTGAAGAAAAAAAACAATGAGTTTCAAAAACCACCCCTAGGTGGCATATAACAGTTTTATTGAGAACACACAGGTATAAATGCCCTACAAAAGTTTACAAAACATGCTGGATATGATGTCCACCATTGTCTGCTACCATCTGGAAGAGTAAAATCGCATGTTCGACTGTTGAAAACAGCTTGAACGGGGGAATGTTATGTGTGGAATGGTCGTTAAAGAAAGCATAGAACTGGGGCGTTCTATGCTTTCTTTAAGATCGGATAGAGATGTGATGAGATTACAGTAGACCACGGCGTTGAGGTATCTCCACAGCCAAAAGTCGCAAGGATTCAAGTCGGGGATCTAGGAGGCCAATTTGTAGGAAATTGCCGGCTAATGATTCTGTCGTCACCGAAATGGCGGCGGAGCACTTGTTTCACACAACGGGCGATGTGTGGAGAAACACCAGCCTGCATAAACACTGTGGTTGCATCCCATCGCCTTGCCTGAAGAGCCGGAATAACGGATTGCTCTATAGTGTAATGGAATTTGTAGGAATTGATATGGGTTTGTAACAGCCCAAATACGGCAATTGTCCGTGTTAACTGCACTTTCCATATGAAAGTGGCCCTCGTTGGTCCACAAAATATACCAAGGCCATTCATCCTGGAGCTCAACTCAAGCAAGAAACCGCAACGCAAAAGTTTGTCGACTCTCCAGATCAGCTGGTAAGAGCTCCTGCAGCAGCGCCAGTTTATACGGATAGTAGCGTAAGATCCTTTGAAGAATCGGATATTGTTCGGAGAACAGCCTTGGTTGCGCCAACTTGGCTTCTTTAAGGATATGGGCTACATTTCATCATGCCAACGGAAGTAAATACTCCAGAATAAATACTACAATAATAAATACTACAGTAATAAATAGTAATTACTATACTACAATAATAAATACTACAGATAATAAGTAATACTACAAATAATCCCTTAGCAAGGGAAAAGTATTACGGCTGTCTACCTACAGGAAGTACGGCATCGAATGACAACCATTGCCTGCCATACCACAATAAGCTGTTTCTCCCTTTAATTACTATACTACAATAATAAATTCTAATAACAAATACTAATGCTACAGATAATAAGTAATACTACAGATAATCCCTTAGCAAGGGAAAAGTATTACTGCTGTCTCCCTAGAGGCAGTACGTCATCGAATAACAACTATTGTCTGTCATATCACAATAAGCTGTTTCTCCCTTTTTGGCGTCAAGGCTGTTCTCCGAACAATATCCGACGAGTCTTATGAACCGTGGAAGGAGGTTGGTCAATTAGATGCTGCAATACGCCGAACACTAGTGCTGCCGATGTTTTGCGATTTGTCTTCCTCCACTTGCGTCCCTACATCATCCACTACCTGTGCTGTAACACACTTTCGTCCCTTTCCTGGCTGAATCCCCAATGTTCCCGTTGCTTCAAATTTCCTGACCATATTTGTTAGTCCTTCACTATGAGTGGAACTTTTCGTAACCGCTTGAAAGATCGAAATTTCTGCAAAGCTTCGGTAGCAGAATCTCCGTTTTGGTAAAACAATTTCACAGTAAAGCACGTTCCTGGAGAATCAACGTCATCTTCCTTGATTTGGAAACGAGTATAACTGCAGTTCGTTTCTCGCATTTTTATAGGGTTCCTGTGCGAGCACAGGGTTTTTATGGTTACCACATTTGCATATGTCAATAGTTTATATTGCACAGCGTCATTTAGTGGTGGTTTTTGAAACTCATTTTTTTTTTGTGGGAGGGGAGCGCTCGTTAAAATTCCCATCATTTCATTCTGCCGTTACCCAATTTTCATACAATTCTACTGCATACTTTTTTTCTACAGAATGCTCGAAAATTTCAAGTTTAATTATAGACACCCTGTATACACACACAGTCTCAGGAGCTTGGACAGCTCACCCCGAAAGGCAGCCTCAGGACGGGGGTCCAACTCTTGCGTTCTGTACACACACACACACACGCACGCACGCACGCACGCGCAATATTGTTTCACAAGAAACTAACGTGAAGTTAAATAAAATTAAATAATTCTTTTACGCCGTTGCTGCAAGGAATGACATTATTTAATTTTAACAAATACAATAACATTATCTCATTCATACAGCTAATTTAAATTTTAAATTATGAAAATTCAAAGCGTATGTAAGCCAAGTACAAGCATCCAAACACATGAAAAAATATTTAATAATCCAAAAAATTAATTCTAAGACCGTTAAAGAATTTTTAAAGACTACAGTAATTTGCATAAAGTGAATAATTGTTGAGCAGGCAGAAGACAGATCTTTTGAAGGAGAAGTTGCCTCCCAAACCTAACTCTTCAGTTACTCAATTCGGGTTTCGTCATCCATGTATTCACGGGTAAAGAATTATACAAAACCAAAAGTAAAATCAAAAGTGAATTGTTTAAATGAGAAATTAAACTATAAAAGAATTCCAAGAAATTTAGTAAGTAAATCCACTTAAAAAATAAATTATTACTTAAAAGTACATTGTTAATATAATTAAGAGCATAAATGCAAAGTAATTTAGAAACCCTAGCCTATACAGGTACTTCCCCGACAAGAATTATGCATGCAAACCAAAATAAACTAAATATACTATCTGAACATTATAAAAATAATATAAAATAAGTAAATACAATCTATAAAAATAATACAAATAAGGCAAGTAAATAGTTGAGTTTCAATTTTACTTACCTTTTAACTATGTATTTTTGTACGCGGGAAAGGAGTGTAGCAGTTGCTAAACAATGTGAAGTTGAGTACTTTGTTGCGGCTAATTCTGTTGAATTTGGTGAAAAAATCGCCGCTACAGAAAGCCAAAATAACAAGTCAAAGAATTGCACAAACTCTATGTCCATGTACCTCCAAAAATCGCCAGGTTTCGCCAAGGGGTACCCGTAAGTACATTTTTACCGCAATTTGCAAACAATACGTGTGTTGGTGCTTACGTAAAACCCCGTCAACCATTTTTGCCTATTGAAGAAAAGACTCCAAACTAGGCGATATTTCGCCAAAAATGGAAAAGTCTTCTTCAAAACACGCTGGGTTTGGTGTAACTTTGATTACACGTGTTAGTTATTATTTTTGAGTAAAGTCTCCTTTTTTCCTCCTTCTATCACGTATTTTCGAAAAAAAAAATGATTAAAATTTGGGACCTGCGTACTACAGAAGAGCATGAAGTCGAATATTTCTAAAGCTATGGAATCTTACCGGCCTAAAAAAATTGTTAACGGCCACGATATGGCGTTTTATTTAAAAACTGGGAAGCAATGGCGTTGCAACATTAGGGCTTGTGCGAAGCGAGTGCCAATTCGAAAGGGAACGTGGTTCGAGGGTTTGGCGTGATTGGCGCCGTAAGTGCTTGTGTCTTCTTAACTAGTAATATGTTTATTTCATATTTTAAATCATAGTTGATATAATAATTTACAACGTATTTATTCAATATAACTTGTAATATATTGTTGCGAAAAATTCGGCGGTTGCGCCTGTATGTAAGCTTTCCGGCATAGAACTAGGGTTGCCATAAAATAGTATATGGGAGGGTTGCCAGATTGGCGACTTTATCGCCCATTTGGCGACCAAATCGGCGATATCCCATGGTCCAATCGGGAAGCTTCTAGAATAACTTCCTATCGAGATATTTCTCGAAACGTGTGGAACCTAAGGAAAAGCTATATAAACCCCTGCGTTTCTGAGAGCCGGCATTGTGAGAATAGCTGCTTCCTGTGAGTGCTAAGCTACGCGAGAGTTTTGTGAACGGAAAGCGATCGAGATAGTGCTTTGCCGTGAAGCTACCATTACAGTATTGGTGGTTGTTCCACGGTGTTTATTATAAATTTAGTGTTGCCGTGAAGCTACCTTTACAGTTACAGCCTGAAGCTGTGTTGCTGATTGTTTCAGCGTATTTATTGTAGATTTTCGACGCTTTTAAAGGAAATTTTGGAACTGTGCTCTAAATAGTGAATTTTGTAAATAAATTGTGCTTTTTATTGTTCTGCATCGTATTTTCATCGGATATTTTAAAACCCACGAACCCGTATAACGCAACAATATCCAACTGATATTTTATGTGGCAGTTTGCATCATTATTGTAATTAATAAACGATATTTTAAGCTCTATGTAATACATGTTTCAGTATAGAATGGTAGCTTAATTTAGCATTTAATTTTGCTACTTAAGTATTAATGCAACCACTTTGTAGAAGTCGCCAGATTTTCAGAATGGGTCCAAATCTGGCAGCCATTGTTATCACCATTATTCTGGCTACCATGCTGATAACAATACTTCAGTCAAGTAACGCCGCCATTTTCGTATGCGTTCTTTTTTATTGTATTCCAAGTTATAACGGTTTTTGTGAACAAAATGTGATATTTCATGCCTTAAATCTAGCTCGGAAACATGAGCTTGAGGAATTTGGCAGCAATGGAAGAACAGGGGTAAAATTTTTGCAATAAGTACAGAATTTTCCTGAAATTTTTTAAAACGAATAACGACGAAGTACGTTTCTAGATAGCTTTGTTTTGTAATTGTTAAAGTATGTTTTCATATGCAGACGATGTTTACCGGCTTACCATAAACGTCGACAGTTTGGGAATCTTTGTAACGAAACCGAAAATCACGAAAATCACCAGTTTGCAACCTATAAGTAACTTTTACCTTTTCGTCTGTGAAAACACGCCAAATTACTGTACCTTAAATAACTAAGTACTTTAATTTTCATGCATAAATTATAAGGATTTTTTGTTTTTACCTTTTGTATTACTATCAAAATATTTTGTCCTTTCTGATGCTTTTCTAGTACGGTAATAGTTACACACATTTAAAAATATTCTGCCTTGATTAAAAACGTAAAAGAATAGGAATTACGTAAAATTCTTTTCAAACACGAAGCTTTTCGTGCAAAAATATAAATTCTAATTTACGTCGATAATTACAAGTTTCTATTTATTTTAATTTAAAAATGCATACAAAAGAATTCTTTAAATATCCCGATGCTTATTTTTATAACCTATCTTTTGAATTCACAAAGGAAACTATTACATCAACACTACATTTGATAGTAAAATATTTTAGGTGAAGTATTCAATGGGGAAACCTAATTAAATAATCTGCTTATATTTGATTAGAAACTCGGATTCTAATATGAAAGATAATTGAAAAGAGTTGAAAAACTTCTCATTTTTCAACTTGTTCTAGTTAATGTGATGCCAGATATAGCAAGTATTCATTGCAAATAAACTGTGAATTTCCTTTAGAATTGTTTGAAAGGATAGCTTTGAATTTAAAATAATTTCTTACCTAAGAACACTTCAAACATCTATTAATTAAATCCTTAAGGCATTTTGAATTAGATAACTTTTTCAATTTTTTTTTCGTTAGCAAACGATATATTTGTTGACTAAAGGAAATAATTTTAAATTCCTTTTAATGTAAACTGAATGAAAAAAATTATGAAAGCATCGTTATTGATAAGTAACTTTCAATTATCCGAGAAATTCCAGAAGCCTTAATATTTTAATTTCATTTTACACATCACAGAAAAATACTGTTGTTTTTTCAGTTAATGTTTCGATTTGGTGAAGGTTTCTGCATGTGATTTTGTTTAAATGACATGCATATTTTTACTTCCTGCACGAAATAAAGGAAGTATTACAATCGCGAAAAATTTCGAGTATCATATTTCAAAGAATATATCCATTTCAACAGCTTTCGAAACCATATGAATGATGTTTTTGCGTGACATCTGTACGCACGGAAGAATAATGGATTGTTTTTTCCAAAAAGAATTGTAAAATGGATATTTAAAATGGATTTAGAACAGATTTTGTTCGCGACATCTGTACGTACGTATGTATGTATCTCGCATAACTTTAGAAGAGTAGCCATAGAACATTGAAAATTTGTAAATGGAACTAATATTACATACATTTGTGCACTTTGTTTTTCGTTGCAATCGGCGCTTAGTTTTTATTTTTATATGTTGGTAAATTGTGCATTTTTTGCTTTAAAAGTGATTGAATTATGTAGTTTTTGTGTTCTGGTTAAGGCTTTTATGCTTTTAATTAATCTACATGCAATTATTGCAGAATTGCCAACTATTTAAAACTTTTAAATGGCGAGTTAAACCTAACGAACATTCATTTGTTTACATTTCAAACTCAGTTAGAATCAAAGCTGTATGTAAGTAAAGCGTCGGCACTCCCATACTATAACATGACGCCAAATTGCAGCACCAATCCACTGCAGTGGTGGCGATGTAAACTAAATCTCTTCTCCTCCTCCTCTCCCCTGCAGTGACGTCATGGAGGTTGGAAGTAAGATGGAGAGGCCGCAATGAGTTTTGACACGATTCGATGTAAATATTTTGCAATTGCGTCGCAATTATATATATAAATGTATATATTTTCTACTTGTACAGTATTTCAGAGTCCTAAGTATAATAAAAGAATACATTTTTAAGCAAAGTTTATTGTTATTAACATTAAAATTATGCATTATTTCTTCTCCACTTACAGAGCTTCTACCTAGAATACTTTCTCAAATATGACATGATTTTTTTAGCTTTTGAGGCATCTTTTAAATGAAAAAGATCTAAGTCACTTTGTAATTAATGTTTAATTCGGTCCATTTTAAATTAGCGCTCTTTTTATTTTAATTGTGAATTACGTTAAATGGTACTTAACTTTCTCTGAATATTTCTGAAAGGGAATAAAAACAAAGATTTTTTTAAAAATATTATTTAAAACTTGTACATGCGTTATTATAAAATATAGGGGAATAATTCTTTTAATTATCAGTTTTTTTTACCTTTAATTTCAACAATACATATCCTAAAACTCTTCTTTATTACTTCCTTAAGTACGCATCGTCTCAAGGAAACGTGTAGAAATGTATTCCATCAGATTTCGACGAAATCTTACTCTTGCAATCCTTAAATCCGCAGTATCAATACGCCATTAGAGAAAATTAAAAAAAAAAATGGTTCCGAAAAGAGCCTTTTGTAATTAAAAAGTACAAAATTAATAAGTGATAAATAACACAACTAAAGCACGCTAGAAGCTAACAAGATTAGGGTAGAATCAAACAAACAACCAAATCAAAGCAACCAATGACTGAAAAGAAAAGGAGCATGCGCAGTTTTACTGATTGTGTTTCCACATCGCCACCGCTACGAGCGCTACGGTCGTTTCGAAGCGCAATTTCTCCCATTGAAGTGTCGACGCTTTACTGGTTAGAATAATGAATTAAGGCAATTTCTGCACCTTCAATGTCTTTTTGCCGAGTGGGACCAGACGTAAATTTTCAGTTTTATGTACCGAAAAATCTGCTTTCTTTCCCGCTGGCCGAATTGCTTGTTTTTGAGTAGAAACTCTAATTTCAATTGTAAAAATTGTTTTTTTTTTTAACTGTTTTGACTGTATTTGGCGTTTTATGTTTTTTTGTATTTTAGAATTTTCAATGAAGATATTTTGAGTTTTCATGTACTTTAGCTTTGCCGCGAAGTAAGGGCTGAATTGACTGAATGCGAAATATATCTCTAATGAAATTCGAGGAAATCAGTTTAAATGAAATGCAGCAAACAATGTGGATATTTTAATAGGCCATACAAGGAAGTCAGCTGGTGTCAACATCAGAATTTTTTTAATACAGTAGCATTACATAAAATAATCGCAGAATCTGTCAAAAGAAGAATCTGTATTTGGAAATAACTTATTTATTGTGTTGTAAGTAATTACGAAGAATTTACATAAAAACATTTCTTTTCTGTATGGGGCATTTATTTAGAAAGCTTTGATTCGGCTTTGATCTGCACTAGCTAGAGATTTAAATTAACTTTTAAGTTGTGTCCAAAGTCCAAAGTAACCGTATTGGTTCATTTTAAATCGCCTTGTTTTTCTTTGAAACTTCGCTAGAAGAAAGTTGTCATCTATTCCATTATAATATACGCTAAATTCTTATTTTTTTCTCACCTACTTTGGATTCCTCTGAAAATTTATTCATAAGACTTGAATATTACTATATTTAGAGATTGAAACGGTAATATATTTATAAATGTATAGGATTTTTTCTCGAATATAAAGCAAATTATTACTTTATGATTTATGCTACATATTACGCTACATGTATACTTTCACTTATGCTATATGTAACGACATTCTGAGCCAACTTTAGTTGAAATATAGAATAGGTCGAACTACAAGAATTACTGAACACTTGTAAAGACCTGACCGAGTGGGCGTTTTGTGGTTTTCCCACATATGCGATGATAATACCAGACGGTTTCCATTAAAAAGTCTTCCATAAAACCGTCTCTCCTTAGAGGCAGAAAACTCTAGCATGCCTCTCCATAATTTAAACAAACTATTCAGCGTTAGTTAAGAATGTTATTAACATCACATTCAAAATTGTTTAATTCTTTTAAATATGCTTTTCTCTTTTTTTCCATGGTTAGTTAACCACCAATGAGTGTTTAGATAATCATACCAAAAAAATCAGCGTGCTAATTAACAGTAAAATGGGTACCTACGGAAAATCACATCGACCACAAGAGACGACGCCAATCACGCCAAAAAACAAAATCCCATTTACTAAATACAAAAAAAAAGTTCCATTCTTATTTTTCTTTCAAATTTATTATATTATCATTTATTTATATTTAACTTTTAATTAACAGTTTCCATTATTTTTTCCATATCGCCATATCGTGGCCATTAACACATTTTTTTGAGGCCGGTAAAATTCCATAACTTTGGAAATATTCAACAGCATGCTCTTTTGTCCTAGGCAGGTTCCAAATTTTAATAATTTTTTTTTCGGAAATGCGTGATAGAGGGAAAAAAGGAGTCTTAAGAATAATAATTAACACATGCAATCAAGGTTACACCAAACCCAGCGGGAATACTTTCCCATTTTTGGCGAAGAATCGCGTAGTTTGGAGTCTTTTCTTTAATAGGCAAAACTGGTCGACGCGTTTTTACGTAAGTACGATAAAATAATTGTATAACATATGTTGCATCAAGAAATTCAACTTTGCTATTTTTAAGAGACTTAAAGATAGGTTGCAACAGTTTCCAACGTATGGTATTTTACTTGCCACAGATCGGTTCCTTAAAATGATGATATACAGAACATTTTATATAGCGTATTATTGATTTTATGTCCTCATATATTGCAGCCACACTAGTAGTCGAATGGTTAGGGCCGCTACTTACTGCATTTCAACATGTTGCATGGCTGTTCCCGCTAAAGTCAATACTAGTCAATTTCCTTCTGAAAGTAATCCACGAAGGCATCTCTTCTGCTAATCAGATAGCCCTCATTCGAATAACCTAATCTAACGCTGTGTATTAGCCTCCGAATTTATGACATATTATTTGAAATGTTACGTTAAAAAAGTACGAAAATTCATATTACGTTGTCAAATCCAAATCCCTGCATAAAATTAAAGAGCGTTTTGTTTATGCTCAGCTTCCTTCTTGCTTAATATTATTTTATACGGTTATAATACACATCGAAATATATCAAAATGGGATATAAAGAAGTTTATGGATGGGTTCGATTGAAAACTTATTAGGTATTTCTCCCGCCTTCTTAGAATGCTTTCATGGTCTAATGTCCAGCACACTCGGCGCGTATTGGAGAGACCCAAGGTTCGATTCCCGGCCAGGGTACTGCTCATTTTTCACATTTCCTGTTTCTAAATAGTCAAATGTCTCTACAGTGACGCCTGAGCTAAAAAAAATAGTGGATCATGATTCTCCTTCACCAGGATTTGGCGACTGGTTCCCCTAATTCCCAGTCACTCTTTAAAATGAGGGAGTATATAAGGTATTTCTTTCGTTTTCTTGGCATACCTTCGTGGTGTAGTGGTCAGCACGCTCGGCGCGTATTCGAGAGGTCCGGGGTTCGAGTCACGGTGAGGGCATTGCTGCTTTTTCACGTTTCTCAGCATCAAAAATCCTATTGACTCTACAGCGGCGCCCGAACTGAAAAGGTTAATGCATGATGATGCTTCACCACCAGAATTTTGTGACTGGATTGTCATCAGGATTTTGTGTGTCCCCTATTCTTCACTCACTCTTTAAAAGGGAAAGTATATAAGGTATTTCTACCGCTTTCGCAGCAGGCATTTGCCGTGTAATGGCCAGCAAACTCGACGCTTGTTCGAGAAGTCCGAGGTTCGAGTCCAGGCGAGGGCATTGCTCATTTTTCACGTCATCTGCTTCAAAATAACCTAATGATCTCTACAAGCTTTTCAGGATTCTAGTAGAAATTTAGTAGGAAATGCTGGCAAGTTTTAATTTAAACATTATTACCTTTAAAATAATAACGGGTAACGAAACACACCTTTACGTTATTCTGCTCTTATTCCTTCTCTGCACTGTAAACAATGGCTCCTGCCAGTGTAACTCCCAGTTCTTGGGAAACCAGGATATAAAATATGTCCGCTTAAAGAGGTGATATTCTATGACGCCGAATATGGTTACCTAAAATAACGGAAAGAAAAGCTTCATTGTGTGACATTACTAAATTTTCATCACCACAGAGACTGTAGAACCAAAGCTGCCAGCAGTAAAATCTCTGAACACTGGTAGTTCAGCATGGGGTTTGAATTTCGACGAACGAACTGGCTTTATGGGCGTTTTCGCCCCTATGAGCAGCGGGGATACATGCCAGTTTCTATTAAAAGTCTCCAAGCGACATCCCTCCCTTCCGCAGATAGTACTGTGTGGGTCGCCATAACCAATTAAAAAAAATGGAGTGAGGTCTTTCTGGTTTCAGACAAAGCTATGGATAAAATGTTTTTGTAATCTGCGTCATGTCACATAAATTATGAAATGTTGTTGTATTCAGATATTACGTAAAAGTTAATTCACCAATATTTGTTTTTATTCATATTTCTTGTTGGTACTTACGGAAAATCCTGCCGACCACAAGAGACGGCGCCAATTGTTTAAAATAGCACACTGACTACCAATAAGTATTTGGACACCTGTGACAGAAAAGAAAAACTAACTTTATTCAAAATCAATAGTTGGTAGAGCCTCCACGAGAGGTAATTACAGCGTGGGCCCTCCGGGCCATACTTTCCACAAGTCTTTGTATGACAGCTAGTGGTATTTTCTTCCATTCGGCTTGTCGAAGACGTAGAAGTTCCTTCAGTGATTTCGCACGGATAGTGCACCCCTGAATTCGGCGATGCAACTCGTCCCAGAGGTTCTCGATAGGGTTCAGGTCTGGACTTTGGGCAGGCCATTTTATTCGATGAACTCCATTGGCACCATACCAAGCCTTGGTTAACGTCGAAACATGAAGGGGTCCAGCCCGTAAAACTGCCACAACGTAGGAAGCACATTGTCATCCAAAATAGTGCAGTAGGCATCGGAGTTGAGCTTACGACGAATGGGGACCAAGGGTCCCAGCCCATACCAGGAGAAATACCCCCAGACCATAATTCCACCTCCGCCGAACTTGACTGTTGGCACAGTGCATTCTGGCAGGAGATGTTCTCCAGGTAGACGCCAGACCCAGACCCTGCCATCCGAAAGGTAAAGGGTGAACCTTGATTCGTCACTCCAAAAAACCCATTTCCTCTGATCTACGGTCCAATTTCGATGTGCTTTGCACCACATTAACCGAGCAGCGCGGTTGGACTTTGTGATGAAAGGCTTATGGGCAGCAGCACGACCATAAAAACCAAGCAGATGTGCTTCTTTACGGATGGTATTCATTGAAACAATACTCCCGGATGCCTGTTGAAACTCCTCGCGGATGAGGGCCATCGGTTTGGTGCGGTTCTTCCGAATTTCTCTGGACAGCACTCGTCGGTCTTTGTCTCCCAGTTTCGTTGGTCTGCCGACTCGGGGCACATTCCAACAATCACCGCTCACCTTCCACTTCTTAGTAACATAGACCACTGTCATTGTGATACTGATAATTATACCTTTCTCGAAATCAGAGAGTTCCGAACTGCGAGGCATCTTGCATGCGACTAAAGCCGATGCTGTTTTCTACACAATATATACCGGCGGAGTCCGTGACGTACCTTAGGACCGGAGATATCGTCATTTGCATAGGTGTCCAAATACCTATTGGTAGTCAGTGTAGAACCTTCGAACCACGTTCGCTTTTGAATTGACACTCGCTTCGCACAAGCCTTAGCGTTGCAATGCCATTGCTTCCCAGTTTTTAAATAAAACGCCATATCGTGTCGATTAACACATTTTTTGAGGCCGGTAAGATTCCATAACTTTGGAAATACTCAACAGCATGCTCTTCTGTAGTAGACAGGTCCCAAATTTTAATAATTTTTTTTTTCGAAAATGCGTGATAGAGGGAAAAAAAGGAGTCTTTACTGAAGAATAATAACTAACACGTGTAATCAAGGTTACAACACACCCAGCGTGTTTGAAGAAGACCTTTTTCATTTTTGGCGAAAATTCGCGCAGTTTGGCGTCTTTTCCTGAATAGGCAAAAATGGCCGACGGGGTTTACGTAAGTACCGTCTGGTTTTAATATTTTTACTCATAAAACGAATATTTGTAAATGCACGTTTTATGTTTTGGATCTCTAACTTATAGAGTCGTTTAAAATGTTCAAGTTAGAGACTTAAAAAATACCGGAATTTGAATACAGGACCTCTGAATTACTAGACGAACGTGCTTCTAGCTACTTCATGAAGCCACGCGGTAAGGAGGGAGAGAATAATTATATACTAAGCTAGTTTTAGGGTAAAATTATTGACGTAAGTTGAAGCTAAAAAAAGACAAAAATTAAATTAACTACTTGGACATAATAACAATAGTAATAAATCTTTAGTTTTATTTTCCAAACTGGTGTTATTATAGAAATATTTTGAAGATGCGATAGTGCTACTGCATTTAGTTGGCGATCTTCATTTTATTTATTTATTTATTTATTTTGTAAGATAATCTATGAGATAGACTATTTCCTTATTGGATTCCATATAGCGAACCATGATGTAAAAGCCAAACTTTAGATGCTTTGAAGTTCGTTACAGTGCAGTGCGATTCATATTCTTGTTAACATATAGATAAATTTCATATTCTGCTTCATTGATTTCAAGAGTTTTCCAAGATTCAGTTCATTCCAAGAGCCATTTGCTTGAGTATATATTTTAGAAGTATAATTCTATTTCAAACACTGGAGGTGTTAGAGCAAATATTTAATTATACAAATATAGAGTTATCATCCAAGACGACCAACTTGAGTTTAATCTTTAATATATTCAGTTGGAATTCTTACTGCTAGATTCATCTGAATCGTTTGTAATAGGTGGACGTCGATTCAGTTATCTATTTCCATTTCCGATTGGTTTGTCTAAGAAGTTCTGAATTGTTTGAGACCATGCGCAAATTGGCTATGTGAGGCTGGGATATAGCTTTCTAATATAAGGAATGGACAATTCATTTTATATATAAATAAATTCATCTCTGTGTTCGCATGCATAAACTTTCCCAACTCTTTGCAAATCTGCTCACTGTGATAATAATTCTGCTCACTGTAGTGAA
>KK121806.1:559416-601470 GCA_000611955.2 Stegodyphus mimosarum
ATGTGGAAGATATACTATTTCTTTATTGATTGCTTTCGCGGTGTGATTAGAAGTACGTCCTGCTAATAGTTGAAAGTTCCGAAGTTCAAATTCGGCTAAGCATAGCTGATTTTCTGTGTTTTCTGCTTCACAAACTTCAGTAGCATTGAAACGTGGCGCGAACTAAAATTTAGTGGACGATAACTGATCACCAATTGAATTTGACCATTGGATTCCTTCCTTCTCAGACGCCGTTTAGAGGGGGGGGAGAATGTGTAGAATTTTCTCTTTCCTTACTACTTGCCTTCGTGGTGTAATTAAAAGTAAATTCGGCTAGTAATTGGAAACTTCGAAGTTTAAATCCGGACTGGGTATCTCTGATTTCTCAAGATTCTAGCTTTGACAATCTTGACTGACTCTACAGATGAAGTACCAAATATTTCTATTTTAAATATGTTCCCAATAACTTGAACTACTATTCATTATCATGTAATTATAATAATAATAATGCTTATTAATTATGTAAAGTCAAATTTGAGCCATAATTCATCATATTTTTCGTCATTGACTGAATTTTTCTTTACTTTGCTTTCGGAAATCGTTTTCCTTTTCTACTCAGTTCTCACACGTTCTGTTGAAATGTATAACTCGAATTTTTCTTGCAAGAGTTTTTTAACGCGTAAGTTACTTACGCATTAAAACATCATATAGTTTATAAAATGTTTATTATACAGTTAACAACGAATTATATATTACTATTTATACTTGTAACGTAAAGTTGAACCTAAGCACTCTCCTGCTGTACGTATTTTGAACACCATTTTTTTCAAGCCTGAGTGTAAATTAGCATTACCGAGATGCCAAAGGACATGAATACAAAACATTTCGTTGTAAAAGAGTTCAGTGTTCGAAGACTAGCAGAAAATAAATTCAATAAGGATTGCAAAGTATTAAACGGAATGTTACATCTAATAGTTTTACAAATTTTCAGTAGTGGTTAAAGGAGCTTACTGCGGTATCGAAGGCCCCCAGGTTCACGGAGACGACACGGATGTTTATAAATGTATAGTGTCTTTGTGGCATGGGGACACTCTAAATGTATGTCGAGAAGAAAGTCCTCTTGAGAGGTTCGTGGTAGGGAAAAGAGGGGTGTGCCCTCAAACTCGTCCCGCCCCCAAGGTGCTTTCCATCAAAATTGGGGGCGTAACTGGGAGAAGTCGTACTGTCACCTGCATGGTGCTTAAGGCTCTTGCCAATGACAGGCGCAATCTTGCTATCCTTACCACGGTGAATTTCGTGGGCTTGTTGTGATGTTACTGCCAGACAAGTGAGATAAGCCGCAACACAGGAACACAAAAGGATTTCAAAAAAGCAGAAAGTTTTAGCGTAATCTGGCGGGTTTTACTTAACAAACGTTCATTTAAACATTCATACGACGTATAAACATTCGAAATACGATGTGTATTTCGCATGCGAGCTGAATTCATTCAAGAATGATTCAATTAATGATTATTCTAAATAGTATACGCTTAAACGTTAAGATTTCAATAATTAGTCCAAAAGGGCTTTGTCCCTGAAGGACTATTGTTTTCGCTTTGCGATTTTGCGTCGGAAACATTAAATGCCGGTTCACTTTTCAAACTGTTGCCACCAAATATTACAGACTGTGCTATATTTAAAGAAATTAAATAATGATGAATGTGCATGTATGTTTCTCGTAATGCGATGAAACGATGGTATCTAGAACCATCGAATTTTGAATGACGTAATCCTGCTGCGAATATGGGCATCTAGAAGCCCGAATTTGAAATTTGGAATTTGTTTTATTATGGATTTCATATTTTGTAAAACTTTAACGAATTTCTGATTAACGAACTCAAGGATTTCAAAGCGTGCAATGGCAACGTTGTAGAGAAAAAACATTTTTATCTCCAGCGCGTGAGACTGTGTATCGGAAATTCTAAAGATATACTCATTTTAAAATTACTTTGCGATATTGCTCTTGAACGGAATGTTATGGTTTAAGTGCCAAGAACATGATATTTAATAAAAAAATGCCGCTTTGGACGTAATTTAAAATCTGAAACCATTTTATATTTTCATCAATTTCTAAAATGGTTAGCACACTAAATTTCGCCAGGTGGGTATAGTAAATACAATTGTGAATGTGATAAAGGTGTTCGAAAAGGCCTTTTAACAGGAAATAAATAAAATCGATATCATATAGGTAACACATGAAATATTGTGAACTGTTTTGGGGTTTCATTCATTCCACATCACCGATTTGAGTTAAAGTACAGTTTCAAATTTTTTATTTAAAAATATATGTTTCCAAATGATATATTTAAATATTTTTTATAATATGAAAAACTAAAAAAAAATGGTTATAATTATTTAAGCAAAAATAAATCGAGCTACGCTGTTAGGGAGAACAATGCCTGTTAACGTTGGTAAAGACCTTGTGTCCCTTATTCGTCCATCAATTGAACTAACGTATATTGATCTCTGTTTATTTACAGTGGTATTTGTTGGTAGTTTGAATGCAGTTTTTACTTGCATAGCAAAATGAACTTGCCTTTCAAATTAAAATTCTTGGAAATACAGGTAAATCGTTAAAAGTAATTTGGTGTTAATCGTAATAACATGGGTTTCTGTGTTGTTCATAACTGTCTTCGGTTTGTCATACATGCCTCGTTTCGAGTATTGTCCTTCATATCCCGGACTTATAGTTCTCTTTGTCTTATTCTCCTCCCCCCTAATATTTATATTTTCTTCTTCTACTACTATTGGCGTTGCAGCTCAGGGTGGTCCATGGCTTTACTGAGAACCCCATTCCACTTGGCTCTTCTTTTGGCCAGAGTTTCCCAGTTGGCAATTTCATTAATGTTCCTTGATTCGCTTTTCAAATCGTTTCCGACACAGCAATCTAGTTCTAGTTTCTTGAAATTCCAGAGAATGGATTTTTACTGCGTACGAACGTCCATCCTAACCCAGATAACCATATTTATAAATCCGGTGGGTGAAGAAATGGGCGTCCAGCTATGCCTTAGTACTGGGTCGATCCGTTTCGTCCCCACTTACGATATCTATGAACAACATTGGGTTAGGTTATTCAATTATGGCAAAGCACACAAGGGCTATCTGCCTAAAGGGAGGGATGCCTTCGTGGAGGACTTTCTAAGGGAAACTGGCTAGTATACACGTTACACATGGGGAAAACCACGAAAACTCCCATGCAGCCAGCCCGTTCGTGGGATTCGAACCTCGGACCGAACTACCAGTGTTCAGCGTCTTTACCGCTCGGCCGCTGGTGGGCGTTGAACAACATTGGGATTGTTCTTACACACTACATGCAATTGCGGTAAATACCAATTAATTGTTAAAACTTACAGTACTTTTGTTTGCTAGTAAAATACCATCTACCAGAAATTTTTTATTTTTTCACTCACCTTTTACTTCCTTGTACGAAGTAAAGGAAGCATTTTGATAGCGAAAGTTTTCGGGCATCGTACTTTAACGGAAATATCCATTTTGTCTGTTCCTGAATCATTTGGGCGATTTTGTCTGGTCTGCAGAATATAGGATTAATTTTTGCCCAAACGGATTGTAAAATGGATTTAAAATAGATTAAAATTTGATTTTTTTTCTTGACATGTGTACGTACACTGCGAAAAAAAAGGGAGGGGGCACAATTTTATATCTCCCGTTCTACTAGGCCGATTGACGAAATCGAAATTGCGTTTGTCTTGAAAGCGCGACTTATGATATATATTAGATTTATATATATACCAATTATCTAACATTCACTATAAATTATAAAAAGAAAACTCTCCATATTAATATCCAAGCAACGGAAATTTAATTTAAAAACATACTGAAAAGGTATTATTTCATAATTTAAAAAAATTATAGAATTTTCAGTCCTCCTTCCTTTAAACACAGTTAAAAAAATTAAATCGCAAAAATGCCAAAATCAAAAGTAAACGTTTTAAGTATTGAAAAAACAGTTACTGTTATTGATAGCAGATTAATCGACTTATCAAGGGGATAAACCAATCTACCATCAATTAACAGTAACCAAAATCAGAGAGAGTGTTTCATCTTACTTCCAAGTACGCATCAAATTATTTGCAAGATTCAAATCACTGATTGATACTCAATCAAAAAAAAAGATATTAGTCGCTAATTCAAAAGAATCCTGTTAAAAAGCAAATAATCTCTAAGATTAAAAATTTTCACTAAGAACACAATTAATCTGAACAAGATACTTACTCTAGAAGACATATCCCCTACGCTCTCTATTCATTTCAAATACAAAAGTAAAAACAGAAGTAGATTCAAGAAAAAATTTTAAAGACATCATAAGAATTTTAAAAGAAATAATCCATAAAATTAAAAACTGTAGCAAAAAAGAAATTTAAAAATGCCTTCGAATTTAAACTTGCCTTCGAAATTTTAAAACCAAATGACTGGAATGCAAGTATGTATTGTTGCGTCATACGGGTTCGTGGATTTGACAGTATCCGATGAAAACACGATGCAGAACAATAAAAAGCACAATTTATTTACAAGAATCACTATTTACAGCACAGTTCCAAAATCACCTTTAAAAGCGTCGAAAATCTACAATAAATACGCTGAAACAATCAGCAACACAGCTTCAGGCTGTAACTGTAAAGGTAGCTTCTTGGCAACACTAAACTTATAATAAACACCGTGGAACAATCACCAATACACTGTCAAGCTATACTGTAAAGGTAGCTTCACGGGAAAGCACTATCTCGATCGCTTTCCGTTCACAAAACTCTCGCGTAGCTTAGCACTCACAGTAAGCAGCTATTCTCACAATTCTCACAATGACGGCTCTCAGAAACGCAAGGGTTTATATAGCTTTTCCTTAGGTTTCACAGGTTTCGAGAAATATCTCGACAGGAAGTTATTCTAGAAGCTTCACGATTGGACCATGGGATATCGGCAATTTGGTAGCCAAATGGGCGATAAAGTCGCCAATCTGGCAACCCTACCATACATTATTTTATGGCAACCCTAGTGCTATGCTGGAAAGCTTACATACAGGCGCAACCGCCGAATTTTTCGCAACAGTATTAAGATATGGAAACAAAAGGGTTGTCGTAATAAGTAGTTTTCTATTGAAGAAAGTTTAGCCTAAATTGGCGACGAAACTACGAAGTTTCTTGGAGATATAATACACAGAGAGCACGCTGTTATTAAAATAGCGCTAAAGCTGCTATTAGTTTGAATTTATATTCATAATGAAAGTAATTAAAAGTAAATTAATAAGCCCAAAACTTGCGCTAAAGCTGTAAAGTAATAAAGCAATAATTCACTATAAATTATAAAAAGAAAACTCTCCATGTTACATATCCAAGCAAGCTTTCTGAAATAACATACCAATGTTTTCCATATTTAGATTCCACGACTCAAATTGTGCCTAGATATTAAATTTTGTAATTTTTGGTGAGAAATTTACGGAGACGTTTAAAAATTGATCTTGGCGCATTTTTTTTTTCAGTTTGTGGCGAGAATAATTCACATGACGAACTCATGTATTCAAATTTTTTTATTTGCAGGTAAATTAAAAAAATTTATACCAACCTATTTTCCTTTCCTATTTTCACCGTACGTGAGCAGGAAAAAAAGTCATCGTTCATACATTCAAATAATTTTAACAGAGTTCGTAAACCATATTCGGCGTTATTATCGCCTATAACAAATACGCCAAATTTGAAAACGCGCCAATATGTAGCTTCACGTGTATCTTAGGAAATATTGAACAAAAAACTCTAATTTTTTGCAGGTATGCTTCGAAATGCATCGATATTAAGATAATGATAAAAATTTTATAGTGTTTAATTCAAAATTTGTTTTTCAAAAAATTTATAAAAGTATTTAAAATACAAATTTTACAAGTAAATAATAAAAAAATAGTGTATTTCATTTGGAATGAACCTAAATTCCGAAATGTGAAAGAAAGAATCAAATGAGTTTAATAAGGAAAGAGTTATTAATATATCAAATTCAATTAACATCGAGGAGTTAAAATTTTGAGAACTAAATTTTTAAAAACTACTCGTACGATTTTTACAAAAGTTGGCAGTTTGGCATAATTTCAGTCGTAGAATCAGTGGCGGCTCGTAGCTAAAATTAGTGGGGGTGCTGTTCCAAAAAAAATTTAAACTTTGTTTTAAACCTGTGTAAAGGGAAACAAACATGTATAAAAAGAAAATTTATTTTGAAACTTCCACGAAATTTTACAAAAGAAAAATTAAACATTTCTTAATTACTTTAACTTAAATTGTTACAGTTCAAGCTTTAACTATTCATTTTAAAATGAAATCCATTCTTCTCGTTTTAATTTGCGCGAAGAGATCAATAATTTTCTCCTTGATCTCTGGATGACAACTGAGGAAATTTTTCTATATTGAAAGCATGGCAAGCGCATGAAAACGAAAGCTCTTGAAGTTCACTTACAGTCACAGAATTTATTACTTGAGGATGCAAGGACATGGTTAAAGTTTTCTGTAAAATAAAAGAACCGAAAAAAAATTAATCAAATAGAATAGCTGAAAAATAATCTAACCAAGAATATGGTGTATGATTTTTAAACACAGCACACGCGGAGTAAAAAAAAAGAACCAGCTCCCAACGATACTCCAGATTCGGCACTGTAAAAGCGACAGTGCTCTCTCCCTCTCAGCCTCGTACGCTGCTTCCTAAGAGCGCATGCGCAGAACAGCCAAATACCACACGCGCGGAGTAAGAAATAATCACGTTTCCAGAATTTCGGCACTGCAAGAGCGACAGTGCTGTTTTATCTCCCTGGCTCGAGTGCTGCTTTCTGTGCGCGCTTGCGCAGAACAGCCTTGTGAAGCGCAGTTCCATACAAAAACTTTCGTACCTTTTTCATAAACTGGAGGATGGTTACTGACATTAAGTTTAAGGATTATATATTGTAGAAGTATAAAGAAAGAAAGAAAAAAGGGCTCATTATATTAAATATTAAAAATAATAATAAGTGGAAACAGGGGGTGCTGCAGTTCCACAGTGCTTATTACGAGCCGCCACTGCGTAGAATCAAAACATAGAAAAAAAATTGGCGTGTCCTTTCATGAAAAGTCAGATTTTATGTCAAACTACCTATATTAGAATAATGCTATATATAAGTCTAATACATAGCTTTAGTCGTGCTTTCGAGACATGAAAACCGCAATTTGAATTTCGTCAATCGGCCAAAAGAACGGGAGATTTGCGCAGTGTACTTATGCAGGTATGCTATGGAGGTATAACTCAAAAACTATTAGCCTTAAAACGCTGAAATTTTATATATAGAATTGATATGATACATAGTTTTGCACCTTCCTTTTTTATTGCAATTCTCAGTACCAAAAGGCTATATTATATGTACATACCCACCCTCTTACTCAGTTTAAAAGTCCTTACCCGATCTTGCGGCGGACCACACAAAGATAAGTAAATTGTGTGTGCCGCCCCTGCAATTCAGTGCTCCCAGGCTTTACGACATGTTTTGAACATCGCAGAGACATAACTTCACAACTAGTGTCAGGAGATTCCAACATTTTGTACCGTGTCTGTCGTCAAAGCCTCACGATTTCATTAGGGGTGATGAACCAATGATCTGATTTTTCCTCTGATATCGTTACAGATTTAACGAATCAGAGGATGTAAAATGCTACTGTAAAATTAAGCAGGCGTGGCTAATTCAATTTGAAGATTTTCGTCATCGAGGTAACATCACAGGAATGCTGCAGAACTCTCGACTAGAGAGATTGTCAGGACTGAGTGTTCGGTGCGTACTCTTGGGGAACATATTCCTGAATTAAACTAAGTCCTGATCTTGAACAGGGAGTTGAATGCAGCTATGTTCTGTGGTAGAAAACTGTGGTTAAGTGGTAGAAGAACTACATGTAAGAAGGATTAAAAATCCTCTTTTATTAAACTACAATTATATACAGCCACTTCCCAACTCGGGAAGGATACAGAAAATAATGATCGCACTTGGGTCTAAACTGAACAATCAAATAATTTAAACTAAAATTAAATAGAAATTAAGTAGTCGTTGCTTACAGAGCTATAAACGCGAGGTTGGCCTGTATGCTAAAGGTTGCGTAGCAAGATTTTACTAATACTAACGCACTTAGATTTACTCCAATAAGTAATAGAGTAACAGCGCTAAGGCTTAGAATTTAAATACCAGCTGGTCAGGCAAACGTCGAACAGAGTCACAGTGGTCTGAGACTAAAAGCTCTCCCATACTGAGAGGTTCCTACCTATCGCTTAAATAGAAACTTGGCTCCACTTCAAATTAGCATAAAGCTGAAACGCGCGCTCATTCTAACGGGAAGTTGAAATAAGAACACATAGGAAAGGCAAATTAAAATAAAACTTTGTTAGTTTAAACTAAAACCTTACAAGATCTGCAGTGCTCTTTCTCTCTCGATTAGAGAGACCTTCGTTAGAAGACTCCTCACACTACGAGGACTGTAATTCATTGAAATACCTATCTGTGAATTAAATATGTATCTGTGTGTGTAAAAAGCTTCTTATAATTGTATTAAATGTGCTTTGAGTTTCAAATGCAGTAAGAATTACGTAACCTCTCAACATTACCTAATCATCATAAGGAGTCAGATACGCTACCTTGCAGCCATTCAACTCGGGGTAACCTGCTTGTCACTCCCACAGCAGTGACCACCCAAACAACCGCCCCCCCTCCCCCCACACAATCTTTTATTTTCGAAGTCGTTGGTCGTAGTTCTACGCTTCCAATTACAGAAGTGTTGTAAATGAGAAAAATATTCATTAAAATTCATTCATTTAAAAAAAATTAATTTTCGGCAAATGCTGAACTCTAATTTTTAGTTGACTCCTGTATAACAAAAAAAAATTGACCAGGAAATTTAATTTCAAAATTTGCAACTTTTGATATTTTCAACTTGCTTTGAGGAATCGATTAATTAAGTTAGAATAATAAGAGGAAATACGTTTAAATTCATTGCAGCAGAAAATGTGTGTTATTTTACAGGTTGTAGAAGAAAAGCATATGGCGTCCACATCAGATTCTTTTAAGGAGTTACATGCATAAAATACTTAGAAATCAGTGGCTAAGATAGCTTAAATCAGTGTCTTTGAATAACTGAGAGCTCCAGGTTGTGAAAATTCCTGAAGAAAGCAAGTGAGTGATATATCGCTTCTGCTTTTTTAAAAACATAGTCGATCTCGCCAGTTTTAAAGTAGGCCCTGCTGGTATTCGGGCAAGATGCTAAGCAGTACTTAACCTTCAGCAATCGTTTTGAACCTCCCCTTACACCTCACGTTTCCCATTCGGATAATGAAATCGGTAATGGCTAAATTATCGAGAAATTTGCTGGCTATAAAAAAAATGTTTCCCCCTAAAAGCACTTTTCAACGCTTTGCTTTTACCTCGTAAAATAGCATTTAGAGCTGGCCCATTAAAATGAAGTTACTGCCCTAAAAGTAATGCAGTTTCAATGGTAAATGGCTCAAGTTTCGAATATCGTCGATTATGTTGCATAACCGAAGTTTTTATAGAGATGCGTGTATATATATCTATATACACATAAACATGAAATCTTCCGAGGATTCTAATTATTCAAAATTTTTTATTTGCTGTTCTTATTTTTTTTAACTCCTACTCGTTATGCTTCATCACTGTCAAACGGAGGGCGCAGATAAAAACATTAAAAGAGGGATGCTAGTTTGTTATTTTTGAGTATCGAGAAAATTTTTGCCGTGTCGCCTTCGCTTAAAGAATTGTGCGCGAGAGAAACGGCTTGTAATTTTTTTTTTTTTTTTGCTTTTATTCATGTTTAATGACTATTTTATTTTATTCGATTTTAAATAGAGCGGGGAGAGAGAACCAGAGGAAGTTTTGGACCTCATTAATTTAAGGTCGGTAAAGATTTAATGAGTTTAAAATGCACCATTTGAAATAATGAGTTGAAAACGAGTTGGAGAAATTAATAACTAGCTTCATTTCCTTTACATCTGGAAAAAGTTGAACTTTTCTTTCGTTCTTTCACCGAGTTTTGCAACACCAACATAAAATTTAGACTCATACAGAACTTCATTATATTAATTATATTAACTATTAAAATAAAGAAGCAAGATTCAATTTGATCTTCACATTTAGATCTCAATTTAAAATTTTAAGTAGTTTTAAGCTAAATATACATATCGTTCAGTAAATAAGTGGACTTCACTCACGGTTTGTTTTGGTTTATGTAAATACGGCAAAGCATCGAGGGCTATCTGCTTCTAAGGGGAACGATGTCTTCGTGGAGGACTTTCTAAGGGAAACCGGCTCGCATACAAGTTACACATGGGAAACGCACGAAAACGCCCTACAGCCAACCCGTTCGCGGGATTCCAACCTCGGACCGAACTACCAATGTTCAACGACTTTACCGCTCGGCTGCTGGTGGGCGGCCTTCAGTGGGTGCCCCAGCAGTGATTTTAGTTTGACATATTATCCATGCTTTTTAGACAACGAATACAGACAGGACACTTAACATATATCCTGTCAACTAGTTTACTGCAGAATTCTTCGAATGGACTACTATACGAAGAAAACGCTTTTTGTATGTCCATGTACGAAGCCAGACGCCTCTTCTTGTGGGAGATCTTTACTCGGGAGGACACTGGCAAATCACAGAGACATAAACCAAAACTGTACAGAAAATAATACAATACATTTATCAAATATCAGATTGTTGCCAACGTGTCAGCTGCCGTACACTGCTTTGCAGCTTCCCTTAAATGAGGAATATGTTGAGAGATGATATCCTGATTGCCTTAATATTATATATACGTCTTAATATTTTATGTCTATTCCAGTATTCAAGACTCCTATGTTTCTCAATGCAGAGTAGAGTAGAGAGAATAAAATGTAACATTAACTGTTTTGTCTTTCTTCTGTTAGCCGGTAAAGAGAGTATTACAACAACAAACAAAAGTGATCAATGCAAACTTTACTGAACTGGGAATAAGCAACAATTTCTTAGATGTAATGCCGCAGAAAGTTTCCACTGGTGCCTTACGCGCCTTGTTTGTGGCTCAAAGTTATAGCTTTGCATATGAATCTTCATTCATTACCTTGCAATGTTTAGTATTTTTAGCCACCATAAGATAACTTGATGTCAATTACCTGTATAAGGAATTATTCTGCAGTCATAAGTACGACAAAGTCCAGAGAAAGGGTGTAAAGGACCCTTTACTAACGCAATATATTCCCATATGGCACAGACTAGTGCTTACAAAAGCCAACAATTTTGGCGTGAATCAAAAGGTAACAAGTGATGTAAAATAGACTAGAATTAAGTTAGTCTAACCGTTTAAACACAGTTAATCTGTCAGGACTGAGTGTTCTGTGCAAACTTTTGGCGAACATATCCGTAACAGTATCAGATTCCTGATCTCGAACAGGGAGCTGAATGCAGCTATGTTCTGTGGTAGAACAATTGTGGTTAAATGGTAGAATAACTGCACGTAAGAGGGGGTTTAAAATTACCCTTTTATTAAACCACTATTTACAGCCACTTCCCAACTCGGAAGGGACAACAGAAAATATTGACCGCACTTGGGTCTAAACTGAACAATCAAATACTTTAAAATAAAGCTAAGTAGAAAATTAAGAAATCGTTGCTCTCAGAGCTATAAACGCGAGGTTGGCCTCTATGCTCATCTATCAGTGGTGCGTAAGAAGATTTAACTAATACTAACGCACTTAGATTACTTCAATAAGTAACAGCGCTAAGACTTAGAATTTAAATACTAGCTAGTCAGGTGGACGTCGAACAGAGTCGCAGTGATCTGACACCGAGAAGTTCCTTGCTAACCTTTTAAATACAAAACTTGGCTCCACCTCAAATTAGCATAAAGCTGAAACGCGCGCTCATTCTAACGGGAAGTTGAAATAAGAGCTACAGGAAAGAGAAATTAACATAAAACTTTATTAGTTTAAACTAAAACCTTACAAATCTAACGGATAACACTTAAAGCGCAGATAGGCTCTGACTTGTAAGTGGGCGTAAACAAGCTTAATGGCAATATGCTCTCAACGCCACTGAAATCTAATCCCTAGTAAATCAAAGATAACGACGTGGCCTTCAGGCAGGCTTAACACGCTCTCTCTCTCTCTCTCCTTCGCTCTAAATTCACGTTCCAAAACATTCCCTGAAATACTAACTTTTTTCTTTTTCATTTGAGTACACGTGCGCGAACTCATTTACATTTTGGAAAGAAAGCGTGAGCTGAAAGCTAGACTAATAGGAGAAGTGCTTCAAAATATGAGTAACTGTTAAATAACTTATATAAATCCCACAACCTGAATCGAATGACCTAGACGTGGGAGCGGATCCCCTATATTCCAGAGCTTCGTCCTAGTACACCGCATTTAGCTGACAGACAAACTTTGATAAATGCACATTTTCAACACAGTTGAGCTAGAACAACACCCCGTTGCACATACTCGAAGGAAACTCTCACTCATGTGATAAGGTATTTTTTCAGCTTTCGTCGCATGTCTTCGCGGTGTAGTGGTCAGCACACTTGGGAGGTCCGTGGTTCGAATCCTGGTGAGGGCATTGCTAAATTTTCACATCTCCTGCTTCTAAATAGTCAAATGTCTCTACAGCGGAGCCCGATCTAAAAGCGATGGTGGATGATGATTCTCCACCACCGGAATTCGGCGACTGGGTTTCCTAATCCCCAGTCGCCCTTTAAAAGTAGTAGTATATAAGGCATTTCTCCCGCCTTCTTTGCATGCCTTCATGGTGTAGTGGTCGACACGCTGGACGCGTATTCGAGAGGTCCGTGGTTCGAGTACTGGCGAAGACATTGCTCATTTTTCATGACTCCTGCTTTTAAATACCTAATGTCTCTACAGATAAACCTAAATATTGTTTAAAAATTAATTAGAGTTCTGGCGAAGGCATTAATAATTTTTCAATACCTCCTGCTTCAAAAAAAAAGACACCCTAATGTCTCTACAATGTTAGGGGACTGAATGTCTATTTGCGAGTAAAGCAGACGACTAAATATGTTCATGTAACATCTACAATAGAATAAGAAGCACTTAATGTACTCCGGGATCAAAACTGTAGTCTAATTTGTACTGAAGCAAATGTTTTAGTTAAGATTGAATTTCCACACATTCGGTATACAAAAGATAAAACCACATATCTGTATGACGTATTTGTACGCATAAACTGCTAAAAATCGCTAGGGAAACAGTAAAACCGTCTTAGTGTACCAAAAGCTCACATTTACTTATACAACAAAACAAATTTAAAAAAAATGCAATCTGAAAATCTCACATTAGAGCATTAACTCTTGAAATTTATGTGTAAAGGTTTCAAACATTAATAAAATATTAAAAACTTTTAAAGTATGAAAAAAATAAAATTTTAAAACATGCAGTTAATATTCATATCTATTTGTAGTTTAATGCCTAAAACTATTTAAAGCTAACCAGTTACGATTAGCTTACTAATTTAAAAATCTAATCTTCCTGAAGTGCAAGGCATGTGACACAAATTCACATATTAGAAGTGAGCTGATGAATCTGGCAGTGCTGTTAAATAGAGAAATACGCGGCACCATTGTTAAATAGAGAGAAATAATCTTTTAAACCTTAGGGGTTTTTACTACTTTTAACTCTTTAAAATTTTAACTCATACTCACTCCCTCTAGGTGCCGGACAAACTAAACTTAAAATAAACTTACTAAAATGCACTGGTTAGAAAATAGAGAAAGGAACTAATTGGTTGATCTGACTCAAAATAATATTAAATATAACTTTTCTTAAAGCAATTAATTCACACAGGCAAGGCAGATTCTTCTTAATAAACTTAACCTGAAAAGGAAGCTGGAATAAATCTTCTCTGGTACTCGGTAGAATAAAACAGTATTTCGACCAAAACATTTCTATAATTCACTCATTTTAAAATAAACTCAAGAATAATTCATATTCATTTCATAGCAAAAACCTCATAAGCACCAGAGAAGAAATATTCAGACACCAAGCAATCAGTTCCGCTACTAAAAATCAAGCACTAGATTTAACTGTCCTGGCACCTAAAAGTCATTTCAAATTCTATCTTAAAACACATTCAAAGTATCATTAATAAGTGGTTAGTACACATTTGCTAAAACAGGGCGCGTTGTGAGAACCCTAAAATGCATGAACATTTTTCAATAACCCCAAGCAAAAATAATCTCCATGTTTCTTAAAAGCCTCCCGGCTCAAACAAATGGAGTGACTGAACAGACCAACTACATACACACAAAAAAACAAATGCAAGTAATAACATATAATCAAACTCATTTATTAATTATCTAGGATAAGTTTATGGGAGACCTGGCCAGACTACCCTTACATACAAATGCAATTAATATTCCACATTAAATTTCTCCAAGAGTCATTTATCAAGATAACAATTTTTTTTTTTTTTAACACAATAACGGTTACTTAGAAATACTGAAATACATTAAATTAATCATTTAAAACAACTTCTATAGAAATTACAATTTACATAAACTTCTTATTTTTGACAATAACTTTCCCCCTTTATTTTTTCTTATTTTTCAATTAAATTTTCCTCTTTCTCCCCAGATTAAGCAAGAACAGTTTAAATTAAATTACAAAAAAAAATATAATCTTATGAAAAAACTCACAGTTGACTTTCGGGATCATCATGATAAGAAGCTATAGGCTGCAGAGGAATTCCGCCGTTGAACTGGATCTTGGTAATGAGCTACAATAAAGTCCACGAAAAATGACCTCTTGTAGAACTTCAAAGATGAAAAAAAAAACCGGCAATCAATATTCTAAAACATTAAAGTTGAAGGAGAAACCGCTGCAGATGAATTCCGCCTTGAACTGGATCTTAGGTAATCAAATTCAAAAAGCCCACGAAAAATGACCTCTTGTAGAACTTCAAAGATGAAAACTCGGCAATCAAAATTCTAAAACATTAAAGTTGAAGGAGAACCTCCGGGTACAGAACGATGATACTTTTCCTTCTCACGAACAGAGAGCTTCATTTAGGTACGAGCCCTTACACTTCCGTTTTACGGGAAAACCCGCTTCAAACTCGGAAGAGTTCGCTCTGAGTTCTACTTCTCGCAAATTAGAAGAAAATTCTCTATTAATCACATCATGCCGCATCGCAAACGTGAGCCACCCGTCGGGGTACAAGTGCAGCATCGCAAATCTCCTCAGCTAAAAGCCGAGTTCGTCCGCAGAACGCTAGCGCCAGCCACCCAAGCCCGGGTAGGCCTGGCCGCAGGCCAAAGGCCCTCTCTGCTAAATATTCAACTCCAAAAACTCGAAGACTCTGGTAAAAACTGACTTCAAAACTCGCGCAACAACCGAGGAAAACTCGGTTTCTCCTCCCACCTACAATTATAGGTCCAAAGTTACACATAAAATTAAATTCTTGCCAATCCGAGACTTTTCAATATAATTTAATAGGACAAGTTCAAACCCCCAAACGAATCAGAACTAAGTCATTGTCTACAGTAGCACCTGCGAAAAACTGGGAACTAAACATTCGACCCCCTCTGCTAACAAGCGAAAAATATAAGAAACAACAAAAACTGCCCATTCAAAGATCCAATTTACAACTTCCACCGAGGCCATAAAACCAGGCGACATCACAGCGGGACGCCCGACAACAATCTTCACTTTCAGCTTGGTAACAAAGACAAGAGAACCACGATATATTATTCAATGTTGCAACTGTCATCTTAAAAAGGCATTTCCCACAGATGTTACTTCCGTTAGAAGACGCTCCCCTCTCTGCGTTAAAATTGACCGTTGAAGGAAAAAATAATTGCTTAATGATTTTAAGTACACACTTTCCAAATATATATATTCATACGCTCTTCACAATTTCGAACTTAAAAAAAACCAAATACAAATACAAATAAAATACTTAAATAATTGATTACTTAAATCATTAAAAACACTTAAATTAAAAGCACAGAATTCGCGACACAACAGTGCCAGATGGTGGAGAAAAAAGTTCTGTGAGATTATTTCATCGTAAATTAATTCCACGTTGAGATTTATACATTTATGTATTAAAGGAAATGTTTAATTATTCAAGACAGCTTTTACCTTATTGTTTGAGCGTGCAGTAAATATTTCCTATGTAACACTATGTATAAATTATCTTCAGGTTCTTGGTGGGCCGAAACAAATAAGTGGATCAATCTGATTCTGAACGGTTAATGAGACAAATTATCTAAATTTAAAACTACAGTTAATTGCGAAACAAATTATGTCTTCTTTAGTCTAACCATGTCGGGCTTAAAGCTGTATGTAAGTAAAGCGTCGACACTTCAATGGGAGAAATTGCGCTTCGTAACGACCGCAGCGCTCGTAGCGGTGGCGATGTGGAAACACAATCAGTAAAACTGCGCATGCTCCTTTTCTTTGCAGCCATTCGTTGTTTTGATTTGGTTGTTTGTTTGATTCTACCGAAATCTTGTTAGCTTCTAACGTGCTTTGGTTGTGTTATTTATAAATTATTAATTTTGTACTTTTTAATTACAAAAGGCTCTTTTCAGAACCAATTTTTTTTTTATATTTTCTCTAATGACGTATCGATACTGCGGATTAAGGATTGCAAGAGTAAGATTTTGTCGAAATCTGATGGAATACATTTCTACACGTTTCCTTGAGACGATGTGTACTTATGGAAGTAATAAAGAAGAGTTTTAAGGAAGTAATAAAGATGAGTTTTAGAATATGTATTGTTGAAATTAAAGGTAAAAAAATCTGATAATTAAAAGAATTATTTCCCTATATTTTATAATAATGCAGGTATAAGTTTGAAATAGTATTTTAAAAAATCTTTTTTTTTATTTCCTTTCAGAAATATTCAGAGAAAGTTATGTACTATTTAATGTATTTCACTATTAAAATAAAAAGAGCGCTAATTTGAAATGGACCGAATTGAGCATTAATTAGAAATTGAGTTAGATTTTTTTTCATTTAAAAGATGACTCAGAAGCTAAAAGTCCTGTCATATTTGAGAAAGTATTTTAGGTAGAAGCTCTGTAAGTGCAGAAGAAATAATGCATAATTTTAATGTTAATAACAATAAACTTTGCTTAAAAATGTATTCTTTTCGTATACTTAGGACTCTGAAATACTGTAAAATAGAAAATATACACATTTATATATATAATTACGACGCAATTGCAAAATATTTACATCCAATCGTGACAAAACTCATTGTGGCCTCTCCATCTTACATCCAACCTCCATGACGTCAATGCAAAGGAAAGGAGGAGGGAAGAGATTTAGTTTACATCGCCACCACTGCAGGGGATTGGCGCTGCAATTTGGCGTTATATTATAGTATGGGAGTGCCGACGCTTTACTTACATACAGCTTTGGTCAGGCTTATATGTGAAAGGCATTTTGCCCCAAATCCTTACAAAGCATAATCAATTACAATACAGAAATATAAAACGAGTGTCAAAATCCCCAATTTGATTAATGGAACGCAGTGCAAATCAAGCTAAGAAAAATAATTCATTAAACAAAAATACTATTATAAAAATAGTAAAATTAGTAAAAAATGTGAGTTATATATACTACATAATCTCAAATTTTTATAGATACTTTTTTGATAACTGGATTTTTATAGATACTTTTTTGATAACTAACTCCCTGAACATAAAGTACCGGTAGATGTTAAATTTTTTTTTTCTTCCTTCTACAAAGTAAAAACGAAGTACTGTAATCGCGAAAAATTTCGGGTATCATATTTCAACGAAAGTATGCATTTTGACCGCTATCGAATGGAATATAACGATGTTTTTCCGTGATAGCTGAAGGACAGAATAAAAGACTCTTGTCCCCCCCAAAAAAATTGTAAAACTGATTTAAAATGGATTCTGAAGAGAAGTTTTCGTGTCGTCTGTGCGTACGTATGTACGGACGTATCTCGCATAACTCGAAAGCGAATAGCCTCAGAACGTTGGAATTTTGTATATAGAACTTCTATAACATGTACATGTGCACATCCAGTTTCGGCCGCATCAAAAGTATATAAACATATGTATATATATATATCCACTATGTTACTCGACTCAGTGAGCACAGTTTTTTAGTCTTATGTTGGTAAATTATGCATTTTTTGCTTTAAAAATGATTGTATTATGTTGCTCTTATCTTCCGGTTAAGATTTTAATGCCTTTAGTAAATCTACTTCCAAGATGTGTAGAATTATCAACAATTTAAGAGTTCTTTAAGTGCGGCTAATCCTAATCATTTTTCTCATGGCAGCCATATTTGTTTACATTTGCAACTTGGGAGAATAGGGAATTTGTTTCCAATCTGGAGAAACTAAGCTTCGCAACAACAAACATAACGCCTTCATTTATTATTGCAAATTAAGTAATGCTTAATCCATTCTGGAATTTATTCGAGGAAATACGTGTTTAAGATTTGCTTCGTAATTTTCAATATAGATATTTTAAGTTTTTATGTATTTTTGCCTTGTCGTGAAATGAGAACTAAATTAATTGAATAAGAAATACTGAATTGTCTGTGAAAAGCTGTTTCTTTTTTTGTTTGTTTGTTTAATTTCTTTTATATATCGTTTTAGATTTATTATAGTATTTGAATATAACGTGTGGCAACGATTAAATAATTCATCAGAGGATATAATTTTTTGTGCATTCTGAGTTATGAAATGAATGAGATGTAACTCTGTTAAGTGAACCTAGCGACACGTTGTCAAGAAAAAATGCGTATAATTTATTATTCCGTACAATGAAGTCATGGGTGTACATCAGATTTTTTTTATTTCATTTAATTTTTAAGTTTTGCAGTTGTTGTTTATTCACACTCAGAACTGTATTGGTATTTATTCACAATGATTCACTGCTTTTGCAGAGCAATATTCGTTTAGTTATTTTCAACTAAATGAATATTAAACGCTTTGTTTTAAGTTGAATATTTATTAAATTTATGTTTTCATTGAAAAGGAAAATTATTTCCCCTTGAAAATTCAGTTTTTCTTTGTCAAATAAACAATAATTTAGTTATAATTTTTGCATTTTGTTTCTATTGTAAAAAAAGGTTTAAACATTTCTGTTTCATTTGTATAATTCTATAATGTATGATATATGTATTCATGTAAACTTTAATAGTTTTTTAATTGTCACCATTCGTCAGCCCAATTGGACTTTTATTTTTAACATTTCTAAATTAGTTGAGATGCATATTAATTTAATTAACTTTATGTAAGTTCTAATAATATTGAAAGACTGATCCTAGGAGGTAATAATTAACTTTTAAGTCATAATAATTTATAATAAAAAAAACATTTTATATACCATCGCCAAGGAACAGGAATTCAATTTAAAACCATGAATGAAAAGTATTTTTAAGCATATTTTTATGTTTTTAAACCAAAGGAGGTTTGGAAAATGCTAATTTAAAGCACTAATTAAAATACTGACTAAAAATCGTTTTCATTCATGGTTTTAAATTGAATTTCTGGTCTTTGGAGATGGTATATGGACAGTTTTCTTATTTTTAGTATTATAAATTATTAGTTTATTACTATGCAGCTTTGGGGTGAGTCATAGGCTTTTTAATTTACATTTAGGTACTTTTATTTATAATTTATATATACAAATATATTACGAATTTAATGAGGCTCGATAGTGTAATTTCATGAACCAAGCTGATAATTAATTAATTAATTATAACATAAACGAAGAATGCTTTTAAATCTCTAGTTTTTTATTCAGTAACAAATAGAATAAATTTGAAAGAAAGATTAAATAGCTTACGCTTGATCGAATGGTCGCGCACAGGTACATAAAAGACGTAATTATTTTATTCGGGCAGTGGCAACACGTTTCGTCTGAATCGTCTAATTTCTTAATCAAAAATGAATTTCATTCACATAAATTTTAAACTACATAGAACACAAATTCCAAATTTGCTTCAAGGTAGGCATGTTTGCGTGGAAGAATACACGTGTTCAAAATGTGGTGGCTCTAGGTGGGGTTGTAGTTTCACAATGCGAAATACAATCATACATATATACCTACAGATTACTCATTATTTGGTAATACAGATAACATTAATTATTCATTGCTTAAATTTTGCATTATGACTTGAGAATATTTTAATGCATTTCAATCATGTATTTAAATGTTTCATTATAGACAGAAAAAAGGGTATTTGGCCTTCGAAATTTGATTGTGTTGCCACACATGCTTTGTGATAAAGAGGAAAAATTATTATTTTTGACTTTAAAAATTCAGATTTAATCTGAAATGCCTTAAGTCAGGTGTCTAAAGCTTAATCCGCAACAGGACGAACTGCAACCAATATAGAAAACATCCTTCTTATCTGTGCTAAATACTTTGTCAGCCTAATTATGCAAAATACCCATCTGCTCTGTTCCAGACTTACGAACTTACTACCTTTGCTTTGAGCTTTCTTCCCCCTCTTCAGTGATTCCACGAATCTTTAGCCTCATTTCGACACAGCCAATTCGATTGCCCACTTCACGTTAATTAAAGAAGACTGTGGACTCGTGCAAGAGGATGTATGTCGGCTTTTCCAAAAGATTTCTAGGTTGCGGATATGTCGGAGGCAATTAATTTTGATTCTTAGCGTCGCATTTGGCTCGTTCTAGAAGAACAAGGTCCCGGCAGCATGCTTTTGTGTGTACGAGAGAGGGGAAGAGAGATTTTAAACTTGTTCTTTCTCGGTGGGGAGAACTGGTAATTATGTTAAGTTCCTTTCAAAGATTCATTCTTCCGATTGGTTTATCAAAAGTTTTAAGGGGGAAGAGATATTTACGGTAAGATTTACGTCTTGGCAAAGAGTGTAAGGTATCTAGATACTGATGTCTTTGATTAAAAATGTATGTTTGTGTAGCAACACTCATTAAGCACTTAGACTCAAGTATTGCAACTTTTTCTTCGCTTTCTACCACACCTGATGCCTTATCTTCATTTCCAGTTACTTGCACAGAACACAAAACTCATTAAAGCACGATTATTACTACATGATTTTACCTGAGTTGATATGTCTGCTTGCCCTTTTTGGACAAATTTTGGAAGCAAATTTTGGTTAGATTCTACGCAACCGATTTTTTTGAAAGTTTGCACACAAACTCGAGAAAAGTTTTGTAAATATTTGTGTGTGTTTGTAATTAATGTTTTATGTATTTTTGCAGCGTTGTGTAACGGTTTCTTAATTTATTGTCTGAAAATTTATTCATTTTGTATGTTAATTTTATTGGGAGTCTCTGTTTGAAGGAATTTCTGGTTACTTATTGTTGCTTGTAAGTGTTAATGTCATGTATTACGTTGTCATGTTTGTTTTTTTGCCATGTGTTGTGTCGTCAAGTGCTTGTATCGTTATGTATGCACCTTTATATGTTTGTGCAATTATGTATCCATAATGTCTATAGTCATGTTTTAAATCTAAATCTTTTTTATTAATTTGTGGGGTTTTACTAACTTAATTCAGTTTTCAATCTTTGAATCCCACAAACACTAAGAAACGAATAATCGCTTAAATGTGTTAACAGACACGTAAGACTCAAGAAGGGTTAACTATCCTTTATTTCTCAGAATAAATATGATACAATCAACTCCTAACTCGGAGTGTACAGCAAAGCCTCCACTTAGGCTTGAACTTAAATGAATATGAAATTAAACTTAACTAAGCTTAACTAAAGCTAACTTAAAGATATAGCCGAAGCTATCAAGATTCTAAGTAGTTGGCCCCTAAATCTTAATTAAGTCGGCGAAGCCAAACAAGGGTCTAAAGTATGGCCGAGCGTAGCAGTGGCTTAGAGCGACGTAGCCAAAAGACAAACGTGCGCTAGTCAGAAACTCAGGCTCTCTCTCGAAGTCGGTGAAACATCGACATAAATACTACTCTTTACTCATTTGCATTAACTGCGTTTCTAAAATTACATTCTGGTAGGAAATTGTAAGCTGAAACTAGAAAGATAAGAAAGATGCATAAATTTAAAATAACTGTTAATAAAATTAGGATAAACCTTACAAATTTATAAATTGTTGCTACAGACGTATTTAAAGACTTCTCAATTGATTTCTGCGTTTGAGAATTTTTCTTGTTACCAGCGATTTAACTTTGGAAGCATTAAAAACAATATGTACCTTTAATGAGTATTCTTTTCGAGTCTTCTTTCCGTGTAGAAGTAATGGTCGACGGTTTCTCCCTTTCCGATTAATTATGTTGCTTATTTTGCACTTTAAATTTTAATATCACGGATTTAACAACGTTTTTATATCATCGAATACGAATATTTCTCTTCGGAAAGCGGAAAAACATATCTTTCAATACACAGATTGTTTAGGTATGACATTTTGAAAGAAAAATAAATTTAAAAGTAGCTGACGATATTCCTTTTTTGAAAGAATAAGCTGTTGCCTGAAAATTTTATTCATAAACGTTATTTAAAAAAGTCTTTATGAAAATTATTCTAAAAATGTGTAAAAACTGTCTCGGTAAACAGAATGGTATTGAACCTCTGAGAATGAGTTTAATTATTTAATTTACAGTCACGTGTCTGTACTGAAATCCTGTTTGGTGTTTACCGCTTCGAAATTTCCTCAAAAGTGGCTTTTAGTGATCTGCGTTATTTTTTATGTGTTGTAAAGAATTTCCTTTTTTTCGGCTTTTCTGTTTGAGCTGTTTATATAACTTTTAAATTCGTAATCAAAATATATATTGTCACGAATTTTGTACATACATGTATCAGGACTTCTGTAGATTCCAGTTGATTTCGGGAACATAACTATAGCCCTGAGTAGGAACAGGGAGCTTACTAAAAGCTATGTTCGTGGGTGTGTAGAAGATACAACAAAGATAAAGAGGGTGCAAATTACCCTTTATTTGTTTATCGATTTTACATACGTCCCCGTACTTCGGGATACAAAGATCAACCACTTGTGGTCTGAACGTAAAAGAATATAAGACTACTAACTAACTAAAATTTAAATAAGAGCTAACTTTGAATATCTTAGACAGATGACTAGCACTAAGACTGGCCTTTTAAATGACTACGCCTGTTGTACGCAAACTGCGGAAAACTACAATACGTCTTTAACTTTCAAGAGGGTTAAAACCTCTGGCCTCAAAGGCGGACAGTAACTGATGGCAAGCTCGCGTGAAGACTCGTAGTAAGAGGGCTTTCTCTCCTTCCTCCTTTTTCCTTGACAAAAAGCCACAGCTTAAATATGTCAGCGTTAGCAAGTACAATTTGCATAAACATATTCACGCTTTCATTCTGGCCAAAAGTGGAAAATAAGAGATGACAGGAAAGTTTTAAAATAAGAATAAACGTTGGTGAACTTAAAATTCTTACACACGGATTATTTTAGTGCAATTATATGTGAAATTGCTGCAGATTTTCCCGTGTAATGCAAGATGGAAAATCTAGAGACATAAGCTATGCCGGAAAAGTAAGAATACAGTGTCAAGTTCTTTTAACATTGAGTAAATAGGTATCTCGGTAAATTTTCTGAATATTCCCAAGCTGGCAACGCTTTTGACGGAGACTAATTTTTGTGGCTAAATTTAGAGATAAATCGCCTAGCTTGATGACCGTTTGGCAACATTTCGGTCCAGTCCCTGTATCACCGTAATAGGTATTTTAATTGAATAAATGTAATTGATCACTGTAATAGTTGTAATCGTAATTCGATCCTTAAAATTTCTTCAAGTAATTTCGAGAAGCAGAAATACTAGAAATATATATGGCCAGTTAAAAACTGTATAAGACTATACATAGACCAGTTAAAAACTATGTAAGACTATATACAGAGAAATATAAATATATATATATATTTCTCTCTATATATAGAGACATATATATGTATTTCTCTATATATAAGATATATAGAGATACATATATATTTCTTTATATATAAGATATATATAGAGAAATATACGGCCAGTTAAAAACTGTATGAGACCGGAGAGAACATCTGCTTCAGTTGTTGTCAGTACAGCGTGAGTTCGGAGTGTTGAGATATCTCCGGGTGAGCTTTCTCTTTAGATGCCTTTGCATTGCGTTGTGTTTAACGTCCTTGGTAGTTTGAAGTGTAACTACTCATTGTACTCTGTGATATTATGAAGAATTGCAAGACTATTTTTATGGAAAGTTCCAGATCTTTGAAGTGTGTCTTCGGATAAAATAAATTTTATCTACCTATTATCGGAACTATGTGCACTCAATCTACTACGAACCCGTACACACGCAACACTATTATAATATATTTCTTCCAGTTCAACTGACTTAGTTATTAAGAAAATCTCCAGAAATATATAGAGTATTTGTGATGTCAATAAAATATTTCTAAACTCTCTTATCAAATTTTGATGCAGATTAATTTATTGAACAAAGAAGCAAATTCTCTCTAATTTTTGCACACACCCTTGTTAATCAATAAAACCAATTATTGTAGAACTGCGATAATTACGTAGAAAAACATCTATCAAGATGCGTTAGGTTAGTTAGGATCTCTAATTTATTTTACCAATTTTTGATAATTCTTCGTTAAGCTGCTAGCAAATGGGAAAGTTTAATGAAAATCGTGAAGGTCAAAAATAGTGAATGTAGTTTTATAGCATTGGATAGATCGAAAACTTTTGAAAGAAACTTGGCATTAGGAGTTCGTTGCTATACTGATTTATATCGAATAATTTGTTACACTGACAGAGGATGAAGATGAATTTTTATTTTATTTTCCAGTTCTGTGGACTAAATGGTATAAAATATTTAAAAACCGGTTTAATGGTTTGGCAAGAAAGTAATTTCGGTTTGCGCAAATAGTAGCGTTATGTTCGTTTTGCTATTTTTTCTGTTAATTTTATAATTTTCTTTTCTTTTGAGAATAAGTAGCTGAGAATTTTAGGTTTCTACTGAAACAAAATCGGTGTATTTTTGTGCAAAACTGCCAGTTTACTGTCAGTTTTAAGGTAGGATGCAAAAATAAACATTGACCACATAGTTTACTAATTTTATTTTCATAAATGCAAGAAATCTGCTAATGAGGCCCATAAAGAGATACGTGAATTTTATTGTGCAGATTGCTTCACAGAACGCATGCGTCATAATTGGTTTAAAGAATTTTTTTTGTGGTGATGTTTCATTTGACGATGACAAACGTTCTGGTGGACTTTCTGAAATTAGCGATGACAAAATTAAAGCCATAACTGAAATGAATCGTCCTATCGTAAACTGGCGAGAGATGGCAAAATGGTTAAATGTACCATGCACAAAAATTGATAGTGCTATAAGATGTCTTGGACTCGTTTAAGAAGCTCGATATTTGGGTTCGTCATGAATATAAAAAGAAATTCAAATTCCCTTAACACAGCGATTCGATATTTATGATACGCATTTCGAACGTGATGCAATGGGCCTGTCTATGAAATGAATTATCAATGGTGATGAAAAATGGATCATCTACAATAACATTAACCGAAAAATATCATAGTCCAAGCATGACAAATCAGCAGAAATCATATCGAAAGCTAAATTGTATCAGAAAAAGGTTATGCTGTCAATTTGGTGGGATTACAAAGGAGTTGTGAATTTTGAGCTACTTCCAAGCAACCAATCGATCAGCTCAGACGTTTACTTCCAAAACTTATGAAATTGGAGGAAGCAACCATAGAGAAAAGACCAGAATTCGTTAAACAGCAGGGGAATCGTGTGCCACTGCTACAGTGCGAGGCCAGACACATCTTTAGCAACACGTACGAAATTATTGGATCTTGGTTGTAAGTGATGATTCCACATATAACGACTACCTTGCACCATCGGATTATCTTTCATTTCAAATTTTGCAAAATTTCTTAAATAGAAAAAATTCCAGTAATATGGAGGACTTCAAATCGCACTTGGTTGAGTTTTTTGCTGATCAAGACCATACGTTCTATGAAGATGAAATCATGAAGTTACCAGAAAGATGTCATAGAACAGAGTGGAAAGTATTTCACTGATTACAATTCGTTTTTTTTTATAAGAAAAAACAGAGTTTTATTTCTCACTAAAAATCCGAAATTACTTTCTTGCCGATCCGGTATATTATGAAATATAATAAAATGTTCTAAAAATACAGAATTTTATATGAACATGCATGGATATGAAATACACAGCCATTTTAATACATGTTTATTTAAATCAATCACAATAAAAAGTAGAAAATATTTTTAAGAACCGTTCTTAATGCTTTTAAATCGCTTAGTTTATTACTCAATAACCTTGCAGATTAAATTTCAAAGTCTCTTAGGCTTTACTGAAAGGTAAAGCCCTCGCGCGTGGAAGATAAAAGTATTTTGTTTCCTGCGACAACAACACATTGCTTCCATAGAGCCGATGTTGCTTTTCAAAACTTTTCCGAATGGCAACAATCTTGTGCGCTGGTGATAAAAACGTTTTATTTCGAACAGCGTTGCCATTCCTCGCTTCCAAATCATTGAGTATGTTAGTCAAAAATTCATTAAAGGTTTACAAAGTAAATAATGAATCAAATTTGAAATTCAAAGTTCTGGATTATAGGTGCACATGTTCGGGTGGAGAACTACGCTATTCAAAATTTGATGGCTGTAGGTATTTTTTCATAATGAGTCGTTTTACACAGTGCGAAGAACATACAAACATACATGCAGATTCTTCATTATTTAGTTTAATTAGAAACAATAAATGTCTATAATATTTGGTGGCAATAATCTGAAGCCTGTTATGCCATTTATAGTGAGCCAACAGGAAATCCAATTTCAAGACTAAAAGCAACTTTTGGGCTGAGGAAAAAATCTGAAACTTCCAGATTTTAACAATCGCGAGTAAGATTATATGGGTTATCAGTAGAGATTAACAACAGACATGGTCCAGTTGGAATAGCGAAACATTTTATATGATATGAGATGAATATGCTTTTACACTAACATGAGAACGTTATACGTATCTTGTGTTTAGTTACAAAGTGAAAAACATGTAATTTTATAAAAATATTGAATGTTTTTAATTAGATATATCATGAATTGAATGCATTTTTATTTAAATTAAAGGTAAACGCAGATTAAATATAAAAAAATATTTTAATAGCTGCTTCTATTGTTTTTAAACAGTTTAGTTTGTTAATTAATAATAGACAGATTAAATATGAAAGAAAAATATTTTACTTTTTTCCGAATGACAATAGACTCGAACGAAAAGTGAAACAACGCGATATCGCGTTTCGCGGTTAATAACTATTCTATGATTAAAAAAACACAAACAACACAATGAAATAAATTAAAATTACGAATTCACAGATAGATGGTAAAAAATAAATGTACAGTTGGAAAAATATGCCGCTTAATCTTGAACAAACATATAGAGAGGGGGAGTTAACTTAATATTTAAAAATTTTAACTGAAAAAGAAAATCTTTTCTTCTCTGCGTAAGCCTTGTGCAGTAGAAACAACAAATGTTTGACATTTTTGCATTCCCCCGAAGCTACAGGAAAGCAGGCGTTTTTGCGTTAGCCCAAATCTCTTCCAAATGAAATTGAAATGAATTGAAATTACAAGTCCCTGATAGAAATTTAGTAATTTCAAAATCGCAGAAAAACTACTGCTGAGAACTACTGAGATTAATTATTAAATAGGTTTAAATAAATGAAAAAAAATTATAAAAAATCTTTAAATGATTAAAAAATTTTATTATTACTTTATTTTGCGGTGCTTCTAAAATATATCTATCAAATGTGAAGAGGCAATAAGTTATACTTTTTCATCACAGAAATTCTCATGGTAAAAATAATATCACAATTTTATGAGGTGTTACTAACAAATATGAAACTTCTAGCACATTTTACGATTTGAGTCAGTAAATTAATTACATAAAAGTTTACAATTGTGTGCCCCCCTTTTTGTTTTGCGATTCTTTTTTGACGCCAAGATCGGCGCCGGAAGGCACAATTTCAAGATGGCCGCTACACAAAACCAAAATAAGAAGTCAAAGAATTGCACAAACTCGGTATCCCCGTGCACATCGATGTATTTTCATTTAAGAAAAAAATCCCAGAATTGCACAATCTACGCATTGCGCACTGCCTTCACTTTGTCCATGTACACATCAATTTATTTTCGCTAAAAAATCAGGAAGCTAAAACTATCATGGTAACCAGAAATGGGGTTTCATCGCCAAAACTGAACAAAATTTGTCGCTAATCGAAAGCCACCCAATTCTACACTAAAGTCATTAATTATTATAAGAAAATGTGTAAACTTATGGCGAACCTCCAAGGAGGCAATTTCGATATAAATTATGTCTATTATTAATTTAGATTTAACTAAAAATGTAAATTTACGAGCCTGTCCCCCCCCAAAAAAGGACATAAGAATTAGCGATATTTTATAATTTTATAAAGTACGGCCTCTATATTACGCAAAACTATTTTGCAGTTATCTCTACATATAATAAAACAAAGATTCTGTGTGTGTGTCTTTCGTTCGTGTTGCGAGTAAGCTAATAGACCCAGGGCCACGAAATTTGGTACATAGGTGTATCTACACAAGAGCCAGTGCACCTCGAAGCGATTTTTTCGAAATTCGAATTCGAATTTTTTTTATTTTATGTTTTGTGACCAAATCACGTCATTTCCCTCTATACATTTCATTTTTACATCGTCGTGAAGCGTAGACACTTAGCTATTTTACGAACTTAAAATAAATTTCGTATTTCAATAAATCGATTAAATACGAATTTATTTAGGAAGGTGAGCTTAACACCTTTTCAGCGGAATGTTTTTTAAAAAAACTTATTTTAAAAAATGTGCCGTTGATTTTCCTTTAATTTTTGGACACGTTGAACTTTAATCCTTTCGACTCCTTTTAAAAAAGGAATTTTGGAAAAACAATAATATTTTGTATTTTTAAAAAATTTTTTAAATGAAGCTTCCGAATACACTTCTCACATCTCAGATATTTTAAAATGTAGTTTTGGCAACAATTTTCGTTTCTTATTGTTGTTGATAGATTTTTACCACGGCATTAGAGTCGGCATGGCTCAACATCCCAGAGAACACCTTCAGGGACCTATGTGACCCTCTTCCTGCACGTCTCGCAGCAGTTCGCTCTGCGAAAGGTGGTTATTCTGGCTTTTGACAGATGGTCACATTAATGTGACTGGACTGTGTATGTTTTAATTATATATAATTTTAATTATAAAAAAGTTTTGCATGGTATTTTTTAATCTGTTTAATTCTTAATCTGTTTATACCATTTGAGTTCTTAAGATTTTGCAAAGGAAAGTTGATTAATTTATTTATTAGGATAATTAATATTTGTATTAAGGGATATAGTTTATTCCCGTTTTATGCTTTTTATATGTAATGCATTTTTAACTGAATTTTTTTTCCGTTGTTGTTTGTTTCTTTTTCGATAAAATTGCTCTGCAGAGTAAAATTCTGTGCAGTTTTCAAATTTAATGTTTGGTGTTCTTTTTAGGCATTTTTCTGGTACACTTAAAAGCCAGACGAAGGCTGGCCGCGCAGCGGCTACTTCTAAATAAGAGAATGTATTAATAGTAACAACATACGCAACTAATGATACTTTAACACATTGCAGCAATCTGTTGTATTACAACTGAGACGAATATCTTAAGCAATGTTGAGGAAAAATAATAATAAACACTACGTGATTCTCCTGCCAACTCACATTCAGTTGACGATTATTCGATGTGGACCACAGCCAGAACTACGACAGACTATTTCGGTAATACATTGGCCCATGTCGCTGGAAACATAATTTCTTCCTCGATATTCTTCGAAAAGCTTAGGATTATTAAACTATTTGAATTAAACTAGAAATGACAAAGCAACCAAAAGTTTAAAAACCACATTATCTACTTGTTATAATATTCTTACGGAATTTTTATTTAATTTGCTACTTTTAGTAGAATTGTAATTAAATTGTTTTATTTTCCCGTGAAACGCAGCGCGTGACGAAATTTAAGAGAAAGGTACGCCGGGAAAGTAAAAATACAACAGCTCGTGCATTTTACATTTAGTAAATAAATATCTCGTAATTGCTTTTGTTTTCCAGAAAAATCGAGATAATACCAAACTGATCTCGTGCTTAATTAAAAAGGTCTTTAAAGCCGGATTAAAACATCTCAACTCAGTTGTTGTTGTTATGGGAACTGTAGTTGTTTACTTAGTGCTGTTGTTGATTGTAGCGAATTCGCGGTGAGCTTGGTTTTCTCTGTACTTTAAATTTGAATTCTGTTTATATTTTAGTTCAAAATATAACTGTTGTGAGATATTGTGATATTGTACGAATATCTCTGAGGAAACATTTCAGTATTTTGTTTTATTTCTTATGAAAAGAATAAATTTTACTAACTTTTTAACGGCTTGTGTATTCAATCAATTACGAACCCGTACGCACGCAACAATATGTGTTTTAGTAATTTTCTGCTTTTTAAATTCTTTAACCACTTTCATAGCCAGCCGCCTGAAATCGTCATTATGCAAAAAAATCTGACGTGGACAGCACATGACTTCCTTGTACGACCTATTAAATTATACAAATTTTTTGTAGGATTTCATTCAATTTATTATTTCCTTGAATTTCATTAGACATACATTTCTCATTTAATTCATTCATTTCTCACATCAGGGCAAGGGGAAAAATAAATAAAACTCAAAACATCTTAATTAAAAATTGAAATATATAGAAAAACATAAAACAACAAATACAGTTAAAACAGTTTAAAATTTTTTTTACAATTAAAATTATAGTTTTTACTCAAAAACAAACAATTCAACCAACAGGCAAGAAGACAGATTTTTCGGTGCACAAAACTGAAAGATTTGTGGTCCCAGGCGGCAAAAAGACACTGAAGGTGCAGAAACTGATTTAATTTACTGTTCTAAAGAGAAATATTTCTATTCCATAATTCAGAAACGCTCTGAAGCGTATGGTGTTAGGATTTAAGTGCAAAATAAGCAACATTATTAACAAGGAAAAAACAGGATCATTACTTTTACACGAAGACTGCGAACAAATACTCGAAAAAGTTGTGTACTTGCTCTGAAGAGACATCAGGTATTTTTTGAAATCCGGAGAGATGCAAAATGAGCAATGCTATCGCCGGGACTCGAATCTCGGACCTCTTGAATACGCGTCGAGTGTGCTGACCATTACACCACGAAGGCATGCTAAGAAGGCGAGAGAAGGTATTTCTCCCGCCCTTTTAAACGGTGACTGGGGATTAGACGACCCAATTGCCAAATCCTGGTGGTGGTGGTGGAGAATCATCATTCACCACCTTTTTTACTTCGGGCGCACTGTGGAGACGTTAGGTTATTTCGAAGCACGGGACATGAAAAGTGAGCAGTGCCCTCACCTGGACTCGAATCTTGGACCTCTCGAATGGGCGTCAAGTGTGCTGACCATTCACTACGAAGGTATACTACAGATGCTGTTCGCACATTTTTTAGACGATTTTGTTAAGCGGTAATAAAAAATCGTTTGCTGCAAAAGAAGTAATTGCAATTGTACTATGTTTTTAAAAGTCAAAATTATCGTCTGTGGCTTGAAAGTTTTGTTTTTATTCAAAATGGCGAATTTAACAATACAATGGTTCGAAGGTTACATTGACGCTCTTTCCGAAGAGAAATATACATATTCCGTTACCCCAAAACGATGTGAGAGTCATGGGTTTGTGATATCTAAAGCGTCGATAGGTAATATCATAAGCAAGAAAGGAAAAAAAAAAGTCAAATTGGAGCCTCAACTGGGACAAAAATTCCAAACAAGTATCCAAGGAACAAACGGACATCTTCGACTGTTGCAAAGGTACGTTGTTTAATGTTAAAAGAAAATCCCCCTAATCAAAGGACAGTTGCAAAATCATTAAAATGCTCGGTGTCCACTGTAAACAAAATGATAAACGTTGATTTAAATCTTAAGAAAGCGAAAAAACGCAATGTGCATAGTCTTCTTCCAAAGCATATCGCTCAACGCAGGACACGCTGCAGAATTCTATATGAGAAACACTTATCCAAAGAAAAATGGAAAACATTGTCACAATAGATGAAGCATGGGTGTATTTAAATGACTGTAACAAAAAAAGAGCCATTTATTATCATAAAAGCGGAGAAAAAATTTAAGTACATGGTTCAAAGAAACGAAAGAAAGTTTTTCTAAGGGATTCATGATTGTTGCTGGTTTTTCTTGTAATGGCAAGTTAAAAATAAACAGAGTGCCAAAAAATGTCAAGATTAACTTCAAATACTATCAGGAACATATTTTATCGCCATTGTTTCTGAATGAAATACCATCGCTTTACCCACAGTGCCATGAATCTGTGAGACTCCATCAGAGAACCACCGCAGAATTAAGCAATGGCTATTCTTCTTGTAGAGCAGTTTCAAGTTCAGTAAGAGTGGCTGGAGGTGGGAAACGTGAAGATACAGCACGGCCGAGACCATCCCAAAGATTTTCAATGGGATTAAGATCGGACGAACATGCTGGCCACGCCATACGCGCAATCCCTTCACTCTCCAGGTAGTCATCGACGATGTCAGCTCTATGGCGACGTGCGTTATCGGCCATTAAAACAAAAGTAGGGCCAACTGCTGCAGCGTACAATCTCACAATGGGTTCTAGGACTTCATCTCGATACCGGAAGCCGTCAAAGAACCCCGTTTAAGGATGTGCAGGTCGGCTCATCGGTTCGGTTCGGTAGCCTAATGAAATCCCTGCCCACACCATAATGCTTCCGCCTCGGAATGCGTGATGTTCGGTGATGTTTTGGGACTGATTGCGTGTTCGTTGTATGTTCATGCTTGTCATCTGGCTCCAGATCAAATCTTGACTTATCAGTAAACATGACATAGCCCCAGTCAGACACATTCCAATTGATATGTTCCCGGCACCACTGTAATCGTGCCCCTCTTGATTGGACGGATAGAGGAACACAAACTCGAGGTACCCGGGCGTACAGTCCAGTCATATGTAATCTTCGGCGTAGAGTAGCTGCAGATATCGCCTTACCAACCATAGATGTCACACGTGTGGAGGTCGCTCAGCGATTCCGTTTGGCTTCAAGCAGTATATTGAACTTCCGCGGGGGTTGTAACCCTTGGCAGACCGGCTACGGGCTTTCGGACAACTGTCTGTGTGGTTGGGAATTGTTTCCATAAACTTGAAGTTACAGAATGATGAACGCCGAAGAAAAGAGTAGCATCTGTGATCGACTGTCCTGCGTCAATGCCCCTCACAGCACGCCAGGGTTCGGAATCTTCCATTCGTCTTCTGGAAGTCATAGAAACACGTATGTCTTGAAAATAAATTGTACGAAAGTTTTAAACACCTTCTATCAGCATTTACAATCAACTTCCGTAAACTTTCATAACGCTGGCTTCTTATAAGACTGCCTTTTTTGCATATTTTTGACATGAAAGCGCGATTGGCTGCTACCTAACATATTTGCACCCTTCCATCTACCTCTGCAGCGAATTGCATCCTCTTCAATTCTGATTTATTTCCGGAAATTAGCATTTTCCTCACCGTGCTTAAATTTTGGAAGTGAGTGTATATATATATATATGAAGTAATAAAAGCAAAAAAATGATCAGCAAAAAATTTTAATGTAGAAGTGTTGATCCATAATGAATAGGAAATTGGAGGCAAAGGCAGATTGAATCTTCCTTTTTTATTTCAGCTTGTTGTGGCCACAATCAAGTTGGCACTTTAAATGTGGCTATTTCCAAAAAAGATTACAGTTTAGAAAAATATTCATTAAGATAGAAGGAGCAAACAAACAGCAGTACATTTAGGCCAAAGTATTAAAAGCAAGTGCGTTATGTTCAGGGTAAAATCTTAATTCAGACTGAGTTAGGTTTTGTTCTCAATGCATTTTGATTGGATAGTTAATACTTCTGTAAAATTACTATTGGCTGCTTGAGTTTCAGTTCCATTTACATCACCAGAATTATGTAGAAGTCATATGACATGGATTAATCTAGAAATAACACAGTATCGATAGAGTCACTATTTTTAGAAATGAGAAGGAAAATTTGCATTGATAATTTAATCTTTTATATATTTATTTTTTTTACATATATATACTGACGCTCTGTTATCTGGCTTGGTGAGCTCAGTTTGTTTATTCTTATATACTGGTAAATTGGGCATTGTTTGCTTTAAAAGTCATTGAATTATGTTGTTCTTACGTTCTGGTTAAGATTTTTATGCCTTTAGGTAATCTGCATGCAATAGTTGTAGAATTATTAGCAATTTAAAAGTGCCGCTAGGCCTAACGAGGCGTCCATTTGTTTACATCTGTACCTCTTAGTAGAATAATAAAGTAAATCAGTTTTGAGAACTAAGTTCAGTGTCTTTTTGTCCAGTGGAGCCAAAAATTAACTTAACATTTCTGCCTATTGGCCGAATTGCTTGTTTTTGTGTAGAAACTCAAATTTTTGTCTGTAAAAATTGTTTTGTTTAGCTAGTTTTTATTGTATTTTATGCTTCAGGGTTTTTTTTTTGTATTTTACAATTTTTAATGGAGATGTTTTGACGTTCGGTGCATTTCTGTCTTGCCGCGACGTGAGAATTGAATTGAGTGAATGAGAAATATATTTCGAAAGGAATTTCGAAGAAATAAGTTTAAATGAAGTGTGGTAAAAAATTTGTATAATTAAACGGCCCTTTTGTTGTCTACATCAGTTGTTTTATTTATAAAATTAGTTGTCTTGTTTTTATTGATACTATCTATTTTCTTTGCGGGTTTATTTAATACATGACTTATTACCAAAAATTAAACTACCTTTGATATTACGAGTAATATTTTACAAAACTGCCTTATGGAATAAGTCCGCTTAAATTCACATATTAGTTCGTTTAAGAAATTTGTCAGCTTTAAAAATGCTGTCAAATGCTTTAAAATGCTTCGATGTGTTTAAAAATATGTCTAAAATTGCTCTTAGTTTCTGGTTATATGTTTATAAATTCTCTATTTCTTTGCTTCTGAAGGTTTTCAGTGCTTTTAACGAATCAGTATGATCTTCACTACCATCACAGTAATTGTCATCAGCAACACTGATTAACATTTCTGAAAGATTACTGCGTTGGGCAAATACTAAGGCCGAAAGTCGTGGTTACTTTATTCTGGAAGCACCTAATAGTTCGGCCATCGCTGCTTCCTATAAAGGGACAGAAATTTTATATCCATGTCTTCTCCAAGATTCCAACCCGAGACCTTCGAACGGTATTCAGAGTCACTAATAACGTTCCCGTTAGGGGCCTGTGAACGTTCAGCTTTACGTTTTTGTCACTCAAAATTAACTACTCATTTCCATCCTTTATTATTGTTATCATTCAACGGATGCACAAGCAGATTTTATCACAACTATATTTGACTACTAATACTATACCAATACTAATGAATGTAAACTGCTGATACTATACTAATGACTGTAAATACACTGACATTGTTTTAGTATAATAAAATTAGTATTATTATAAAATTACATTTATAATAAAATTAGTACATTTATAATAAATTAGTATTAAAATTAGTATTATAATAATAAAATTAGTAATTAATATACAATACTAGGATTGCTTTTAAAATAAAGTCTGTATTGCAACCATAATACAACTTATTTCTCCCTTCCTGAATTGCATGCAATTTTCTGTTTTTCTGCACAATTTTCTTGTCGGTTTAAACATTAATCGCAGGGAATAATGAGTGTTTGTATACTCTTCTGATATTTCTGATGATAGCCAGGTATCCATTGTCTTTTTCGCTTCCTTCTCAGTGTCCTGAAATTTCTCGAATAATCGTCTCCATTTTTGCAGTTGACTGTCACACATTCAGTTGCCACCGTATTTTTTACATACCTGGCGGTAAATGTCCACAACGTTCATGTTTCTTGCCGTTAGTAACGTGGTAATTGATTGTATTTCACCATCGTCTGTTTTCTCAGTTTTCTTGAACATTTTAATCTCCCACTACAAATAGTGTATAGGGCAACGCCGCTTGTGCAGATAATTTTAGTTTGTTTGAACAGAATAGCAGAAATCTGTACATACACTCTTTGTCAAGTATGTGTGAAATTACGAATCATATTCCCAAACAGAACTTATTTAAAAAAATAACTTATTCACCAGAACCTTCATCAGAACTCACGGTGTATAATTAGGGTAGTAAAATTTCTCAGTAGGTGAGCACTTTTATAGCATGAACACTTGTATCCAATTGAAGAAATCTGATATTAGTTCAGCTATCGGAATTACTTTCTTAAATACATAATTAAACAGAAAATAATATTGCTTTCCTCTACAGCGTGCGTTATAAAATGTTAAACTTTCAAAAATCTGCTGCTTGTATAGGATTGAAAACAACAGCCAAGAATGTAATAATATTAGGCATTCCCTCAAAGTGCTAAAGACGCACAACGAATGATAAAAATATTAATATTTGACCTTTAATAACTAGTTTTCAAATGAAAAATTAAACCCGGTATTCATTTGTAGAACCTTAAAAACTTCTGGAGCTTGAAATGTAAAAGTTCAGTTGGAGGATTTTCCATATGTGCTAACTTCTTATGAGACGATAGCCTGGACATACGACTGGAATAGCTTCTAACATTCTAAAAGACATCTAGGCGGAAGCTCCACGCAGTCAAATAAATACTAGAGATGAGGAATTTTCATCCATTACATTTTAGTTCGAAACTAGAGCAAAAACTATCAGGTTTTTCAAAAAAGAAAATGTAGTGCAATCTATCTTCTGCTGCTCTCCTGTTTCTGCTTGTGCAGATAGCACAAATCTTCTCCTGCTATCTGGACGAAACAACTATTTACATCACGAAAGCACGAGTGGTAAAATGCGTTAATGTTGCAAAGCTATGTCCTTGTAAGATGTAAAATTACGAAAATAAAGCTCTTAAAGTTGTTATTCGAAACATTTTAGTTTGTTTACAATTTTATTTCGAGTCGCTTAACGTTGTGACAATCTTGGTAATATGTGTTGCATAATCTTGCTAAATACTTTGCCATACTACAGTATATTATATAATAGTAGTAAGTTCCAAACAGACAAAGGAAATGTAAAATACATACCATGCCAGATTACAGTTAAGTACTTCACTCAAAGATTAGCTGGATGAGGGTTCTGTCACTCATATACATGTAAGTGCTCGCCAAGAAACTAACCTTAACAAGGGTGCCCCTTAACTCTTTGAAGAGAAGACAAAGGAAGTTAACTTTTTAAGCATAACTCTTGTTTTATTTACGATATCAGGTGTTTAAATGAAATTATTTGCTACAATTACACATATTTTGTCTAAGACGTGTGAAAAAATGACTACTTCTGGTGGTTAGTGTCAGTAACCACCGCCCACAGAACACATCCCTACAAATCAGTAGTACTCATGAAAACAGTTTTTCGTTTTCAAGCAGAGTGCAACTTTGCATATGCTGCATTCCCACACTGTTCTTACATGCTTTTACTTGGTGCTTCAGAGTGCATATCGTCGTGATGTTGTCTTCGATGGCTGATTCTTATTTTCTTGAAGGCGAATTGCTACATCAACTACTGGTTTATGTTTCTTGATTGCCATCTAGTGAGCTACAAGGGAACTTCAGAAACGGTCAGTCTTGAAAACCACTCACACGAGTGAGTAAGACGTTCAATAGAAAAGGTGATTACTGTAGGTAACCACCACCCTTCAAAGAGTTAAGATAAGTGTTGCCATTTTTATGAAGATCTGTTTTAATTTGAGAAAACAAGTTTTCGTAAATGTGCCATCAGCCTTGAGACAGATTCAGCTTTCTATAAGTAGTTATGTTTGCCTTATTAATAAGAGTACGAATATATAACCTTAATTGAACATTAGTTTAATGTTAGTTTATAATTTTCTGTTGGAGAATATTTTTTGAAGCCTCTGATTTGGCGAACATTGGTCACCCAGCATAAAGGCTATGGCAGCATCTTTTACAGGTTGATGTGAGGCATTACTCACAATATGTAACTTCATGATAAAAAAATTCAGGGAGTTGCCATTGGTTCAACTGGTGGAGGAACTATCTTTAGAAAAGGATTCCAACTTTCAGACTATCTCAGGAGGTCTGATACATGAGTGATGTTTTAACACTTTGTGCTTTCTTACGTACAAAATGTAAGACTCTTTTACTTTCGTTCCAGTTAGAGTTCTAATTTCTATGATCTACTATTTTACAAATTTTTCTTCTGGCTCTTTCTTTTGTCAAGGGCTCCATTTTCGAGTCCTACCTCCAGAGGTCTAGTTGAAACGTTCTAACTGTTCACTATTTCTTTAGTACAAAATGTAAGATTCCTTCGTTTTCATTGCAGTTACAATCTTGCTTTCTGTTCTAGGCTCTTTAAGAAATTCTTTTCCTTGCTATTTCAGAAATTTCTATTCCGTACTCTTTTTTTATTATTGAGATTCTAACATCCGGTCTTAGTTCAGGAGATCTCATACATATGTGACATTCTAGAAAACCATGACTTCTTCTACACAAAACTGTAAGATTCCTCTGTTTTCATTAAAGTTAATATTTTCCCTTTTGATACATGACCGTTCACTTCCTTATTCCATGTATATTGTATTTTCTCGCTTATTCCCCACACCTTTCTACCAATTCTACCCCTTGAAAAGCAGAGGAGAAAAATAAGCGGTGTATATTATTTCTGAAAATACGACTTGAATGGTAAATATAGCACCTAACATTATTATATTACGTATTTCGAAAGATTTATCAGTTTACAAGGTATTTCTCTTGTACTCACTCGTGTGAGCCTTCTAAGCATGCTTTTGTGGTGTAGTGGTCAGCACACTCGGCGCGCATTCGAGAGGTTCATGATTCGAGTCCCGGCGAGGATATTGCTCATTTTTCACAGCTCCTGCTTCAAAACAAACCTAATGTGTCTATAGTGGCGCCCGAACTAAAAAAGGTGGTGGATGATGATTCTTTAATAACAGGTTTTGGAGATTAGTTCTCTAATCCCCAGTCGCCCTTTAAAAAGGGGAGTATATAAGATATTTCTCCCGCCTTCTTAGCATGCCTTCGTGATGTAGTGGTCAGCACAATCGGCGCGTATTCGAGAGGTCCGTGGATCGAGTCCCAACGAGGGCATTGCTCATTTGTCATCTCTTCTGCTACTAAAAAAAGCTAATGTCTGTGCAAGTTTCAATAACATTCTGTATACTTGCAGAAAATATTTCCGTATTTGTGCATACATGTTTTGTTGTTATCATATATCAGAAGATTTTAAATGGTACCCTGAAAAATCTTTGGGAAAAATACGTGAGTAAATATAGAATCAACGAGAAAATAAAATTTAACGGAACACTAGAAGACAGGATTCTTTTGAGTAAAAGACAAGCACATATTAATAATCACTGACAATATTTAATAAAATGGTTTAGCCTTTGGTATGATTCTTAGGGAAAAAAATCAATGTACTGTGGAGGGAGAAATTTTAACACCAGCTTATAGAAGAACATCAATTATTCAAATATTATTATGAATGGTATGTTTGTAGTATGATTTATTGAAAACATAGCTGTTGCATAACGGACAAAAATAGCTTTAATATTTATATAAAATACTTTTGTTTATTTTATTTGATACCTTAAACTTCAGCTTCTGAAAACGATAATGCAAATTCAAATAAAAAATTGCCAAATCATGTTTCCTTAACAACTGAGTCCAAACTGAGTCTCCTATTTGAAGAAGAAAATAATTAATGCAAAAACAGCATCCTTAAAAAATTGAACATGAAAAACATTTTAATTTTGCAACTTCGAAAGAGTTTTTTTCGTTGTACTGCAGCTCCTTTTCATCCCAAAAGAATTTTTTTTATTTGGTATCTGCATCGAAAATCGGAGATAATTACAAACCCATTTCCCAATTTCAGTCGCTTGTTTCGATCCTCAAACTCATGATTCAATTAATTTTAGGTAGGTGCGAAATCTGCTAAATAGAATTCCTTCTTGCCTAATGTAAGTATTTGCAAGGAAACATGCATTTAAGTCAAGCACTGGGAATAATTATGAAACCCAACGGAAGCTGCTTCTTCGGATAATTCCCTCGAAATCTGAAAATAAAGAGAGTGTTAATGTTTTTATTTTTCAGACATAGGTGACTCATCTCATAAAAAACGTATCATAGAAATCCTAATATTTTAATTCTAAATGTTATTTATTGAAACTACAATCTGTAGTTCATGAGTAGTTTTCTTCCGTTGGTAACAGCATTTAGTAAAGCAGGTTCTTTGCATTTAATTTTCCTTTAAAGAATTCAAAAACCACATGAAGTCATCAACATAAAGAAAGTAACAAACAGATAGTATTTTAAATATGTTGTAGGAAATTGTTCAACCCTGAGATAGGAATTTATAAGCAGAAAGCGAAACGAAGAATTAACTGTTTCTTTCCGAAGACTCATGCCAAAGATATTCCACTTTGCTAGCTGTTTTAAGAGATTCGAAAGTAACTCTGGATTTAATATGAAAAAACACTTTAAGAAATTTAGAAACCGTATATTTTCTAAAAAGATACAGCTTATTTTTCAAAACATAAAGCTCAAACAGAATTGAGTTGTAGCTGGTATTACTGAAACTGCCTCCCACCTTGCAATTTGTAGGATACCTATAAATTGCAACAAAAGTTATAAATCAAGGCTATTGTGAATTCTAATACTTCGACCTGTTCTAGTGACAAAATCTGGGACTTTGGGTGATGAATGATAATCCTCACTGGAATCTAAATCAGTAGCTGCAGGGCGTAGAGGCATCTTTGTAGAAGCACTTTCATCCCTTCGAGCGTCTTGAGCAATGAATGATAACTTTTCAGAACTGTTGATTTCGAACGGATAAAGTCTCGGAAATAGTCTCAACTTCTCTCCATTAGCTGTTTTCCCTGGGTCAACCCTTGAGTGTCCATCTGCTCCTGAAAAGACTTCAATGACGATTCCTAGGGGCCCGTTGATGCTCTTGTCATCAGTTTCTAGGATAACGACCTTCCCAACTCTTAAAGATTCTTCCCTGCTCTTACCTTTACGAATCAATATTTCTAAATACTCATTCCGAAATCTCATTCTTAATTCCTGCCGTAATTTTTGTACAAAACGCAATCTTATATTTATATTTTAATCTTATATTTACTGTCGATTTCGTCTAAATCAGTTGTTTCTTGCAAAAATCAAGCGGGAGTTAACGGCTTCAGACCTTCCAAATTGTCTTCGTAATGTATGCGGCCTGGAGTTTATTCTAGCTTCGCAGTCACGTAGAATAATTTTCACCTCTTAGTAGTCAAGACCTTTTCTGCCCAAAATTCTTCTTAGCATCTCTTTCAACATTCGAATCATGCGCTCCCACCATTATCCTCACCAGGCGGCTGGTGGAGGGTTAAAATTCAATCTGATTTTCCTGATAGTGGAAAACGACATAATCTTCTCCCAATCTAAATTTTTTAGAGCATTGCTTTACCCAATGAAGTTTGTACCGTTGTCAGTGTAGATTACATTTACTCTACCTCTTCGAGGAAAGAACAAGTCATAATAAAAGTCACAATAAAAACTTCTGTAGACAGGGAATTGACTAATTCAAGATCAACAGCCCTATAAATAGCACAGGTAAAAACACTACGCATGTCTTTTCGCCAGAATGTAAATACAAAGGGCCTGCGAGATCAATCCCTGAAACTTCGAAAACTGCAGCAGTCTTTTTCTGTCCCTACGAAGAGGTGCAAAAGGTGGTTCTGTAGATTTGGCTTTGAATCTTTTACATGAAATACAACTAGAGCTAACTTGGCTTCCGGGCAACAATATGGGGCACTTCAAATTTTTCTCTTCATCTCCCAAGAGAAACTTTGTTCTAAGTCGAACAGTATCATTTTCTTCTCTGAATATTTGCATGTTTTTGAAGATTTTAATTTTTCTTCCGGCCAAAC
>KK121806.1:601516-627904 GCA_000611955.2 Stegodyphus mimosarum
TTAATTTTATGCAGTTTTCAGCAGATTCAACTTCTTCATAAGTCAGCTCAGTTTTTATAATTTTTTCTTTCTGTTGGCAGTTTTTAATGAAACGAAGTATCCAGTCAAGCATTCTAAGAATCTTCGTATATTTCGAAAAATAAAGTAAATTGTCAGTGAAGTTAACGGATCCATACTCCACATTACTGAATATTGTTTTTCTCTTTTCCATTCCAAGCAAACTTTCATCAATGACTTGTGTTTTAATTAGTGGCCATAAATCGTGTGGCTATCATAACCATTCTGGAATTTCACACCATTTCCTTTTCAAAAACGTCTTAGCATCACAATCTCTTGAAGGCAAACCTGCTGGGTTCACATGCCGTGACACCAAATGCCAGTTATTAGAGGTGCTATTCTTTCTTATTTCTGTGACTCTATTTCCAACAAACGTGTTCCAAGAACTCTCTCTTTTGATCCAAGTTAAAGAAACGGTTTAATCAATCCAAAAATACACTATATTGTCTTTCAAATCAAGTCCATTTACTTCTTGACCATATAATCTTGATAAGATCAAAGCTCCCAAGAGTTCTAATCTGGGAATTGTAATCTCTTTGGTAGGTGTCACTCTTGACTTACACGTTACTAACTTGACTGAGATCTTCTCATTAAATTCAGAACGTAAGAAAGTACAAGCAGCATAGGAAACTTCACTGGCATCACAGAAACAGTGTAGACCTATTCGTCAGTCTTCAAGTTTTCCTGAGACGAGTCTTCGTGGAATCTTACACCCTTTTAGTAAAGATAGTCCTTTGACGCAGGCTAAAAATATATTTGATATATCTGTTGGCTACATCGTCTCAACTAATTTTCCTCTTCCAAATGTTTTGAAGCAATACTTTGGGTATCAATGAAACGGAACATGGCATCCAATAGGGTAGGGTCAAATAATCTTTGGGTAGCCGATAACACATCTCTTTCAGTAATCCCCTTTTCTGGAATTTCAACCAAACTACCGCAAAAAAGTTCATCGGTTTCAGTGTCCCAAGAGAGACCTAGAATTGAAGTGAATCTGTCATATGTCCTCTTCTACAATTATTTCATTATTAACCCATGCAGTTCGAATTCTGCTCCTTAGCTTCAGAAACAAATTTTCTGCCTCTTCTTTAGTTTCTAAACTCGTAATACAGTTGTCTACATAAAAAGATTCTTTGAGTCAATAAGCTGTTTCCTTCTTTCATTTGGAATGTTAAATGGTAAGCTATAGTTGCTTATCGTAAAAATGGATTAGGAGAAGCACCAAATATTTCTCCACAACGTCGGAGAGTGGTTATTTCTTCTCCTCTTGATAAGTCCTTCCACCACAGAAATTTAAAATATTCCCTGTCCTCTGGATTCAAGCTGATTTGTAAAAATCCTTTTTTGATGGCTGATGATACGCCATTTGCGTTTTTACGAAACTGCATTATCAATTTGGGTACCAACTCTAATATATTTGGTCCTTTTTCTAAACAATTACTCGAGGAATTTCCTTTGGAAGCTTTTGTCGATGCATCAAAAAACGAATTTTTGTTGTTGTTACACCAGTTTTAATCACACGATGATGTGGAAAATAATGTGCCCTTTTTCTCATCTTTATATACAATTTCAATAATTCTATCTCGAACCCGCTGATTAAACACATTATCGTATTCTCTTAAATGTCCAGATCTGATAAGATTTTTGGTAGTTGACATTAACCCTTTTTTTGGCTAATTCTTTATTCGTTTCTAATTATGGATGTCCACTTTCCCATGGCAAACATAATTCATATCTTTTGTCTTCGTTTCTTTTAATAGTTTGTAAGGTTTATCCTAATTTTATTAAGAGTTAAGTTTATGCATCTTTCCTTCTTTCTAGTTTCAGCTTACAATTTCCTACCAGTATGTAATTTCAGAAACGCGGTTAATGCAAATGAGTAAAGAGTAGTATTTAAGTCGATGTTTCACAGACTTCGTTACAGAGAGTCTGAGTGTGACTAGCGCGCGTTTGCCTTTTGGCTACGTCTCTCTTAGCTATTGTTACGCTCGGCCATACTTTAGACCCTTGTTTGGCTTCGCCGACTTAATTATGATTTAGGGGCCAACTACTTAGAATCTTGATAGCTTCGGCTATAACTTCAGTTAGCTTTAGTTAAGCTTAGTTAAGTTTAATTTTATATTCATTTAAGTTCAAGCACAGGTAGTGGCTTTGCTGTATTTTCCGAGGTTGGAACTGATTGTATTTATTCTGAGAAATAAAGGGTAGTTAACGCTTCTTATATCTCTTAAGTCTTCTTAACTTCTAATTTTTGATTTTTCTCATGTCTCGAAAGCGCGATTTAGGACATATTAGACTTATATATACCATTGTTCTAACACAGGTACTATGATATAAAATTGAACTTTTCTGAAATGACAAAATGCTTTTTTTCATATTTTGATTTTACAATTGAAAATATGCCTAAATATTAAATTTTGTAACGTTTGATAAAAGAGACCTGCCAAGAAATTTTAAAATTTGTCTTGGCGCACTTTTTTCAGTTTGCATTGAGTATAGTTCACTTGGCGAAATTCTTAATTTATAGTAGCCAATTTCCCTTCCTCTTTCACTGTGCACGAGCGAAATCAACGTTGCATCATTAATTCTTCAAATAATTAAAAAAAAGCGTAGTTTGCATTTGGCGTTATTATCGCTTCTAACTAATATGCCAAATTTCAAAACGCGCAAGTACATAAATTCACATAAGTTTTCGGAAATTAAAAAAAAAATGCGAAAGCTTTCAAGTTTTACATAACACCCAAAGGAGCGTTTTTTTAACGTTTTCTGTGTTACCTTTGTTTATTAAATATCACGTTCTTCTCAGTTAAACCATAAAACTCAATTCAACAGCAATATCGCAGAATAATTTTAAAATGAGCATATCTTTAGAATCTCCGATACACAGTCGCGCGCGCTGCAGACAAAAATAATTTTTTTTCGTACATTGTTGCCGTTGCTCGCTTCGAAATCTTTGAGTTTCTTAATCAAAAATTCGTTGAAGTGTTACAAAATATGGAAGCGATAATAAAGCAAATTTTAAATTTGGGCTTCCAGATGCCCATATTCGGAGGAGGATTACGTTATTTAAAATTCGATGGCTCTAGGTACCATCGTTTTTTCACAATACGAGAAACATACACACATTTATGCAGATTCGTCATTATTTAATTTCTTTAAATATGTAACACAGGGCGATAGTATTTGATGGCAACAGTTGGAAATGTGATACGGACTTTTACAGTGAATCGAAACAAAATGCCAAAACGAAATTAATACCTCTTCTGAGCTAACGCTCGTTTTGGGCAAAAAATTCTAAATTTTTGCAGGTATGCCTAGAAATGCATTTACTTGAAGGTGATGGGAATCATTTTATGGGTTATGATTCAAAAAGGTTTTAGGAAACATTTATAAAAATTACCAAACAATACGAATTTTAAATACAGATAAGAAAATAGCTGCGAATTGTATTTGGACTGAACCTAAATTTCCAATTGTGAAAGGAGGAGTCTAGTAAGTTTAATAAAAAGAGATATTAATAAACATATACCAAATTCACTTAACACTGAGGAGCTAAAATTTTAGAGCTAATTTTTTAAAATCTATTGGTGCCATTTTTACAAAACTTGCCACTTGGCATAGTTTGAGTCGTAGATTCGATGTATGGGAAAAACAATTGTTATATCATTTCAGGAAAACTCCTGTTTTGGGTCAAATCAACTATATTAGAACAATGCTATATATAAACCTAATACGTATTTAGATTAGGCTTTCGAGAAGTGAAAAATGCAAGTGAATTTCCGTCAATCGGCCCCGTAGAACGGGCGATTATACCTGATTCATTTTTTAAGGGCAAGGTGTACATGAGAATAGATAATTATTAATTATTAATATAATTGGGAAGCATGTATACGTGTTTTCTGTTATTGGTCTTGTCCAAAAGTATCTAATGTCCAGCTGCCCAACGCCATGGCTTTATAATTAAGTAAATAAATGGTTAGATTTGTTCATATTTTGAAGTTTCCTGTAGTCTAATGTAGTTCTTGGAAAAATTTTAGCACACTCACGTCTGCTGTCTCATTTACCATCAGGAACTGGCACGTTCTTTTGCTATGCGATCAAACATGGGTCGTATCGATAAGGTACTGAACACGAGTCATTCAACTCAGGTTTAGATTCCAAGAAATGAAGTGGCAATATAGGCTACTAACTGGTTTCCGTAAAAATTGTGTCCAAGACTTCCCTTCCCTTATGGAGATAATCCTTAAGGAAAGCAGCATCCTTAAGGGAATACTGCTTTCTCTGCAGTATTCGACTAAATGAACAAATAAACTGTAGCCTGCCGATTATACTATCAGTTCAAACACAGCAATGTAAAGAAATATCAGACAGTTGCCTTCAGAAAAGACCTTCACAATGGTTCATCGTCTAAATCAGAGACATATCACGCATGTGTTGCCATTTTCCAGAAGCTAACCAATTAACTACCAAGACTAACAGATGAACAAAAATCTTTAAAATTATAATCCATGGATTTCAGTCATCAGTTTATGTGAATATTTAAGAAAGAAACAGGCATTTGAAATTCATATGGTTGCATCTTTCAAAATAAACCGAGGTTTAATTTCCCACTTTGTTATGTAGCAATTGTCTCACGAGTGTTTAGACAATCTTTTAATTCATTTTCAGCAGTAGTTCTAGTTTGTAAACTTTACTCTACGTCTAGTTAAATATTAGAGGCTGCTTAATATATTTAGATACACTGTCTCTAGCAAAATGCACTACACATGCCGCAGTGTAAAATTTATACGTTCAATTACAATTTAATAAAATTTGGGTAGTTTATATCCGAAAATGCTGCAAGGTTTATCCTAATTTTATTTTAAGGTATGAACCTATCCTAGCTTTGTAGTTTCAGCTTACAATTTCCGACCAGAATGCAATTTCAGAAACGGAGTGAATGCAAATGAGATAAGAGTACTATTTAAGTCGTCACTTCACCGACTTCGAGAGAAATAGTCTGATTTCCTGACTAGCTCCCCCCGGGAGTCAACGCAGAGTACTATGCGAAGCTACTGGCTAGGATCTGTACCTAGGCAGTCTCGGCCACGGGGGTATAAATTTTATGAACTTGGCAGTTCCCGATGGTCCATGGGGTAAGTCTATACTTGCTCTTTATGGGCCGGGTGGTGTTAGTCTCCTCCACCAGGTTATTGGTAGCCAAATAGCAAACTGGACCATTGAGAGTCTGGTCACTGCTGTCCTTGGTATTTCATGTAAAGCCTAAGGAGAGGGGCATCCCGTGTAGTGCTGGCAGGTAGCCTCAATCAACGGCCAGTCATCGCTCCAAGTTGTCATCGCCCACCCCGCCGTGGTCTCGGTCCGGCCGAGGCGGTGGTCTTGACTGGTCCGTGCTTAGCGGTGGGTTGGCTAAACGTTGAGCGTTTAGCAGAGGGAGCCTGTTAAAATTGTTGGTGTCTCGAGGATGTGGGACCTCGGGCCCAGCAGGTGTGCAAGGTCATCGGTAAACGGGTGACGTTTATCCCCGAGTGTTCTTAAATGAACGGACGATGGTATAAATTTAGTTAGTTAGTACCTGACTAGCTCGCATTTGTCTTTTAGTTACATGTCTCTTAGATATTACTACGCTCAGCCATACTTTGCCTACTCTCAGCCTTGCTTGGCTTCGCCGATTTAATTAATGTTTAGGGGCCAACTACATAGAAATCTGATAGCTTCGGCTATATCTTAGTTAATTTTGGTTAAGTTTAATTTCCTATTCATTTAAGTTCAAGCCCAAGTGGAGGCTTTGCTGTATGCTCCGAGTTAGGAGTTGAATGTAATTATTCTAAGAAATAAAGGGTAGTTAACCCTTCTTAAGTCTTACTTGTTTGCTCACACACTTAAGCGATTATTCGCTTACTAGTGTTTTGTGGGGTTCAAGGTTTTGAACACTGAATTAAATAAGCAATAGACCGCAATGCAGTAGCACTTGGTGGAGAGAAGAGGGTTATTAGACCCTCGGTCCACCTCCTCCAGGGTGCTCTGACTTTAAACTGGGGGGAAGGTAGGAGGTCTGGCAACCATTCTTCCATGAAATTCATAGACAAAACAACTACGACATGTAATGTAATTTCAATTTTTAGTCAACTCAGATCACGTTGTAAGAGATTTCCAATTCCAGGCGTTAATACATTCAGAAAATTACTTTCTAAAAGCATTTTGGCTCAAAGCAGGACCACTTGCAAAATACAACTGTTTTCTCTCTTTCAAACATTTCTTCCTAAATTGCATATTCTTTCGTTATTTGAACTCAATCTAGTTTGTAATCCGAAATTTGCGTTGAAACGGTAATTGCAGGAATAAGTTAATATGGAATTGTCCTGTAAGTTAAAAGAAATCTTACACATGAATGAAAATGTATACTGTGATTCAAGTAACATTATGCTTGTAATCTATGTCTTCTATAAATATTATTTGTAAAAATAAATCCTTTAAGGTCAGAGTTTTTGAAGCCATCATATACAGGTACAGCAAAGGAAAAACATGCGTTGAAGCGGCGGAAAATCAATTTTACAAGAAAATGTAAATGCATGTTATGAAGGAAAACAACATTGATGGCCATGGCCACTCAAGTGAAACCGCCACAGAACAGCGCAAAAAGAAAAATAAAAACATTCCTCGGTGCATTTTCGAAGAAAAGGAAATTAAAGCTCAAGTCCGTCCCATCAAGAACAGTTTGAGTGGCAATATCCGGTGCGGTGGGGACTGCACTTTTCTCGCCGTGTCCACCTCCAAAATGCCGACAGTGGATTGGAAGGAACAAGACCCAAATGTAGGAGGAAATCCTAAGGAAAAGAAACAAATGGCGATCTAGGTCGATGGGCACTGAAGACTTTGTCTGCCTAGGCAGACATTTTAGAAGAAAATGTCGCAATTTACTTTCAAAGGAATGAGTAGCTACTACAGATTAGCTTAAAGTACGAAGTAGAGGAATAATATTCCAAGTACGCCACAATAGTTTTGTACTTGAAATGAAAGCTGTGCCAAAAGGCTTGCCTAAGCATAGTATACAGATTTAATACGATTATTTAATTTAATAGTCATGTATTATAAAATAATTATTAAAAATACCAACTGAAATATTCAAATATTATACTAAAAATCTTATTAGTCCAAAGGGGCTTTTTTCCTGAAGGGCTATAGTTTTCGTTTTGCGATTTTGCGTCGGAAACATTAAATGTCGGCTGACTTTTCAAACTGTTGCCACCAAATATTGCAGCCCTGTATCATATTTAAAGAAATTAAGTAATGAAGAATCTGCATAAATGTATGTATGTTTCTCGCATTGTGATAAAACGAATTTTGAATAAATTTTGAATGACGTAATTCTGCTGCGAATATGGGCATCTGGAAGCCAAAATGTGAAATTTGGAATTTGTTTTATTAACGATTTCATATACTGTAAAATTTTCAACGAATTTTTAATTAACAAACTCAAGGATTTCAAAGCCATCAATAGCAATGTTGTACAGAAAAAACATTTTTATCTTCAGCGCGTGAGACTGTGTGTAGGAAATTCTAAAGATATTCTTAGTTTAAAATTATTTTGCGATATTGTTCTTTAACTGAATTTTAGGTTTAAGTGCGAAGGACATGATATTTAATAAATAAAGGTAACACACAAAATGTTAAAAAAAAAACCTTTGGACGTAATTTAAAATCTGAAATGTTTCAGATTTTCTTTTATGTATATTATATTGGTCTTTTCTAAAGTATTAGTACAAAGGGGACCTTAGTCCTGAATAGGGTATTAGTCTCGAAAAAGTATTTTGTGTTCAATCAATATAAACGTCGTATCACTTTCAAATTGTTGCCACCAAATATAATTGCAATATCGTACAGTCATTAGGGTTTTTTTAAAGCAGGTGATGTGAGATATATGCAATGCCCTCGCCGGGATTCGAATTTGGATCTCGCGAAGACGCGACGAGTGTGCTACCGTTGCACCACGAAGGCATGCAGAGTATACCTAATAAAGAAATAAATGTGATGAAATAAAATATAAAATATATTACTGTATATTATATTTAAAGACATTAAGTAATGAAGAATCTGCATAAATGTATGCATATTTCTCGCATTGTGAAAAAACAACAGTATCTATAACCATTCAGTTTTGAATAGTAGGTCTCGCCCCGAACATAGGTACCTGGAAGCAGGAATTTTGAATTTCTTTTATTATCTATTTCATATTTTGTAAAATTTTAAAGAATTTTTAATTAACAAACTCAACGCCTTCAAAGTGAGCAGTGGCAACACTGTACAAAAAAAAATTATCTCCAGGGCACGATCAGAAATTCTTAAGATATGTTTTTTAGAGTATTTTGTGATTTTGTTGTTGAACCAAATTTTTTGTGAAGTGAGTGCCAAGAACGTGATATTTAATAAATAAGGTAAGTGCAAAACGTTAATAATAAAAAGAAAAAAATGGTTTGTTAGGAGTGATTGTAAAAGCAGATTGGTAGACTGCGAGCTCATCGAGAGCTTAGAACAGTGCTCCGCAACCAGTGTGCCGCGGCACACTGGTATGCCATGAGTAGGATATAGGTGTGCCGCAATCAAATACATGTATTTGACATTTTGCAATTTTTATCATGTATTTAATACACAATGACAATTTTTTTTCCTTAATAATGTCTATTTTAAATGTTTTTATATATTTCACTGTTGTGTGGTTGTGTGTGTGATTGTAAGTGTGTCAGCATTTGAATTTTTTCGGCACTTCCTTGATAACCCGGAACTCAAAAATATATAACTTTTTTTAAACATAAATTTAAACGAAATATATTGGTTTCAGACCATTTTAATTAAAAATAATAGCTCTAAAACTGTTTTTTAAAAAATTTGAAATAAACCAATCAAATTAAACAATTTTTGTTTTTAATTTTTTAAAAAAAATTTCGATTATTATGAAAATTATTATGATTGCATATAAATAAATATGTTATGGTTTTATAATTGTATATTTTTCAAATTAAAAACAAAAATTTATTGTAAATTTTGTGTATAAATCAATACATATATACATTAGCTTTTGGTGTGCCACGAAATTCCAGAAAGATATTTTGTGCGTCGCAGGTGAGAAAAGGTTGCGGAGCACTGGCTTAGAAGACATTAACAAACCCTTCTGTCTGACCTTTAAAATCTTAAACCATTCAGATTTTTTTAATAAATGTAAAACATAACATTAACATAAAACTTCAAAATATTGAACTATAATCTCAAATGAAAACGTGAGATAATTGTCTAATATTTTGAAGAAGTTGTGCAAAGCTTCACCAACTTTACCAAATAAGAAACAAGTTACTGTAATGTATTTTCTCCCTCCTGACTGCTTGATTTCGTTGTATAACTGAAAACCCGTCCGGAAGGCAGTCGACAAGCCTGGAGTTGGAATCCCGCCGAAGGCATAACTCATCTATTCTCAGTCCCAATAGATAGTCTCAAACCATATTGTAAACATTACAAAGAATATTTGTAACATAAGTCACACTGGAATATTAAGAAAGTCAGAGGGATATTAAATGTGTTCGTTACGTGATATGTTGCGCTCGTTATAAAATTTTGCCATCTAAGCCTCACAGAGTTGCACTGTAACACAGTGCAACTCTGACTTCACAGTATTCTACAGGAAATGGAGCATACAGTTGTCGTTGCACTTCTTGTATATCTATCTGCCTTTGATTTGTTAGGATGGCCTGGTCCCAGATTTAGGAAGTTATCTAAAGTGGTAATATTCTCACTCTTGCTCAGAATGGTCCATAGTATTGACACTGAAGAGTTCTGTCAGTCTGTCTATCTCGGGTTGATTGTGATGCGATTACGTTGCTGAAACCTGCATCTTTTCTCCCTTCTTTAAATCTAAAGAAGGGAGAAAAGATGCAGATACTTGATTGATACTTGATTGTTGCAGGAACTTTTTAAAAGTAAAAAACATTCTTACGTTCACCAGACTCAGTTAGACATTCTGCACTTTCTGGTGCTCATGTTCAAAAAAGATTTTGCTGTCCTTCGATGATACTGTAATGTGTAGAAATATATTTACTTTCCAGATCTTGTCGTTATTGTGTTTTCTTCTTTTTCCAAGCATCCCTCGTTTTATTTATGCTGCGTCTAAACAGCAAGTAAACATAATTTAGCTTTCCGTTTGTTGTGTTAACAGAGTCCTTCGGATTTCGTAACAAGGGACCTGGATCATTATGCGAGTTAATTTGCATTATGCTAAATTTTTTTGTGGGAGGAATTCATGATGTCAGGGGTAATTGTAATCAGCTTTTGATTATTTTGAACTCCATGTAAACAAATCTCCGTTTCCAAACTAATGAAGATGCAGAGTCTAAAAGCGATAAATATACCATTCGGAATGACACATGAGTCCGTAACTTTGGCATCTACGTAGGAATTTCACAGTATACGAATTACGCGATTTTTTATAAGGGAACAAAAAATTGGTTTGTATTTTAAGCATGTGTACGTAGTAGATATTTGACTTGCCGTTTGAATCTGTCCTCTCTGTTATATCCAAAAGATGTTTTATCGGTAAAATCCAACTGTATTCTTTCAACTATTTAAAAGCAGTTGTGATTATTAGTAGTATTAAGTAACGTAGTTATTTGAAAATATTTCACTATTCGAAAGTTTAAAAAAAATACCTCCTCCTTTTCAATAAATTTTAAACTTACTACTAACTCTCCTGTTTATGTTTCAACTAAACAGAAATTTACAGAGATAGACACTGACTGTGTGCTACAAATGAATCCTCCTCTTCCTGCTACTACTATACTGCTACTACTACTACTACTAATAGTAATAAGTTTACATTCCATTTTAAGTTGCTTTGCTAATTGTTGTCATCCTTAGTTTTAAAACCAAGAATAATTAAGTTAAACATATTGATATTTTCCTCTGTTTTGAAAAATCAAAAGTAAATGTTTTTAAACAAAAACTTCTGGCAGCAACTTCTTTCTGGAAATGAGAAATACCGTTTGCTACTTCTTAGTTTATTCTTCCATCAAAATGTCGCATCTAAATAAGCTGTGGATTGAAGGATATGTTTTGTGCTTTTCTAAGAGACATATTCCTATTCCATTATTCAAAAACGCTGTGAAATGCCTTATATTAAAATATCGATGTGCAAAATACGCAAAATTATTAATCAGAGAGGGAAAAACAGTCAATCATTCCTTTTACATGGAAAGAACAATCTAGGCCTATCGAAAAGGCCATGGCCAGATTCAGATGTGGACATCTTCGATGCATGAAATTCAAAGAGGGGGAAAAGACCTCGTGTGCGTGTTCCCTCCCTGCCTCTCCTATTCACCTACTGGATTGTACAGCTGTCTCCCTGAGACAACTGTCGGCAGAGCAGGACAACTCAGCTATTTACTTGTGCAGCAAGATCTCTTGGACTTGGTGTAGGCTTTTCTGTCCCAAGGGGATTAGAAACAACATATCGAAAGAAGACTTAGAACGAATACCTGAAAAAGCAAGTACTGTTTCTAATATTTCTGAATTTAAATCAGCGGTGGAAGAGAAAATCCACTGATGCAGACATCATTTGCAAAATCTTTAAATACGTGTGGAGCAATTGTAAATGAAATAATGAACCGAGGTTTCTAACTTAAACAGCTAGTAAACATAATTTTCACCAGTTATTCTGAGGTATGCGGGTACACGCAGAATTGTAGAACTCTGTAAGAAAACTACGTAGCGGAAGATAATTGGAAAATACATCACAATTCTTGATATCATCTTTGATAAAGCACGAGTTTACTTAAATGATTGCACTTAAAGAAAAAATCTCATGTGGACACTATATTAATTCATTTTACGGCCAAATATACTACACACGAATTATTCTGTCTCAGTTAATTGATCCGTCGAGGCAAGTTAAAAACAGCATCAAAAATTGCAAATTTTGAAATTAAATATCCTGGTTAATTCTTATCGTACGTGAGTCAAACGTAATAGGTAAGAATTTGGGGAAAACATCCGGGTATAATCATCAATTTATATGTCAAATATAAATAGTAAAGTGGATATAAAAAAAGCATGGCAACACTTAATACTCTGTAAACGTAAACAGTTATCAGCAGAGTGTGATTATACTATGGGCTTTCTTTTCTCTCCGCCTTTTCTAGTTATTATATAACTAGATGTGCTTTTAAATTGTTAAAATAATGAGGCTGAAGGATTCCGAGTCTGTCTAGTTATTTTACATTTTCATGGCTTTTATTTGTAACAGTATTTCAAGTAACTGACTATAATAATTATTCCCCTTCATGAAATCAAAGGTGTTATTTTGATTACGTTGCTTAACTTTAACAGAAAAATATTCAAAATAATTTCTTCGAATAAATACATTTGAGAATACATTAAATATGATTCATTTTTAAGCTTTCTAAAATATATATCTTTTTCAGGAAATGCAGGTGAATATTATTAACGCATTTCAGTACTTTTGAGCTTAATATGTAAATTTATATGATATTGTTTTATGTACTGCAGCTTTTAAGAAATTGTGCTGAAACTGGAATATATTCGAGCCAAATATCTGCTTATTAATTACAAATTATATCAGCATTTGTAACATTTATTACTTTTATGAGAAACAAATTATCATTTTAGTTATTTCTATCCCAGAAACCGCATCTAACATTATTCGGTTTCTCTAAATTCTACAATCTAATTACTGAGAAAATGCAATAAAAGCATTCTCTAAACAAAATACATTTGAGATTGCGGTGAAAAATTATTTACCTTTAGGTATAATTTAAAAATAACTCTTGCTTAAAAATAATGATAAACATTCTTAGAAACCAGTTGAATTAGAAATTAGAGCTTTGTTATTCTACATCTACTAATGACTAAGGTCATTATTTTTTAGTATTTTGAAAGAAATATTAATTTGCTTTACTAATAAGGAAATGCAATGCAATAACATAAAAATATATGTTATAATGAGAAATTACATTTTAAGTTGCGGCATTTAAAACGTAAATAAGCAGCACTTGAAAATTTTAATCACTTTAGATATGTTTTACACTTTTCTTTATGTTACTTCCTACTTCTAAATTCAATTTCTTTGAAATTTTTAAGACATGCTTTATTTTATGCTTCATTTACCTAAAAACCATTTAAAGATTAAGACTTCAATCATTAACAATACATTATAATTTTTATTAGTATTACATTTCACTCTTTGAACATATCAACCAAAATAAGTATGGAATTTCTTGGGATAGAATAATCAAAGCGAAGGATCACGTATTTTGTATTAAGCAAAGAAACCACATTTGATTATATTATTACGAATTGTGTATACATGAAAATAATTTTAGTGAAATTGTATGTAAAATTGTAGTACCTTTTGTATAATGTAACATGAAACATCTAAAGAGACGAAGCTATGTTGCAAAAATAAGATTACATGGGCAAGTCTGTTTACCGTAAACAAGTAAAACTACACTCATGTCCATAAATTAAAGATAATTCGGAGTCACGCGGAAATCGAACTCTAAAATAAAAATATCACCTGTAAAATCACTACAAACATCTTCAAGAATCATATGCAAATTTCAGGAAGTAACCAGATGACACCGATAATACGTCACAATGACGAGAGTGTAAGAGAGTGATATATAAGGAATACATGCAAAGAAGTAAAATTGTTCGCAGGCGCTTTATAAGCTTTTCAGTGCAATAACCGAATAGTTATGACACAAAGGACGCATTTGAAGGATTTTTTACGTGGTAGAATTATCGACCGTCTGGAATGTGGGCGTACCCAACTGGAAGTATCAGACGAACTTGCCCAGAGTGTTATCTCCAGGTTTTGGCAACAATTCCGAGATTATGGTAATGTGAGCAGACGTTATAGCACAGGTCGCCCCAGAGTTACAACGCGGAATGAGGACCGGTATTTGGCAGTTACTGCCAAAAGAAACAGGCGGAGCATAGCCTCAGAGCTATCTAGTCAGGTCTCTTCAGCCACTGGTACGACAATTTCAAGGCATACCGTGTACAGACGCTTAGGGCAGACTGGTCTATATGTTCGTAGACCTGTCAGATGCGTTCCACTTACTGCAACTCACTGTCGCCTGCGGTTAGCCTGGAGTAGAGAGCATGCATTGTGGACACCGCAACAGTGGGCTTGTGTGATGTTTTCCGACGAGTCCAGGTTTAGCTTGCAGTCTGATTCTAGCCGGACTTTAATATGGAGAGCTCCAGGTACCCGTTACCACCAAGAAAACATCATTGAACGACATCATTACGGTGGTGCAATAGTGCTTGTTTGGGGTGGAGTTATTCTGGGTTCCAGAACTGACCTGCATGTTCAAATTGGAAATATGGCAAGCCAAATCTATCGGGACGTCATTCTGGAACAACATGTACGTTTGCTTCTGGGCGCCATGGGCGCACAATTTGTGTTTATGGATGACAACCCCCGTCCTCACCGTGCAAACATCGTAAGCGAATGCCTTCAATCTGAGGATATCACCCGTATGGACTGGCCAGCATTCTCACTGGATTTGAATCCAGTAGAGCACGTGTGGGACATGCTTGGCCGACGAGTTGGAGCCCGTCAACCTCCTCCTACATGTCTACTTGGACTTCGGAGAGCATTGCTTTTTGAGTGGTTTAATATCCCCCAAGATCAGATCGATAATTTGATACTCAGCATACCTAGGCATTGTACGGACTGTATTGCATCGTCTGGGACACATACAATGTATTAAAAATCATACAAACCATGCAATATTGTTTTTTTGTAAATGTGGTTTTTTTTGTAATTTGCTCCAAGGAGAAAAAATCGCTAATTTTTTTAATAATATCAAACATATAGCATCTTTTTTTGCTCTTTACCTTTTGATTAATAATTAAGCTTTACAAATAAGTCAAATTTGTTTTGCTTCTAACTCTTCCTTTGCCTGATTTTGTATTATCCTTAATTTATGGACATGAGTGTATTTAACCCGTACAGTAACAACGTAAATTTCTGTCTCGCTAAATTGGCAAGATATCATCAAGCTATCGTTTTGGCGACTAACGTTTATCGCCAAATTTGGCGGAAAATCGCCAAAAGTTGTCACTTTTAGTGATCGTTTGGCGATGCTTTGATCTGGTCTCTGTTAACTCTTAGGTAGCGTGCAATTTCGCGCGAAAAATACTTGAAATGTACAAATGGCCCTTCGTATAAACTACGTAAAACTTGAACGTAAATATTCCATAAAAGGTATCCTGAAATATAGTACATATTTACTTATATTTTTACGTTACAATATACGTAAGTTACACGTAAAAATTAGGTATATTCTTGCAAATCATCGCGCTTTATTCGTAGTTTTTATGTATAATACACGCACATTTCAAGGGTTTGCATATATTTTTGGTGACATTTACGTATATTTACTGTATATACGTGAATTTCCCATTTTTTTACTTCTATACGTTTAGTGAAAATTGATGTAAATTCACACGATTTTTTTACTTTTCCCAAAGTACACTTTACGCAGAAATTTACGTACATTTTTCCTATGCATATTGGGAATAATTTTGGCAAAAGTACATTTTTCATGAACTCTAAGATATATTTTCACAGGTAATTTAATACCATAATAATATATATTTATTTAATACCATAATTGAAGTAACTGAAAATTTATGTAAAATATTAAGCTTCCAATTTCGTACATTTATTCTTCTTATTATTATTAAATAAAAATATTAGTATATGACATTAAAACTATTAAAAAAACCTCTAGTTTTACACACGTTTTCTTTTTGTTTTTGTTCTAAGGTGAGAAATTATAAAATGATAAATAAAACAACAGATACCCTGAATCATATTTATTAAAAGATTTTTAGGCTTCGTACAATATTCGTAAGAGTAAAGAATGAAAAGAACTGTGATGTCAACAGTTTCATTAAAACACTTCGTTTCGTATAAATTTCTCAAAAATTAACGCGCGTAAAATACGATAAAGCGTCAATAACATCTTCAGCTCTTTTATTCATGTAGCTTTCGTAAAAATAACGAGCAAAAAGTACCACATCTATATTGCACCAAAATTATATGTATATTTTTGGAGGCATGCTGTTTGGGTTGTAATTGAATAATTGTAATTGATCCCTATCTGCAACTGTAACAGTATACAGCCCTTGTAATGCAACTTTAACCGTATTCGTCGAGAAATGTTCAGAGCTCACTTCAGGGTATTGAGATTTCGTGACGGCTTCGCTTTTTAGATGAGTTTTGCATTGCGTGGTGTTTAACGTTCCTGGTAGTTTGAAGTGTAACTACTGACTGTGCTCTTTGATATTGAGAAGAGTCGCACGAGTGCTTTTGTGGAAAATTCCAGAAATGTAAAGCATTTATTTTAGAAATGAATTTTATCGAGTTATTGAGGACGGATTCCTATTCACGTTACAAATGAGGAAAAAATACACTTTTGAATGAAAGAATTTAGAAGCAACTACTAAAAATGAATTTTTTCATGAAATGCAGTTATAAAGCAAATTTACTATAAAATTATATTTAATTATAATTAATAGCAATGATTTTATATGAATATTTCAGTGGATACCAGTATGACAGCCACATTAATTCAAACAAATATTTTGCAGTTTGATATTACTGTCGCATGTATAAGCCGGAAGCTTAGTGTTGTCCTCTAATTAAAACAAAATTCTCGAGGTTAAGTAGAGGATAGTCTGTTTACCGTCTTGAATATATATATTTTTTTCATTTTGGAGGAGTGAAAGCATTAAGAATGAAAACAGTACTTACCACATACTGAGATCAAATATTACTATCAGTCAAAACGAAAATGTTCGTTTGTTTAGCGTCGCTCTCGGTACTACTACAATAATTACCTGCCCTCCTAGGTATCATTATTTCTGGCACCGTTATCCCACAGCATGTCATGCTGAGAGAAGTCTAGAGCATTGAATTTTCCAAACTTTACTCTCTTTCCACCGTTGTACGTTGGATTTATCCACTCCAAAAAAACTGCTGGAGCTAGGTTCGAGTTTTCTTCAGATAGCCGGATAAATTGCAACTTTAAACGTGATTCATAGCTAAATGTTTTTCTTGATATTTTCCTTCAAATAATTTGTATCAACAACTGAGCTTCCGATGTATCTTCACTCAACAACAATGAGTTTTATATTCATTCGTTAAAAATATGTGCTGTTCTGTTGCCACAATCACTGTTTGTACGTAAACACACACACCAAAAAAGGGGGGACACAATAGGATCTACTGGGCCCGTTGAAGAAATTTAAATAGCGTTTTTCATGTCAAAAGCGCAGTTAAAGGTAAGCATTAGGCTTACATATAGCATTGTTCTAACATACGTATTTTAGCACACTGGACGTTTTTCGAAGTGACGTACTGTTTTTTTTTCCATATTTCGATTGTATGACACAAATTATAAAACAAAATTATAAACAATTATAAAAATTATAAACAAAACACCAAAAAAGGGGGGACCCAATAGGTTCTACTGGGCCCATTGAAGAAATTTAAATAGCGTTCAATAGCGTATTATAAACAATTATAAAAATTATAAACAAAACATCAAAAAAGGGGGGACGCAATAGGTTCTACTGGGCCCATTGAAGAAATTTAAATAGCGTTTTTCATGTCAAAAGCGCAGTTAAAGGTAAGCATTAGGCTTACATATAGCATTGTTCTAACATACGTATTTTAGCACACTGGACGTTTTTCGAAGTGACGTACTGCTTTTTTTCCATATTTCGATTGTATGACACAAGTTATAAAACAAAATTATAAACAATTATAAACAATTATAAAAATTATAAACAAAACACCAAAAAAGGGGGCACACAATAGGTTCTACTGGGCCCATTGAAGAAATTTAAATAGCGTTAAATAGCGTATTATAAACAATTATAAAAATTATAAACAAAACACCAAAAAAGAGGGGACACAATAGGTTCTACTGAGCCCATTGAAGAAATTTAAATAGCGTTTTTAATGTCAAAAGCGCAGTTAAAGGTAAGCATTAGGCTTACATATAGCATTGTTCTAACATACGTATTTTAGTACACTGGACGTTTTTCGAAGAGATGTACTGTTTTTTCCATATTTCGCTTGTATGACACAAATCATGCCTAATCATTATATTTTGTAAAATTATATGAGAAACTTACAGAGAAGTTAGAAAAATTATCTTGGCCGCACATTTTCAATTTACACCTAGAATAATTGATTTGGCAAAATTCTTCATTTATGTTAACTTTTTCTCTTCATTATGCACGGGCGGAAAAAAGGTACCATCGTTCATTCTTTCAAATAATTTTAACAACGTGCCATAAAGCACATTTGGTGGTATTATCGCTTATAACAAATATCCTGAATTTCAAAATGCGCATTAATTAAATCACGTATATCTTGGGTAATTCTGAATAAAAAACTCTAATTTTTTGCAGGTATATCTGGAAATACACCTACATTAAGGTGATGGTAAAACGTTTGTAGGTTATAATTCAAAATGTTTTCGAAAAATTTTTAAAAATTATTAAAAAATACAAATTAAAAAATAAATCTGGAAATATCCATGAATTTTATTTTAATTGCACCTAAATTTTCGAAATATGAAAGAAGTAATTACGTATATTTAATAAAAAAAAGATATTAGTAAATATATACCGAATTCAATTAAAACTGAGTAGCTAAAATTTTGAAAGCTAATTTTTTAAAAACGGCTCGTGCGATTTTTATAAAACTTGACACTTTCACATAAATTGGGTCTTGGAATCGAAATATGGGAAAGAATTGGTATTTCATTTCATAAAACGTTATTTTGTGTCAAAGTACCGCAAGTTAAATTTTATCAATCGGCCACGTAGAACGAAAGATATAGAAGTGTCCCTTTTTTTGTGCAGAGTGTACTTATTTCTAATTATTCGCTTGTATAACCGTGCTCGTGATTTTCATCTGCGTTTTTGTAAATAAATGTACGGCTTATACTCTCAAGAATATGGTATATTCTTTCCTGTTTCAAACACTAAGTATAGGAACCACTTTTAACTCACAAACATATGGTAATCTCATTCGCACCATACATTGTTTAGCACGTTTCCATGGCAGCAGAGCTAGTATCAGTATTTCTGGTTTTAGTTCTTATCCATAATGCGGTAAAGATAGAACACAAGGTGTGATCACAGTTGTATCGTTTTATGAAAAATATCCCATAAACTAAGCTCGGATCTTTTTCATGACCTTCCGTTTTCTTGCATTTGTGAATTATGTGCCTTGTAGTAATTGTGCAACCCCAGATAATATGAAACACACTGCTGGAAATTAAAACTGCAATACCAGGAAGGAATGATCTGCGAAACATCAAAATGAAATGAAAGCGAGAAGAGGTTGGGATATACAAATGATTAGTATTTCAGAACGTTTAGACGTCGCAGAAGGAAGAAACGACATCTGAAGCACTAAATAAAAGAAAGTGCCATATACTTTCATTTAGAAAGCGCTTTATAAGATCGGAGTTTGCTCAGAATATCGCGTTATGCCTCGAATAATAAGAAGAAATGCTTACCAGCAAGTATGGGAATTCGATACAGGCAGCATCGTTGCCAATCGAGAGTGTGGATTATCGTTCCTTGATATCGTCCGTCGCACTGGTCGACATCCAACCACTGTCACGCAAATGTGGAATCAGTGGGTTACTGAGAGTCATACTGAACGGTATGCAGGATCTCAACCCTCTCCCTTGACTAACGCTCGAGAGGACAGACATATTGTGAGGTTAGTCCTGCAAAACCGTATAGCCACATCATGGACCATTAGTCAGGAAATAGGCATGTTTGCAGCATGCCCAGTATCTCTACAAGTATACGGGAAGGTCTCCGACGAGACCACATGTCTCCTGCTTGCATCTGATATCGCCCATAAGGCCCTGCATCTGGTGTGATGGTTTGTGAAGGCATTGGGTACAGTACGCAGGCATCTCTATTCGGATCGACGGTAATTTGAACGCATATCGGTACATTTCTGACATCTTATGTCCAGTGGTTGTGCGTTATCTTCGAGGCTTGCCAAGCGCCATTTTCCAACAAGATAATGCAAGACCACATGTTGCACGTCTTATTCTGACTTTCCTCGATACACATGATATTCGACTGCTGCCCTGATCTGTACGGTCTCCAGATCTGTCACCCATCGTAAACATTTGGTCATTGGTTGCTGAGAGACTGGCCCGCCACCCCTCTGCAGCTAATACGGTTGATGAAGTGTGCCATATACGTGAAGCAGCATCTGTCATCCAAGCCCAGTTCGAGTCTATGCCTAGCTGGGTAAGGGCCGTTTTAGCTGCCAGGTCTGGCAGCTGTTTCTACGAATTTCGCACCCCTGTAAACCTCCAACTGCTTGCAAATTTAATCATTTTTTCTTCATGCCATAGTGTTTACCTACATTAAATGTCTTTTTTGTATTTGCTTTCCTTTACAGTGTTGCAATTTTAATGGCCAGCAGTGTAATTTATAGTATAGAGTTTCGTCTTATTTGGTAATAAGAATTAGACGAGAAATCTAAGGACCTAAGTGACTGTGTGTTTGAAATTACGACAAAATCATACGAAAGGTGTAAAAGACGCTTTTGTTTAACTCAAATAAAAGCTAACAAAAGGCATTGCTCGTGCTTACAGAAGCAGCCAGCATTTATGGCTTAAATCAATTGTAATGAATTAAAGTTAGCTATGTAAAATGTAAGCTAGCCCAACGACTACACAGACAGAGGAACGCGCAACTTGGCTCATACCTAATATCTACGTAATAAGCTTAATGGCGAGAATAACGCAACGCAGCAGATATACTACTCTAAAGAGAATCAATTAGCAAATATGGCCTTCAGTAAGCGGAACACCCTCTGAACCTTTCTTTAAATACTACTACTTTTCTACTTCATTCGAATACGCGCGAACTAGAAATCTGCATCCTGGGAGGAAAATAGAAAGAGAGATAAAGAAGCAAAAGTAATTAACATAAAATAACTGGTTAGTAAAACTAAATATACTTTACAATAGGAATAAATGTACTTAAGAGTGTATGGCTATGGCCCTGATTAATTTCCTCCGTTTCTCTAATAAATAATTGAACGCGCTTTTATTGAACGAAGATGTCATTTCGTGACTTGAACGTGGCACCATTGTACTTATCAGAATAAATTATTTGTTTCATGATGAAAATTTCTGTCATTAGCTTATTTATATCATTTATCTGCATATCGATAATAGCATTAATAAACACTACGTTTAAAGACTAATGTTTCCTAATGTATTCTTCGTGTAAACGAGTACCTCATTTTTCTACGTTCTTCGTCTAAGTAAATATATGTTAGTAACTTTACTGGCAATAAAGTTATTCATTTCAAATACCACAGAATAATTCATTTATGAAGCACTCGCCTGTACCTTTTAATCTTATTAAACAACTCCTTTAATGTTACAGTAACGCATGATCTTACAGTAATTTGTATCGTATACAATGTTTCCCTTCATAGACATGCGAAGATTATGCTTCACTTAGATATTATTAGGAGACTTTAACAAAATATACCTCTAATTATATGAATTTTACTGTTTCTACTCTTACTTAGCTTGTGTATGAATGATAAATATTCTATCTAATTTATGTCAAGGCAAATGTTTGATCTAGGCATTTATGCTTGAAGTTTTTTTATATGTATGCAGAGTAAAGTTAATTCCAGTTATTTCAGAGCTTATCTGGAATGTTTCCTGCGAAATTGAAATATAATATGTTTTGTGACGAGCAGGATTAACAAAATTATGTGTGACCAAAGCAAATTATGAGATTATTATTTGCTTATAAACAACATCTGTTTAAAAATATTTATAGCAGAAAATCGACTGCTTTCTCCTGCGACTAATTTCTGTAAGAAGTTTAACGATTGTTTAGTATGAAATTAATGTCTGCCATGAAAGGAGTAAAATAAGTACAAGGAAATTATATGTCAATTACTTGTAGTGTTAGACAAGCATTCTATGTTGATAAACAAAATTTAAAATGCTTTTGAAGTTTTTATCCTTTCCTTGTGCCCTACTTAAAAGATTATGTTTTCATGTTAACGCTTATACAGAGGCTGTTCGCACATTTTTTAGACGATTTTGGTAAGCGGTAATAAAACATCCTTTGCTGCAAAAGAAGTAATTGCAATTGCACTATGTTTTTAAGAGTCAAAACTATCGTCTGTGGCTTGAAAGTTTTGTTTTTATTCAAAATAGCGAACTTAACGAAGCAGTGGTTCCAAGGTTACATTTACGCTCTTTCCGAAGAGAAATATACATAATCCGTTATCCAAAAACGATGTGAGAGTCATGGTTTTGTGATATCTAAAGCGTCGATAGGTAATATCATCAACAAGAAAGGAAAACAATGTCAAATTGGAGCCTCAAGTGGGACAAAAATTTCCAAACAAGTATCCAAGGAAAAAACGGACATCTTCGACTATTGCAAAGGTACGTTGTTTAATGTTAAAAGAAAATCCCCCTAGTCAAAGGACAGTTACAAAATCACTAAAGTGCTCGGTGTCCACTGTAAACAAAATGATAAGCGTTGATTTAAATCTTAAGAAAGCGAAAAAACGCAATGTGCATCGTCTTTTTCCAAAGCATATCGCTCGACGCAGGACACGCTGCAGAATTTTATATGAGAAACACTTATCCAAAGAAAAATGGAAAACAATTGTCACAATAGATGAAGCGTGGGTGTATTTAAATGATTGTAACAAATAAAGAGCCATTTATTATCATAAAAGGGGAGAAAAAAAATTTAAGTGCAGGTTTCAAAGAACAGAAAGAAAGTTTTTCTAAGGGATTCATGATTGTTGCTGGTTTTTCTTATAATGGCAAGTTAAAAATAAAGAGAGTGCAAAAAATGTCAAGATTAACTCCAAATACTATCAGGAACATATTTTATCGCCAATTTTTCTGAATGAAATACCATAGCTTTACCCACAGTGCCATCCATCTGTGAGACCCCATCAGAACAAAGCTAGCAGTCACATATCAAAATCCGCAGTAAATTTCCTAAACGAAATGGAACAAAAACTGGTATCAAGGCCATACCCTTCACTGATATCCCTACTGAATCTCCCGATGTGTCACCTATGGATTTTTGTGTTTCGGACTTTTAAAAACTGCATTATCCAAACGTTGTCCCAAAACCCTAACAGGACTCTGGAAAGCTGTTCGGGAGGAATGGGATAGATCTCTTCTGACACTTCAAAAGGCATAATTATCCTGGAAATTGCGGTATCGAAAGATAGTTCAGAATAAGGGATGTCAAATAGAACATTTAAAACACAAGAATTTTATGTAATTTAATTTTGTGAATACAATATACATCGTCTAAAAATGTGCGAACAGCCTCTGTAGATCCGCATAAACATTTCTACTAAATAAGCGCTATACAGATGCTCTCCACCTTACGAATGTGTTTCGTTCCGAGCGACAGTTTGTACCATGAACGTGTTCATTAAATGTTACTATGTTCGCTATCATATCTCTTAACAATGTTCGTGAGAAGATGCATAAATAAAGTCAAATAAACACTTTAAAACAATAAAATAAAAAAAAATCTTAAAGCTTTTCTTTGTACACTACGAAAAAAAATCGGACACTTCTATATCTCCCGTTCTACTGGGCTGATTGCCGATATCCAAATTGCGTATTCCATGTCTCGAAAGCGCGATTTAGGATATATATTATATTTATATATAGCTTTGTTCTCATAGAGTTATTTTCACACAAAATTGGACACTTTATGAAATACATACCAAATTGTTTTTGCATATTTCGATTCTACGACTCAAATTATGCCTAAATATTAAATGTTGTAAAATTTGGTAAGAAATTTACGGAGAAAGTGAAGAATTTAACTTGACGAATTTTTTTTTAAATTTTCTCAAAGAATAACTCACTTGACGAACTTCTTAATACATGACAGTATATTTTTCCTATCTCATCCATTCTGCAGGACGGAAAAAAAGTCACATCTTTCCTACTTTTTTACATTGTGGATAAGCGGAAAAAAAGTCACATCATTCTTACTTTTAAATAATTTTAAAAAAGTGCGTAAACCACAATTTCGTTATCATCGCTTTCAATAAATATGCCAAATTTCTAAACGCGCCAGAAAACGCAAATTCCTAAACTATATAAATTCACATATATCTTCGGAAATTTTGAATAAAAAGCTCTAATGTTTTGCAGGTATGCTTAGAAATACATCTACTTTAAGATGATTGTAAAAATATTATAGGTTATAATATAAAATTTCGATAGAAAAATACCAATTTTTAAAATAATTCATAAAAAAGGGGTAAATTTTGTTTCGAATGAACCTAAATTTCGAACTCTGTAGGAAAGAATCAAATACGCTTCATAAAAAAAGAGATATTAATAATTACATACCAGACTGAATTAACATCGAGGAGGTAACATTTTGAGAGCCAATGGTTTAGAAACTACCCGTGCGATTTTTACAAAACTTGGCAGATTGGCATAATTTGAATCATGGAATCAAAATATGGAAAAAAATTGGCATGTCATTTCTGAAAAAGTCCGATTTTGTGTCAAAATACGTATATCAGAACAACGCTATATATAAATCTAATACATATCCTACGTCGCGCTTTCGAGATATGAAAAAGGCAGTTTGAATTTTGTGAATCGGCCCAGTAGAACGGGAGATATAGAACTGTCCCATTTTTTTGCCCAGTGTACAAGGAAGTAACAAATTCCATATTCAAAATTTAGGCTTCCAGTTGCCCATGTTCGAGTGGAGGATTACGTTATTCAGAATTCGATGGCTCTAAGAACCGTCAGTTTTTCACAGCGCAAGAAACATACATATATTTTTTGAGATTCTGCGTTATTTAATTATCTTAAATATAATACAGGGCGATAATATTTGGTGGCAAGAATTTAAAAAGTGCAGCGCTGTCTATAGTGAACCGAAGCAAAATGCCATTTCGAGATTAATAACCCTTATATATATATATGTACTCTCTCTGTATATATATATACTCTTAATATTGAGAAAGTTGACAAATGTTCTATTTGTTATTGGGAGAAAAAAACTAGAAAAACTAGTAGAAAAATCTAGTGTCGCAAATTGCGTAGCAGTTTGTATGCCCTGACTTACAGCGAAACATCCCTGTAGCATAAGTACATTCACTTTAGAATAGAAGCACTTACAGGTAGGAAGTGTTTTTTCATTATAATTTGCTTTTGCGAAACCGCTCTATTTGTAGCAATTTTTTACTTAATTCCCCTCAAATGATCGCATTTATTTCTCCAGTCCTTTTAGTTTAGCAAAAAGTATTTTCATTTTAAAAACGCATTCGAACCTGGCCCTTATCTAGTCTTTACATTTCACAATCAAATTTTTCGATAAAAAATTGGAGCTTTACATTGTAATTAGTACAGCGTTTTATTTTTATTATTACCAGTATTATTGTCTTATTATTTTATTATTTTTATAAATATTTCTTTCGATTGTAATTAGTCCAATTTTTTTTCTTGATTATAAATGTTTTATTTCGGCATTAGACGTAAGTTTTCCTCGTATAATTTGTTTCTATTTGTGTTCAGACAACAAAAACGGATAGGGAAAAGAGACCAATTCAATGAGAGCTTTAAATATGTATAGGTTTATTCAAGAGTTGCATATAAAATGTTTTTTAGAATTAAAAACCATTATGCTAATTGACGATAGAGGTATCAGTGAGTTGATCGGAATGAAACTCTTTTTGTTGGTTAGGTAATTGACTTTGTTTAAAGCTTCAGAACACTTTTCCTTTGACAAGTTCTGTTTGGAGCTTTAAATAAAAAAAATTAACTTTGGTTTTCACTGTTTTCATGTGTATCTTCTGTATTATATGTATTTTGAAACTTTTTCTTTTACTTTTTCTGCTCCAAACGTACATTATAAAATTTGCAAGTTCATAAAAATGGAAATAGGTAGGGGATCATGGTTCTTACAATCCTTAAGTAATTCTCTCATATATTACATTTCCCATATTATACTCTTAATATAATATAAGAGTCTAAAATTGTCTGACTAGATATTGTTTATGTTCGTCGTAACTAAGACAATAGTTAGCAGCGCTGTATGGCGTCGTGCACAACAGACTTTACATTAGCAAATGACTCAGAATCTGTGTTTTGGTGTTTAAAAAATGTAAGGCCTTTTGCAATATTGGAAAACGCCAGTGATATTAACGTTGCATCT
>KK121806.1:628165-638367 GCA_000611955.2 Stegodyphus mimosarum
CAAATTTCAAATTCAAAATTAGGGCTTCCAGATGCCCATATTCGCAGTAGGATTACGTCATTCAAAATTCGATGGCTCTAGGTTTTATCACAATGCGAGAAACATGCATACATTTATGCAGATTTTTCATTTTTTTAAATTTAATGCAGAGCGATAACATTTAGTGGCAACAATTTGAAAAGTGAAACGGGCATTCAGAGTGAATCGACGCAAAATCGCAAAACGAAAGTAATAGTCCTTCGGGACTAAATCCCTTTGGACTAAAAAGAGACAGAGAGAGAATTCTGTATCTCCAGTTCTACTGGGCGGATTGTTAAAATCAAATTGCGTTTTTCATGTCTCGAGAGAGCGCCTTAGGATATGTATTAGATTTATATACAGCGTTCTAATATAGATATTTTGACACAAAATAGGACTTTGTCTGAAATGACACGCCAATTTTTTTTCACATCTCGATTCTACGACTCAAATATGTCGAACTACCAAACTGTGTAAATTTGATTTTTACACAGTTTGGTAGTTTGACATATTTGAATATTGAATATTTGAATAGTTTTTAAAAAATTATCTCCTCACTGTTAATTGAATTTGATATATATTTATTAATATCTCCTTTTTTATTAAACTTACTTGATTCTTTCTTACACATTCTGAAATTTAGGTTCCTTCCAAATAAAATTCGCTCATTATGTTTGACTTATTTTTAAATAATTTTTACAAAATTTTCGAAAAGAATTTTGAATTATAATCTATAAGATTTTGGTCATCATCTTAAAGTGGATGTATTTCTAAGCATACCTGCAAAAAATTAAAGTTTTTATTCAAAAGTTTCAAAGATATACGTGAATTTGTATATTTGCGCGCTTTGAAATTTGGCATATTTCTTAAAAGCGATAATAACACAAATGTGGTTTACGTTAAAATTATTTGAAATTTGTTAAAATTATTCGAGATAATTTGTTAATTTTTTTGTTTAATTTCAAGTAATTTGTTAAAATTATTTGAAAGTATGAACGATAACTTTTTTTTTCCTTTCGTCTGCAACGAAAAAAAAAGAAAAGAAAATAGATTACTATAAATTAAAAAGTTCGCCAAGTAAATTATTCTTGGCGAAAACTGAAAAATATGCCAAGATTAATTTTTGAATTTCTTTGTAAATTTCACACCAAATTTTACAACATTTAGTATTTAGGCATAATTTGAGTCGTAGAATCGCAATATGGAAAAACGGTGGCATGACATTTCAGAAAGGGTCCGATTTTGTGTCAAAATACCAGTGTTAGAAGAATGCTGTATATAAATCTAATATATATTCTAAGTCAGGCTTTTGAGACATGAAAAACGAGATATGAATTTTGTCAATCGGCCCAGTAGAATGGGAGATATGGAAGTGTCCCTTTTTTATCGCAGTGTATGTCAGGTTTTCGATAGTCAAGTCTTCTCCGTTTGAGCCTAGTAGATGTTCAAATCTTCCTTGAGGATTAGATCAAATTGCCTACAAACGTCGACAAGATTCACAAGGAATTACTTGTTTTTGTCATCTTGACTATTAAAACCATGATAGTCAGGAACAATATAGGGACATATACCTCTAGAAATGCCATTCATATTTACGTCTGTTACATTTACGCATGCTTTATGGATGTTCTGTGCACAATTATGAATATTGAAGTCCTCCTGAAAACGTCTAAAGACTCTGAACAGATTTCAGTCTTTGAGAGCAGGCTTATTCGTATTTGTAAAATTCCGTAAAATTGGTATCGTCTGTATTATATGCATCTTAGAATTCTAATAATTAGAACTAATTTCTGCCTCTCTAATATGAGAGCAATTCTCTCTGAAGACTACGTCATTGATTTTTATACTCCCCCCCACAATAATTACGTGTTTGAACCGCAGAAAATGCTAATTCTGTAATAAGTATCTATCATTAAACTTGGATATCTAATGTACTGTCATACAGTTCCTTATTTTTTCCTTGTATTTTCAGGGAGATAGTCTGCTCTAAAACCATATCTAAAGAAAATGGGGAACGGCCTCTGAAGATTGTTCGTGACGTTACTCTTAGCGCTGGATGATGTGCTCCAAGACTGTAGATGTCGAGCATGACTCTTTCCTCTCTGCCTAGCATTCATCCGTTGGATCTCCTGCTGTTAAACCTACCATTTGTAATGATATTCTCATTTTACGTGTGATTAGTAGTGATATTTGTATTGGGATGTTATTCAGGTTTAACTTAGTGATTTTTCTATGGACTATAACAGCTTAAAACACATACATTTTTTCCGAAATGTTGCTTACCAAAAATGTCGCCTGGCCAAAATGGTGAATACTTATGACTGTAGCATGCCCAGTGCCTGACCATGTCTGAACCATGTCTAAAACCATGTCTAATGAAAATGAGAAACGGGCTCTGGACATCGTGAGCGAAGGTTGTTTGTGACATTACTCTTAATTCTGGATGACGTGCTCCAAGACTGTGGATGTCGAGCATGACTCTGTGGCTGCTGACTTTTTCCTGCTCTGCCTAGCATTCATCCGTTGGGTCTGCTGCTGTTAAGCTTACCACGTATTATGGTATCCTCACCTCACATGTGATTAGTAGTGATGTTTGCACTGGAAAGTCACTCAGGTTATACTTAGTGATTTTTGTTGGGAGTATTATAACTTAAAACGCATACTTTTTTTTCGAAATCCGGAACTGCTTACCAAGAATTTCTCCTGGCCAAAATGGTGCATACTTATGACTGCAGTGTACTCAGTGCCTGACCATGTCCGAACCATGTCTAAAACCTTGTCTAAAGAAAATGGGAAACGGACTCTGGACTTAGTGAGTGAAGGTTATCCGTGATTTTACTCTTAACTCTGGATGATGTGCTCCAAGACTGTGGATGTCAAGCATGACTCGGAAGCTGCCGACTTTTTCTTCCTCTGCCTAGCATTCATCCTTAGGATCTACTGCTGTTAAGGGTATCACGTGTAATGGCATCCTCACCTCACATGTTATTAGTAGTGATGTTTGTACTGGAAAGTCGTTGAAGTTGAACTTTATTTCTATGGATTATTATAACTTAAAACGCATACTTTTTTCGAAATCCGGAACTGCTTACCGACGCATTTCACTTGGCCAATATGGTGACTACTTATGACTGCGGTATGCTTAGCGCCTGAGCCTTTTCTCATACATTTCTCCCTCATATTCAAGGGATCAAGGATAAAATCAAGATTCTAAGAGGTTAGTACGAGATTTTGATGTCTGCTTTACCTAATTATAAAAATTTTAACTTTTTTATTCTTACGTTATCTTCTTACGTTAAGATATTTAATTAAGTTAATTTTAATTTAATTGATTCTCTTAACGTAATACATAAGAGGAAATTAATTTATGCGATAATAATGCTGGCTGAAACTTAGTGCTTAAGACCAGATGGTGCCTCATATTGTTTTAAAAAACCTGTTGATAATGATAACTTAAATAATATTATCAATAATTAATTGAATATTCTGAATGCTGATTTTGCATACACTTTTGTAAATAATTCTGATGTTAATATTGGTAATTAATAGCAACAAGGCACATACCAACCTGTCGAACAAAATTCAGTTCCTTCAGTTATGGTAAAACTATGTAAAAACATTATATTTACTGTTTTTCGGAAGTAATTAAATTGACTCTCGACCAAAACCAATTTCTTAGGTAACCTCCTTAGGTTTCTAATCTTTTTTAAGGTAAATTTACATTCATTTAGTATTCTACAATATTAAGTTCTCGCTATTCCAAAAAAATATGAAAGTATTAATTTATATTATTATTGATATTAAATTTACTGAGGTTTTGTGCATTAAATTTAGTAGCAAGTGATTTCTATTGGTGAAAATAAGGATATTTCAATGATGACCATGAAAGTTTAAATGAAAAAATTAAATGGATAATTGCTGGAATATTTTAGGAAAGGCAGTCCCAAATTCAGTTTGCAAAGGAACATAGTGTAATGCCTAGTTTCGTCTGTAGGAACTCAATGTAATTAACAAAAATTTCCTCTGCTGTTGATGAATATAATTTCACAAAACCAGAACAATATCCAAAATGGCCTGAACAGGGTCGTCTAAAAGCCTCGACAATCAGTGAAGATCGATATTTTTCACTTTAAGCCAGATGCTGGAACACAGCCACACATCTGAAAGCTGAATTAGAGAATTCGCGTAGAGCAAACTTCAGTTTTCTTATAAAATGCAATTATATTTAAAAGATATCAAAAAGCAAGTTTGTGCTAAAAATTAATTTAAGATCAAAATGAGTATAACTCGAATTGTTTAACATGATTAATTGGAAAAGGGATTATTTGTTATAAATGAACTTACTGTTGCCTTTTAACTGATATGTTAAATGCACCAACTGATAAAGTAAGTACATATACATACATTTATTAGACGATAAATTCAGGAGTTATGTGATGCTTGCTTAAGATTACGAATAAAATAACAGACTGCTTTTGTTGTCTTTCGAACATCATTGAGGATTGTAATCTTAAATACTTTATGCATTGAAGATAAACAATATCAGTGACTGATCAAATATTTAATAATAATAACGATCGTAATGAAATAACTCATTAGTAGATTCGAAATTACAAATAAACGATGCGGAGTTATACTATGTTTAAACTGCAAATGTTACAGCTGCCAAAAATAGAGTTGTGCTCAATAAATATTATGTTGTTAAGATCATTTTCGCATTATGGATATTGTTAACAAATAACGGGAGCATACATTCAAGGGAACATTTGTAAAGAATTAGAGGATTCTCCCAAGTGTACTGTTACAATATACTTAGAATAACTACTGCATCAAAGTTTTTTCAGAATTTGCCAGCAGATCTGTTGTGATTAAAGTGTATTTCAGCTGCAACGTTTTTAATGGTATCCACAGCAGAACCATTGCTGTAGACATACACTTTTTTGCAAACAAATAGAAGCACCATGAAGGAAGTGGTTGTTTTTGATGAAACTGAATATGTGTATAGCTCATACACAGGTAATAAAATGATTAAAAAATCAAGGTTATATTACCCGTTCACGGCTCACAATCACCCATTGAGTGTTCAAATTAGTAGTTTGTCGAACTCCCCCTGGCGGCAATGCATGCTTCAATTCGTCAAGGCAAGGAGTGGCAGAGGTTTCTAATGTCATCTTGTGACACATTCCGCCAGGCATTCATCAGTTGTCGCTCCAGATCTGGGAAATTTTGTGGTGCTCGAATCTGGCGGCTTACCATGTCCCAGACATGCTCGATTGGTGAAAGGTCTGGTGACCTTGCTGGCCAAGGAAGAGTATCAACCGCACGGAGACAGTACAGAGATATGCGAGCGGTATGTGGCCTGGCATTATCTTGCTGGAAAATGGACCCAGGATGACGTGCCATGAAGGGTATTGTAACCGGTCGCAGGATGGTATCAACATATCGTTGAGCTGTTAAAGATGTATGGAGGATGACTAAAGATGACCTCTTGTCAAAAGAAATAGTGCCCCACAGCATCACACCAAGGGTTATGGCTGTATGCATTTGTAAAACAAAGGCTCATTGGGACCGCTGGCCCGTCCTCTCCAGAAACGAACACTGTGGTCATTTGCTTCAAGAGTGAAGCGGGATTCATCGCTGAATACTATACGATGCCAGTCTGATGGTAGCCATGACGATCGGCTGCAACACCACTCCAGACGACTCCGCCGATTTTGTGGGATCAAAGACAAACGTCTTAAAGGTCTCTGTCAGCGTAAACCCGCCTCAGACAAGCGCCGTGAGATGGTGGATGGTACCACTGGAGGTATAGACGTGGCTGTAATGCCTTCAATAGTCGACAATGATACCACTGAGGCGGTTCGGGCCTGCCGAACAGTCACTATATCTTGCTTCGCATTTGTGCTTCTTGGCCTTCCAGAGTGTTCATTTCGTTGGCAATTTCCTTGTAGCAACCATTGCTGCCAACACCTCGCACAGCAATGTCTGTACGCTGCAGGTGGCGGCCTATTGCTCGGTATGATCATCCAACTTCGTGCAACCCTACGGTACGCCCACGTTCGAAGTCGTTTAGTTGTCTGTAAGGTGTTGGCTATAGTCGTAATGGTATCTTTATTTGCTTCTTTACGGAATTACAATAGCAGCAACGAAAAAAGATATATTTTCCGCCTCTGTTACTGGTTTTATAATTTGCGAATTGCGCACTAGAAATACGCGACCTGATCGCAAATCCTGTTTATTTGCCTTGAAACTTCGACCATTTGTATGTTCGATCAAGATGTTTTTGCATACCAAATTTCGTCACGATTGCAAAAGTTCTTGTTCCTTAGATTGTTTTGTAAAAGAGTGTTTGCAGGAGGGTATTGTTTCGTCAACTGTAGCAATGGTACCATCTTAAGCTCTGTATATAATAGTTTCTGCTTATGAAAAGAGCCAGGCCCAATCTATACTATGTCTTCGAGTATATTAAACAGACGTCTGAACAGGACTTCTAGCTGGCATTTAGAAGTTCCATAAGTGAAATGCTGGCGAACAGAAGAGTTGATTTTGTATGTTTCCTCGTCCGATATACGTAATGGTCTCTAGACTTGAACTCTAATTGAAATACCATGGAAAATAGATCTTCTCCACCTGGATGTAGTCGACTGGGTCTCCTGCGTACTGCGTATCTTCTCCTCGGTAGACGTGTGGGAGAATATAAGGAAGTATCATGTTCCGTCGTAACTGCTGTCATGCTATAAGTGCTTAACACAATTAGCTAGTGACCGGAAGATACTGGGTTCGAAAATTATATATAACAGACACCTTTGATTGAGACACTGGGGAAAAATAATCTGATTTTTCATATTTCCCCCTCAGAAGTACAATGAGTTTCTACATGTTTCTCAAACATTTATCAAAATCTGTCACACAGTTTTAGTTTATATTCAGTTGCTGATTGAAGATCTAGCCAGAAATACACTGCTCGACATTAAAAATGCAAAACCAAGAAGGAATGGCCAGATATTTATGCAAATTTTAGAGAAGACGCACGTCATTGAGTTATGCGAATGATGTGAAACTCTCCGACGTACGTGAAGTAAGATATAAGGGAAGGAACGTGCAGAATGGGCAGTATTCGTGTCGTTATTTCTGCCAGACGAATTATCGAAGAAAGTTGCTTTTTGTCCCGGAGGATACGTGTAATAGGAGAGAATGCCAGGCTGCCGTCAACGAAGGCACTTCCAGCAGATAGACGATTTTACGAGAGGTATGGTGATCGGACTGAGAAGGACGGGTTGGTCCTTACGTCAAATCGCAGCTGATACCCACATGGATGCGAGCATGGTGCACCGGTTATGGCGAACATGTTTGGAACAAGGGAATGTGTGAAGAAGGAGAGGTGCAGGTGCAACCAGAGTGACGTCAGCACGCGTGGATCGACGCATCTGCCGACAAGCTGTGGCGGTTCCGCAAATCACTTGCACCGCGATTTTACAACATGTGCAAGATACCATGGATGTTCCCGTGTCGACGAGAACCATTTCCCGTCGACTGGTTGAACGTGGCCTGCACTCACGGCGTCCGTTAAGAAGACTGCCATTGACCCCACAGCATAGACGCCAAAGTTTAGAATTGTGCCCGACTGGAGCGATGTGGATTACAGAATGGCGAAACGTCGTGTTCTTGGATTAGTTACGCTTCTGTTTAACCAGTGACGTGTGTGGCGTCGACGTGGAGACAGATTTAATCCGACAGTAACTGTGGAACGCCCCACAGCGGGACAACGTGGCATAATGGTTTGGAGCGCTATTGCCTACGATTCCAGGTCACCGCTAGTTCGTATTCAGGGCACTATGACGGTCTATCGATACTTGGATAATGTACTGCGGCCGGTGGCAATCCCCTACCTTCAGGGGCTGCCTAATGATATTTTTCAGAACCGACCACACAGTACTCACACTTATAATTCTGTTGAATTTCACCCAACAGTTTCTTTTCTTCTGTCCTCAAGCACTTAAAAAAATAATACCTTCCGCTCTTGTTTTATACCACCAAATACTCACTTTACCACCGGCAGCCATTTTACGATGCACAGCACACAATACTCGACGTACATCCTAAACTACATCGAACAAATATTTCCCATCAGTCAAATTCACCGCAATATCGCAGCTAGTTACGTCATAATAGGGTTTCCATAACATTCAGCTACACTGGTTACCGTAAATGAAACACCTTGGGGATGAATGAAACAACAATTTAGCGATAATCCAAGGCGTACCGTTGAATATACTCTAACCGAGCTTTACAACAGAGTATTTTGTTTTTATTGAAGCATTAATACTGTATAACTAATACCAAATTATCAATGAATTTGTAATACTAATTTTAGTTAGTATTTTCGAATGCAATATTTACTCTTTCCACTTCTCAAAAGAAAGGTGAGTATTTTCTGCAAACTCTATGATATAAAAGAAAAAGGGATTGTTTTGTATATAAACGCGAAGATCAGGTTAATGGATTTCGTACTTGGCCTTTTGTCAAAGGAATTGAGTATTTCCACGGTTGTTTTAGAATGCTGACAATTCAAGTTAATGGCTATGTGAGAGAATTTGTTTAGCTACTCTTATATGCAGTTGTAACTTATTACACGAGTAGAAATAAAAAACAACCGTAAGTGGATCATTAAAAGGATTCTTAAACATAAATAAAAAGATCGTTGGTAATTTAACTTCAATGAAATTTCACATTTAATTTAAATTTCAGTGCATTTATATAAGAAAGCATTTGCATATTATTCGTTGTTACAGCATACATTTTCTGTTATTTTGAAGAAGCATTTGTTCTTGTAAGAAATTCATTTAGAAATACCGATTTATGAATCTTTGGAGTTGGAATTTATGTTCAAGAAATAGAAGTTGAATATTTAAAAATTATAAAAAATTAAAAATATGTAAGAAATTGTCTTTTTCTTACATTAAATAAGAAATTATCTTTCGGTACTTACCGTTGCCATCGTATTGCTACCTTGAAGACAAATTTTGAATTTAGTAGTTAAACATTCATCTGTGTAGTCCCGTTGAACGATAGTTTGCAAATGCCAGCGCATTAAATATACGATTTCAGAACCTGCAATAATTTTTTTATCCCAAAATGAATAATATAGCTATGATTCATGTTTTACAGCTATATTGACGCTTTAACCCTTTTTACTTCTTTGTACGAAATAAAGGTAATATTCTAATCGCAAAAAGTTTGCGATATCGTAATTCAACGAAAATACCCATTTTGACCGCTCTGGATTCCATTTGAACGATCTTTTTGCGTTACATCTGTACGTACGGACAGAAAAAAGGCTTCTTTTTACAAACCGGATTGTGAAATGGACTTCAAACCGATTCAGAAGAGATTTTTTTCATCACGTATGTATGTATCTCGCATAATTCAAAAACAAGTAGCCTCAGAACGTTGAAATTTTTTACATGGGACTGCTATAATATGAAGATATGTACTTCTCTTTTTGATTGCAATCGGCTTCACCAAAAGAGTATAAATATATGTATATATATATACTAGTAATTTTTGCTTACTAGTTTGATTTTTAAATTTCATTTTTACTACAGTTTTTAACTTTAATTTTATGGATTATTACTTTAATCTTCTTATGATTTTTTAAAATTTGTTCTTGAATTTACTTTTGTTTTTATTTTTGTATTTGAAATGATAAGAGAGTGTAGGGGATATGTCTTCTAAAGTAAGCGTCTCGTTCAGATTAACTGTGTTCTTAGTGAAAAAATTTTACTCTTAAAGATTATTTGCTTTTTAACAGGATTCTTTTGGTTTAGTGACTAATATCTTTTTTTTTGATTGAGTATTAGTAATTTGAATCCAGCAAATAATTTGATGCTTACTTGGAAGTAAGATGACACACTCTCTCTAATTTTAGTTACTGTTAATTGATGGTAGATTGGTTTATCCCCTTGATAAGTCGATTAATCTGCTATCAATAACAATAACTGGTTTTTCAATACTTTAAAAATTTAATTTTGATATTGGCATTTTTACGATTGATTTAGTGTTTCCTTAACTATGTTTAAAGCAAGAACGAATAAAAATTCTATATTTTTTTTAAATTCTGAAAAATACATTTTCAATAATGTTTTAATTGAATTTCCGTTGCTTGGAGTGTAGTATAGACAGTT
>KK121806.1:638497-658291 GCA_000611955.2 Stegodyphus mimosarum
GAAATTGAACTCTAAAATAAATATATCACCTGTAAAATCACTACACACATCTTCAAGAATCATATGCAAATTTCAGGAAGTAACCAGATGACACCGATGGTACGTCACAATGACGAGAGTGTAAGAGAGTGATATATAAGGAATACAGGCAAAGAAGTAAAATTGTTCTTAGGCGCTTTATAAGCATTTCAGTGCAATAACCGAATAGTTATGACACAAAGGACGCATTTGGATAATTTTTTACGTGGTAGAATTATCGGACGTCTGGAATGTGGGCGTACCGAACTGGAAGTATCAGACGAACTTGGAAGTGCCCAGAGTGTCATCTTCAGGCTTTGGCAACAATTCCAAGATGACGGTAATGTGAGTAGACGTTACAGCACAGGTCGCCCCAGAGTTACAACGCCGAATGAGGACCGGTATTCGGCAGTTACTGCCAAAAGAAACAGGCGGAGCACAATCTCAGACCTGTCTCGTCAGCTCTCTTCAGCCACTGGTACGACAATTTCAAGGCAGACCTTGTACAGACGCTTAGAGCAGCTTGGTACCTATGCTCGTAGACCTGTCAGATGCGTTCCACTTACCGCAACTCACTGTCGGCTGCAGTTAGCCTGGAGTAGAGAGCATGCATTGTGGACACCGCAACAGTGGGCTTGTGTGATGTTTTCCTACGAGTCCAGGTTTAGCTTGCAGTCTGATTCTCGCCGGACTTTAATATGGAGAGCTCCAGGTACCCGTTACCACCAAGAAAACATCATTGAACGACACCGTTACGGTGGTGCAGGAGTGCTCGTTTGGGGGGAGTTATTCTGGGTTCCAGAACTGACCTGCATGTTCAAATTGGAACCATGACAAGCCAAATCTATCGGGACGTCATTCTGGAACAACATGTACGTTTGTTTCGGGGCGCCATGGGCGCACAATTTGTGTTTATGGATGGCAACGCCCGTTCTCACCCTGCAAAACATCGTAAGCGAATGCCTTCAATCGGAGGATATCACCCGTATGGATTAGCCAGCAGTCTCACCGGACTTGGATCCAGTAGAGCACGTGTGGGACATGCTTTACCGACGAGTTGCAACCCGTCAACCTCCACCTACATGTCTACTGGAACTTCGGAGGCATTGCTTTTTGAGTGGTCTAATATCCCCCAAGATCAGATCGATAATTTGTTAATCAGCATGCCTAGGCTTTGTACGGACTGTATTGCATGGTTTGGGAGACATACAATGTATTAACAATCATACCAACCATGTAATATTGGTTTTTTGTAAATAGGTTTTTTTTTGTAATTTGCTCCAGGGAGAAAAAAATCGCTAATTGTTTTAATAATATCAAACATATGGCATCTTTTTTTTTGCTCTTTAACTTTTGTTTAATAAATAGGCTTTAGAAATAAGTCAAATCTGTTTTGTTTCTAACTCTTCCTTTGCCTGGTTTTGTGTTATTCTTAATTTATGGATATGAGTGAACTTTTAGGCGATTGCTTTTAGAATTTTACTCTTTTTGCTTATACACATATATTTATATACGTCTGGTACGTTTAAACGGAGTATATATATATACTCCCTCTTTTACCCTTCTCCGTGAGCTAAGTGTTTTTATTTTTATATTTTGGTAAATTGCGCATTTTTTGTTTTAACCCCTCTCTACGTAATATTTTTATCAAAATAAGTTCAAAAATTGCTAATTGGTTTATTACGTATTTAGAATCTACATATATTTTAGAGTTAAAATATATAAAAAATTTTCGTAAAAGAGGTTCTTCAATATAGAATTATAAAAGTTGGCGAAAAGTTAAAATCGAAGAATAATTATATAAAAGCAAAATTTTGAAAATTTATCTTGGTTAAATTATGATTTATTTTATGAAATAAAAAGATAAAGCGTTAATACTAATAAAAATATGCAAAATACGTACAAAACATTTATTAGAAATGAAGTTTAGTATGATAAACTTTGAAACAAGGCTCGAAGCAAAGTCCTATCTCGCTATCTTTGCACCAAATTCGTGTGTCTTTCTGAATTTTTTTGTCAGTTTCAATTTTTTTGGCAACAAATAGCACATTGTCTACCGGGCTCTTTCTTGATGAGATTGTGGGTTTATAGCTAGCAAAATATCGTGAGTTATTATCTCATGGGATTGAGAGTTGAACTGTAGACATCTTTGAGCTTTGAGCGCGCAAAATTTGGAAAAACATGCTTGTATACTTCACAAAAATGTGGGCAACTAACATCCTCTGTTAACCCAAATCTGAATAAACAATTAAACATTACAAAAATGCCGAAATGAAACTATGAACGGGAAAAGAGCGGGTTGCGGAAAAAAATGCATCCCCGGGGAAATCGCGAGTTACGCAAATTGCGAGAGAGTTAAATGTAATTGAATTATATTGTTCTTATGTTCCGGTTAAGGTTTTTATGCCTTTAATTAATTTGCATTCAATAGTTGTAGAATTATCAACAATTTAAAAGTTGCGCAAGTTCCCCAAAGCCTAACGACGTCGACATTTGTTTACATTTAAAACTCAGTAGCATAGTTAATTAAGTCAGTTTCTGTACCAGCTTCAGTGTCATTTTGTCGACTGGAAGCCACAGTTCTGTGCACCGAAATATCTGAACCGAATACAATTAACCCCTACTTGGAGTATACACAAAACCTCTATTTGGGCTTGAACTTAAATAACTATGAATTTAAACTAAATTAAGCTTAACTAAAGCTATCTGAAAGGTATAGAGCAGAAGCTATCAGAAATCCCTAAACATTAATTTATCCCTAATATCCAGTTGGCCCCTAAATATTAATTTAATCGGCGAAGCCAAGCAAGGGCCTAAAGTATGGCAGAGCGTAGCAGCTAAGAGAGAATGTAGCCAAATGGCAAACGCGCTTATCAGGAATTCAGACTTTCTCTCTAGAAGTCGGTGAAGCATCGACTTAAATAGTACTCTTACTCATTTGCATTTACTGCGTTTCTGAATTGATATTCTGGCAGGAAATTGTAAGCTGAAATTAGAATAAGATAAGAAAGAGACGAAACTTAAAATAACTGTTAATAAGCTTAGGATAAACCTTACAAGCTTTACTTAATTAATTTTTATGCTGAATTCATTTCTAAAGGAAGCTAAATAACTTAAATGCATTCTTATTACAATATTAAGCATGTTTAAAAAAACTGTGTGAATATTTGTCGAAGTAATTCAGCGCTTTGTAAAATTCTGTAGAACGTTACATTATTTTGTCTACGGTGTGTGTACTTTTCTAATGCAAAAATGTGCGCCAGTAGAGAGTTTTAAGCTAATTAATAAATGTTGCTTTTTAGATGATTAAAACAGCTTTATTTTGTTACATTATCGTCAGAAAAAGGTATTCGAATCACATCTAATCATAACTATTTCAAAACATTTCGAAGAGATTTCTACCTTTTAGCATTTCTTCTGGTTTCTGTAGTGTGGGCCGTAATCTTAAGGACAAACATTTTCATTAATTATTAAAAATGTGGGAATTTATTTTGCCTTTGCTTTGGTTTAAACATTGCTTAATAGTATTACAAAACTTGCGCTCTCATTAAAAACAGCGCACTAAATGAGCTTAATCTTTTGAGATAAATTTCCTCACTCTTCCTTTTAAATAAGAGCCAGTTTTAAGAGATATTTTTCACTCATTCCTTTGGGCAGATAAATGTCATGTGATTTGCCATATCCAATTACACATCTTCTGCAACGTGCTTGAACGAGGAAATTCCAGAAATTTAAGTATAAATTCAATCAAAAGAAACCCTCACTTGCGTAGTGCGTCGCAAATTTTAACGAGTTGATAATATTAATATTAACCGAAGAAAATAACCGTCTCAGATATTTTTATCCTTAAAATAAGTTTGCTTTATTTTTCTAAGCTCCGTGATTAAATTACATAGAAAAGTATTTGAGAAATTTATTCTGCGATGAAAATACATTTGAAAACGCGATTTAGTCACGATAATTAGGATTTATTCGATAATAATTTTGAAAATGTTCCACATAAAAGTTTAAAAATAGTTAAAGATTCTTCAAATTAATTCGAAGTTCGACTTTGCCATTCAATGGTTATTTAAAGTTCAATATAAATCACTTTCAGTGCGAAAAATTAAATTGCTTCATCAATAAGAGCTTGGTCTTGAAATCGATAAGCTGAATTTAAAAATCTAATTCCGTTATATTCTATTACACTTTTCTTTTTTATCATTTAAATTAATTTGCTTTACGTTTTTATAAACAAATTACTTACTTTTAAAATTTGGCTTCTTATTTGTTGGATATATTTTAGTTTTAATAGCTTTGAAATAATTGTTATATTACTTTGTTATTATTATTTATGTTCAGTATGCTTTTAATAATTTGGAATACACTCATATAATTTCCAAAGAAGATTAAAAACACCAAATTCGTCATTATTATTATTTTTAAGAGTTTGTACTTGCGTATACTAAAATTATGGAACAAAAGCATGTTATAATCAGGGATATATACAGCATTGTTCAATTTAAAGTCCGGTTTCGCGTCAAAAACATAGGATTTTGACTCCAAATCGGACTTTTCTGAAATGACATACTACTGTTTTTCCATATTTCGATTCTAAAACTCAGATTTTGCTCATATACTGTGTCAGTGTTCTGTGCATACGTTTGGCGAACATATTCGTAACTTTATAAAAGTCCTGATCTCGAACAGGGAGCTGAATGCAGCTATGTTCTGTGGTAGAATAACTGTGGTTAAGTGGTAGAATAACTGCACGTGAGAGGGTTTTAAAATTACCCTTTTATTGAACCACTATTTACAGCCACTTCCCAACTCGGAAGGGATAACAGAAAATAATGACAGCACTTGGGTCTAAACTGAACAATCAAATAATTTAAAATAAAGTTAAGTAGAAATTAAATAGTTGTTGCTCACAGAGCTATAAACGCGAGGTTGGCCTCTATGCTAAACGATCAATGGCGCGTAGCAAGATTTGGCTAATACTAACGCACTTAGATTTCTTCAATAAGTAATAGCGTAACAGCGCTAAGGCTTAGAATTTAAATACTAGCTAGTCAGGTGGACGTCGAACAGAGCCGCAGTGATCTGAGACTAAAAGCTCTCTCACACCAAGAAGTTCCTCGCTAACCTTTTAAATACCAAAACTTGGCTCCACTTCAAATTAGCATAAAGCTGAAACGCGCGCTCATTCTAATGGGAAGTTGAAATAAGAACTTACAGGAAAGAGAAAATTAACATAAAACTTTGTTAGTTTAAACTAAAACCTTACAACGGAATTTTTGTAAAATTTGGAGGTAAACGTTAAAAATTTATCTTGGTGCAACTTTTTCAACTTGCACCAAGAATAATTCATGAGACAAAATTCTTAATTGATGGTAACCTAGTTTCGTTTGCCTTTTACTGTGATCGAGTTTAGAAAAAAGATGTGCATTGTTTCTCCTTCCAAATAATTTTAACAAAGTGCGTAAACCCCATTCGGCGTTATTATGGCTTATAACAAATATGCCAAATTGGAAAACACTTCAATATATAAATTCATGTCTTTTTTTGGTAATTTTGAAAGAAAGAACTGTAAATGTATGCAGGTATGGCTAGAAATACATTTTCCTTAAGCTGATGGTAAGAATGTTATAGGTTATAATAAAAACAAATTGTAAAAATCACTAAAAACATAAATTTAAAAAACAAATTAGAAAATATCTGCGAATTTTATTTGAATGGAACCTAAATTTTGAATTGTGAAAGAAGGAATCAAGTAAGTTTCATAAAAAAAGGTATTAATAAATATATACCGGATTCGATTACCACTGAGGAGCTATAATTTTGGCAGCTAACGTTTTTAAAATTGCTCGCACGATTTTTACATTACTTGCCACTTTGGAATAATTTATTTGAGCCATAGAATCAAAATGTGGAAAAACAATCAGTACGACCTTTCAGAAACCGATTTGAAAGTCACAATACCTACATCAGAACAATGCTATGTGTAAATCTAGTTTAGAACATAAGTAACGATTTCCAGACGTAAAAAACGCAAATTAAATTTCCTGTATCAGCCCAGGCAGAATGGAAGGTATAGAACTGTTCCATTTGTGTTCGTGCAAGATGTACCGTAGTTGTTAGTACACATGCATAAACTTTGCAGTTAATTTGAAGCCAAATGAGTATAGCATTATCATTTTCAAGTAATATTCCCATTAGCTGTAATGAACCATTCCGTAAGTGCACTACGGATCTACTTATGGTTATTCTTCATGGACTTATGGCTCCATCTTGTTGGCAAACGATCAGGTTCTTATTCATTTTATTAAATGTTTTTTAGTCCAATGCAAAGGTTTTGGCGCTTTTACATATATTACTATTTCCGTAGTGTTAGAATTTTTACTGTTGTGAAGAATACGGTATTAAAAGCTAAAATGAAGTGTGACTGTGATAATAAACTAAGAGCACTAAAAAGGGATGAATTACATACACTTATAAAAAGAGCTAGCATTGCATTATGACCGCAATAACCCATAAAATAAACTCATTCATGCAAGATGAGATATGTGACCTAGCATAGGAACATTAATAAATAACTTATTCAGAATTAGCAAAGCCAGATGCAGAGTGATGGCAATCTATAATTACGTGTGACATCAATTTTATTTCTTGTTTACAAGCATGATTGTTTTTTTTTGAATAAATATCAGTAGAACACAAATGAGAATTAGTCAGATAAATAAAACCATACTCGCTGATGAATACACTTTGTCCTAACCAGATGTATAAAAAAGGCCTAACACGTGACATGAGTTAGATGGCCTCACTGCTGTAGCCACAAAATCGACATAAATTAATCTGTAAACATCCGTCTAGAAAAAAAGGTACTGAGAACGCAAATCTGTGAAACATTTTTGAAGAGAACCAGTTTTGCCGGAGACTATAATCATTTGCTTGAAATGATGGTAAAACTCGTTAACGCAAACCTTCATCCGATGAACCACGTGGTCAAAGAAATAGAACTTTAGCGAAGCTATCATTCATGCTTACCTCTCTCACAAGTACAAAACACTTATAGCAACTATCTTCAATAATCAGGATTTTAAAGAAATCTTACAGTTATCCAGGTCGTCTATATACATGTCGATACGTTCACGAAATTCCGCATGGCGTAAAAATAATGGTAACAGGAGAGAACAAATATCACAGCATCAACATAGCGGTAGGAGAAGGAACAGGGCAAAAAGCCCCGTCCTTCACCTCCGAACTCCAGCGCAGAAGAGTTCACAAGATGGTTAGAAAATTTCTTCAAAGGTTGCCTTGATATGATGACAATTAAAGACGATGTGGAGCTACAGAAAGCAGGCTTGCTTGCACGTGTAGCTCAGTGAATTTCGAGGGAGACGCTTAGCGCAAATATGTTCATTTTGAAATCTTCATGCACCATAACATGGCAATAACCATTTCACATTAAGCCTTATCAGAGATAACTCTTCCTTTCTCAGCAATATGATGGACATCTGCTCTTTGGCAACTCGTGTACGTTTATTGCCACAACATTTTCGTTAAACTATACTTTTATTTCAGATATTAAAGTTCCTAATGAAGTTTAAAACTGAACTTTGCGTAGGAGCTTATTCAGTACAAACAACATGTAGCTGTTTGTAACAGTATGTTGATGGCTATCCATTTTACCACAGAAACCAGCAGTTCACTTTTGACCAAATGCGTCACCACTCTTCATTGTAACACGTATTCCCACAGTGCACGTCATAGTATAAATCATTACTGGTCTCGTGTGGGATTAGGCGAGCCATCTTACAGCAAAATGTTAAACTCACACCAACATCTAAGAACATCTCCATGGCGTTTATGTGTTTGGTTAGAATGAAACAGAAGGATTCCAAATCATTATACAACGTACCAATATAAAATGAAACTGTCATCCAGTGATACAAATTGTTTTTAGAAGAGATTTGTACATATGACTGGGGTATTCATACGAATAATATGCTTCAAAACATGGTCCTTTAATCTTGGACGCGATTGAAAAATTCGTATCGTTTGATATAAATACACTGAAGTTTCACTGAATTAGGGATACTTACCTAGTAATGAGTTGGGCCTCCTCTGGCCTTGATAACGGCTCCACACGATGATGCATAGATTCAGCAAGTTTCTGGAAACGTTCCACGGGAATGACTTACCAAATATGGCTAAAGCTGTCCATAATTCAGTAAGGTTCGTTGGTGCTGTGTGATGGCCATACAAAGTTTGTTCCAAAACGTCCCAAAGATGTTCAATAGAATTTAAATCTGGGCTTCTAGGTGGCCAATTTATGACAGAAAAGTCAGAGGAATGCTCATCCAACCAGCCAGTAGCCAACCGGGACTTGTGCACAGGTACAGTTGTCTTGCTGGAAAACTCAATTACCGTGCTGATAACATAACAGCGTAAACGGATAGAGGTGATTATCCAGCAACTCTATGTACCGAAGTGCATTGAGGGAGGTTGGTACACGCACCAAAGATCCTAAACACTGCCATGAAAAAACACCACGGACCATGATTGAGCCACCATGCCCTTGTACAGTTCCAGCCTGGCATGCAGGATCCATGGATCCATGAACTTGGCGCCATATTCTCAGCCTTCCGTTGGCGTTAAGTAGTCGGAATCCAGACTCACCACTCCATGGTACTCGTTTCCAGTCTCTACACTCCAGTCTCTGAGCTCTCTTACCCAGGCAAGACGTGCAGCCTGATGAAGAGCATCGAGCAATGGTACTCTCATAGGCCGACGGCTCCCGAAACCCATACGGTGAAGCTAGCGTTGCACAGTCTGTTTACTGACTGTACGACTGGCACCGATATCAACTGGGTGGTAATTTGAGCTAATGTTTGGCTTCTCTGGCTACGTACAATATTCCTGAGCCGTCTCTTACCACGCACTTCAAGGCTAATTGTCATTTGCAGTTTGCCCGATAGCTAGTTTTTTGTCGCCATCCATGTATTCTTGGTATACTCTTGACACCGTCGACCTTGAAAATCCTAGCTGTCTGGCGATTTCGGAAATTCAACGGTCTATGCATCGCGCTCCTACGATTTATCTGCGATACAAGGCGTCTAAATCAGGAAATTTATCCATATTGGCAATTCCAACAACTAATTCACAACAACCACAGTACGCTCTATATATGCAGCTACCACAGCGCTCTCACTTGCGCATAAATGATGCACAGCGATACACAATTTGCATAGCCCTTGCTATCCCTAATTCAGAGGCGCTTCAGTGTATTTGGTTCTAAATATTGCAACAAACTGTGTGGTTTCAGTTGCGATCGCTATCGCAAAATGTTCCAAATATTTCGCTGATGATTAACATTTAGCCGACATTTGTTGAATTTTGATGAGATGCAGAAGAAACTCTCATTTTCTGGGTAGTGTTGTAAGAAACCTCCTTGCTTTACACAATTAACCACCGAATTTTAAGAATCAAGTCCATCTCAGAATTATCTAGTTGCTAAGAGGGCACTGGCTTTCAAACATGTGTTCTTAGTATTTTAAATATATGCTTTTGATTCTATTGCTTCTAGTTCTAAATATCAACACTTTATTTCATTTATTACAGATATAAAGTTACAAACTTGAACATTGATTCATAATTTTTAGGGCGGTATTTCAAAATTTTATATATCTCAGTAGTTCCAGAGAAAAAAGGCAAATACTCGCCCTAAGAGAAAAGCAGGACATTCGTCCACTTTCATCTAATGCTCTAACGCCAATGAATGAATAAAATACGTTGTTGCCAGTTGGGAAAATGAAACTCTTAGAACTAGCAATATATGCTATAGGATAAATAATGGAGGCACAATTTCTAAAATACTAAAATACAAAATGTTTTATGTTATACACACTTTAGTATCAGAGATGGAAATATATTTGCTGCATGATGGGCCGAAAGTAAATCTGCATGCGTGAACGAAACGAAATCTGAAAACTACTCCCAAAGGGGCGTTTTTTAACGTTTTTTACCTTTATTTATTAAACATCACGTTCTTCGAACTTAAACCATAAAATTCAATTCAACAGAAATATCATAAAATAATTTAAAAAGGGCATATCTTTAGAATTTCCGATAGACAGTCTCACGCTGGAGGTAATTTCTTTTTTTTTTTGTACAGTGTTGCCATTGCTCGCTTTGAAATCGTTGAGTTTCTTAATCAAAAACTCATAAATACTTTAGAAAACATGAAATGGATAATAAAACATATTTTAATTCCAAATTTGGGTTTCCAGATGCCCATGTTTGGGTGAAAGATTACGTTCTTCGAAATTGGATGCCTGTTTTTTTTTCAGAGCGAGAGAAACATACATACATTCATGCAGATTTTTCGTTACTTAATGTCTTTAAATATAATGAAGGGCTCTAATATTTGGTAGCAACACTTTGACAAGAAAAACATTTTGGCAACACTTTGACACCGTTTATAATGAACCAACGCAAAATCCCAAAACGAAATTGATAGCCATTCTGGACAAAGGGGCAACCCTTTAGGCTATTTATTTAGTATTGTGCGGGCGAACTGGTTTGTATTATATTGAAGGCACAAGTTCGATAAAAAGTTAATAAAATTTATTCTAATCCCAAGAACTGGATCAAACGCTGGATTTTTCCTCAAAACTATTTGTACACTATCACAAGATCAAGCAATGTAATCAGTAGCTATATTTTAAACTACTAAAATTTAAATAGAATGTAATACAAAGCGCAGAGGAAGCTAATCCGATCGCACCGCAAATTCGCTACGATCAATAACAACAGCTCACTAAAGTAGCAACTAATAAACCACTGCTGAGCTGAGATGTTTTTCGCCGGCTTTTATAGCTTTTTATATCATCTCCGCCAGACAAAGCAAGCATAAAGAGTAGAATTACAGTTACGGATAACATAGTAGTAAATTTCATTTATTCAAATTATATATCAATTACGGAGATAAACTTTTATTCAATGTTAAATGCACGTGCTCTTGGATTTTACTTTTCCGGCGTAGCTTTTTGTTTAAAATATGTCAAATGCTGCATTGCATTAGGAAATAAAACTATTTTATTTATAATTCTATTAAAAATATCTGGCTAAATACAAAATTCGTAACAGTATTTTTGCTGAGAATATGAATATTAAGAAGACGAGCTTTAAGCAACTATAATGTGTCAGGACTGTGTGTTCGGTGCATATTCTTGGCGAACATATTCGTGAATTAAACTGAGTCCTGATCTTGAACAGGGAGCTGAATGCAGCTATGTTCTGTGGTAGAAAACTGTGGTTAAGTGGTAGAAGAACTGCACTTGAGAAGGATTTGAAATCCTCTTTTATTAAACCACAATTATATACAGCCACTTCCCAACTCGGGAGGGATACAGAAAATAATGACCGCACTTAGGTCTAAACTGAACAATCAAGTTATTTAAATTAAAACTAATTAGAAATTAAGTAGTCGTTGCTCACAGAGCTATGAACGCGAGGTTGGCCTCTAAACTAAATGTGTAAGGTTTTAGTTAAACTAACAAAGTTTTATTTTAATTTAAATCTTTCTATCTCTTCTCATTTTCAACTTCCCGTTAGAAAAAGCGCGCGTTTTCAGCTTATGCTAATTTGAAGTGGAGCCAAGTTCTATTTAAACCAGAGGTAGAAACCTCTCAGTGTGAGAGAGCTTTTAGTCTCAGATCACGGTCATTCTATTCGACGTTCGCCGGACCAGCTAGCATTTAAATTCTAAGCCATAGCGCTTTACGTGACTGCTTATTGAAATAAATCCAACTGCGTCAGTATTAGTAAATCTTGCTACGCACCATTTAGTTAGAGGCCAACCTCGCGTTATAAGCTCTGAGAGCAACGACTATTTAATTTCTATTTAGTTTTAGTTTTAAATTTATCTGATTGTTCATTTTAGACCCAAGTCTTTTACTGTCTGTATCCCTCCCGAGTCGGGAAGTGGTTTGTAAATAATAGTGATTTAATAAAAGAGGATTTTAAATCCCTTTCAAGTGCAGTTATTCTCCAACTCAATCACAGTATTCTATCACGGAACATAACTGCATTCAACTCCCTGTTCAAGATCAGGAATTTAAGCTGTTACGAAGATGTTTGCCAAGAATATGCACCGAAGACTCAGTCCTGACAAATGGTGCGTAGCAAGATTTAGCTAATACTAGCGCACTTAGATTTACTTCAATAAGTAATAGCGTAACAGCGCTACGGCTTAGAATTTAAATACTAGCTGGTCAGGTGGACGTTGAACAGAGTAACAGTGGTCTGAGACTAAAAGCTCTCTCACACTGAGAGGTTCCTACCTCTTGCTTAATTGGCTCCATTTCAAATTAGCATAAAGCTGAAACGTGCGCTTACTCTAACGGGAAGTTGAAATAAGAACAGATAGAAAAAGGCAAATTAAAATACAACTTTGTTAGTTTAACTAAAACCTACATATGTTATAAAACTGCGAAACCCATTGAATCATTTGTAACTATGCTGTATATTTATCGAATATTTGATAATTTGTATAACATTTAATAATATCTGTTATTTAATACCTATATAATCTCAAATACACCGACATAATTTGCAAGTCTTTTATATCGGAAGATCACGAAAATGTTAGTAACCTTTATGTATTTTTCCTGCCAAATATATACACTTTATTTCAGTAGAGAACTCCTAGTCGTAGTTATGTATTCAAAATTATATTTGGAGAACGTCATAGAATTAATTTATTTTACACTTTCCTTCTTTTGAAGATGTTGAACTGCACTATTCATACTTAATCTTTAATTCGGCACAAAATTACTCACTTTAAACGACATGTAGGAGAAAGGTATAATATTTATTTTCTGACACTGGGCTTTAGTTATATAATAACGAAACTTGCTTGGATATTTAATGTAAGACTTTGTGCGAGAATGTAGTTTTCTTTTAAAATTCGGCAATTAAGATTTCTCTTCCATTCCATGTTTTTTAGAATTTTTGTCTTACCCAGTAATTAAATATTTTATCTGATGTACTTCGAAATTAATGTTGATTCTTCGATTTTGAGCTGCGTAATTTTCGCTTGTATTCATAGTAAAATTAAATGATAATTATTCATTCAAAGCTTAATTAAATTTGTGTTTTCAAAAGACCCTGATTAGTGACTACAGCCTCTTAGATACAGAGCAGGAGCAATTTCTCGAAAAATGCCCGTTTGTTGGATCTAATTTGGTCACAATAAGGTAAAAAAGACTCAATGTTTCCCGAACATATCCTTATAGTTAATTAGCTTGCGACTAAAAAAATTCTCTTTCATATTAACCAGAGCTACCTTAGGTCTAATTTAACGTTTTAGAAAGATTAAAATTAACGATAATAATAATATCAGTCTGACCTTTCTATCCATAGTTCAGCTTGATTCCTGAAAGCATTTTTTTAGCTAAACGAAAATGAAATAGAAAAAAAAATAAATCTGAAAGCTTTCAGATTTTATATTACACCCAAAGGAGCGTTTTATTAAATTTTTTTGTTACCTTTATTTATTGAATATCATATTCACTTAAACCATAAAATTCAATTCAACAGCATATCACAAAATATTTAAAACATCATATCTTTACAAGTTCCGACACGCGCTGGAGATAAAAAAAATGTTTTCTTTTCCGTACGGTGTTGCCATTGCTCGCTTTGAAATCGTGGAGTTTCTTTAAAAAATCGTTAAAGTTTTTCAAAATATGAAATAGGTAATAAAACAAATTCCATATTTATACTTCCAGATCCCACGTTTGGTGGAGGATTACGTTATTCAAAATTTGAAGTCTCTAGATACCGTTGTTTTTTCACAATGCGAGAAATATGCGTACATTCTTGCAGATTCATCATTATTTAATTGCTTTAAATATAATACAGGGCGATAATATTTAATGGCAACGATTTGAAAATTGATTCAACGCATTTAAGTTTCAACGCAAAATACCAAAACTAATTAATAGCCCTTCCGGGCAAAAATGCGCCTTTGGGCTAATTAAAAAAATATGAAAGAATTCTTATTTTAATGAAAGTGTTTGTTTACGTTCCTTATGCACTCGCAATTTACAAAAATTTATCTGCACTCGCAATTTACTAATCTGCCCTAAGAATTTTTCTAATACAATTATTTTGTCTTTTTAACTCTATTACTAAACATCACTTTCTTCATCTTTATGCCACATGACAGCCACAAACGCCCTTCCTTTGTCTAGCGTTAGCCTCTTCTTTTTTTTTTCTTTCCAGAAAGATGGATCTTTAAATGTAGTTCCAAGTGCTCGAATTTTTTTAAAAGCCTTATAAGGTATTTCTCCCGCCTTATTCGCATGCCTTCATGGTGTGGTGGTCAGCACGCTGGGCGCGTATTCCAGAGGTCTGTAGTTCGGGTCCCGGTGAAGGCGTTGCTCCTTTTTCATCACTTTTTGCTTCCAAAATAACCTAATGTCCTTACAGCCTTTGGACTAATATATAAAATTAGCGAAACAACCACCTTGTGTTTGTTGTGTTTCTAATTTGCTAACTAAATGCTGCTAATCTGCCACAAGGTGGTTGCTTTGCTAATTTTAAATTTTAATTTGGCTTGTTTCTCTTCTTTCTTGACGAACTTTTATATTCCTTTTTATAACCTTAAAATAATACCGCATGCTTGTGTATCTGCATAATTTAATATAGCTGAAACACGTACAAGCATTAATGGGATATTCTTGTTTCCTGCTTGCATATTTAAGGAGTTGTTAAAATTTGGTGTTAACGGAAGAATATGTTGTTTAAAATTTTAATACGTATCCATATTTTTATGCTGCCATCATCTAACAGTTAAAGCACATAAGAAAAATTAAAATTATTCACGTAGAAAGAATTGCAAAAACATTGCTAATTGTCCCACTGACGGAATAATCAATAAAATAACAAAACCTAGATTTACAAGTTAAAAAGCTATAAAACATAATGTGTACCCTTTTCTGTCGAAACATGTGCAGGACAATTGGTAAAGCTCTGTAGAAAAGCTTTTTAGAAGGAGATAAATACAGGGCGCGTCAAAAAAATGTATACACACTTGTCGTAGAGAATTGGTTTTCCAATCTACAAACTAAATGTTCTTTCTGGTCAAACTGAATATTACAAATGGTGTTTTTAAAGTAAATGTTCAAAATGGTGGCCTTCTACATTTCTGAGGAGGAATCAGGATGTATTCCATACTCCTCAGGCAAGTGTCCAATGGGATTTCTGCGCACACCGCTTGAATCTTATATAAAAGCGTGTCAAGGTTACGTGGTTAACAAAAGTGCACCTCACCTTTTACTTGCTCCATTAAAAAATGGAGTGGCGGAAGGTCTTGAGCGGTGTTGAGTACAATTTTCTAAATGGGTTCAGGAGATGTTTATACGAAGAATGTTTTTGTTTAGAAGATATTTTTGAACCGGGATTTATCGGTAGCATTATTTGGTCGGATGCAGCACAAGTTAAACTTAATGGAGTTGTAAACAGGCATAATTGTGTGTACTGGGTTGAAGATCATCCCCACATTACTGTTGAAAAGCTGTGAATTTGCGTGGTCTGAATGCGTGGTGTGGTTTGTCTCATTGAGCGAAATTGTCTCATTGAGGTACTCATTGAGCATTTCTGTTTTGAAGGTACTATAATTGGAGAAAGGTACCTAACAATGCCTGCCGAATCCATTTTCTCTGCCATTCTGCAATGTACGGTAATGCCAAGTTTTATTATCAACAAGATGGCACTCCTCCGTACTATCATAGGGATGTGTGAGCATATCTGAAACAAAATGTACCGGCCATTGAATAGGACGCAGGGAACCAATCGAGTTTCTTGCACGCTTTCCAGACCATACACTGCTCGATATTTTTTATGGGGTACAGTAAAAGATCAGGTGTGCTGTCGTAAACCATGAAGCTTGATACATTTTGGGATCCAAGCGGTGTGCACAAGAATCCCATTGGGTACTTTGGTGCGAAGTACGGAATCAGTCGTGACTCGAATGAAGGCCACCGTTTAAGGAATTTTCGAATGAAGGAAGAAATATCCATGCTGAAGGCCACCGTTTTGAACAATTACTTTAAACACCATTTAGAATGCTCAGTTTAATCAGAAAGTATACTTTGTTTCATACTGGAGTATAGCTTACTTTTCCCAGAAATGTAATCTTGTAGGTTGGAAAATAAATTTTCTATTACAGTTCTAAATGTGTACACATTTTTCTAACGCACCTTGTAGAAATAACGTTGTGCCCCTTGAGAAAGCACGGTTTTACCCAATTGACTGGAATAAAAAAGTCTATTTTTTATCCAAAACGAAGGTGAAAAGTATAGAAACCCGGTTCCCGTTAATTAAAAAACTGTTTCATAAAGAATTTATGATTATCACAGGGTTCTCTTACGATGGGAAATTAAAAATAAGAGAAGTAGAAAACATTTTAAATCAACTCACCGTACTATCAAGAGCAGGTTTTACGACTTGTATTTGTAGAATAAGTTCCATTTCTTGAGATTTTCAAACAGTGACTCTTCATCATGACAGAGCAATAAGGAATAATTCGAATTGTACCTCCGCATCCCTTGAGAAAATAAAGACCTATAAAGGTATTGCATACGAGTGTATACGTTTTCAACGTACTCTTGCAAATTCCCTGGCGTTTCACGTACTGACTTTTATGCGTTTTGTTTCTTGAAAATGTCTCCTTTTAAAGGCAAGCCTATCACGATTGGTGGACTCCGGAAGGTAGTGTAAATAGAATAGGAATTAATATCCATGGAGATTTTACTAAAAGACCTTCTATCATGAAAATAACAATGCACCGATATAGTCCAGAGGCAAGGCTATCAGACGGAGCATTCAAAAATACTCTTTACAATTTAAACCTTAATAAACGGTTTTTAAATCTTTCTAAAAATATGTAAGTATCCTTTGTACATTAGAACGTTATCTTCTGATGGAAGATATTACCAAACTATTCAAATTAGTGGTACAGCATGAACCAATAATTTCCAGAAACGTTGTAAACCAACTATTATAAACACGCTTTTGCATTTTACTGATTAACGTACTGGGAAAATGCCTATGTGTAAGTTGTAGTTATTTTTGTATTAAAGTAGTCACATTCCATTGTTATTTTCAACGTTTATCATTATCATTTAATTATGTAAATGTAATCAAAATAGCTGTGAGCAAACGTGATCTTATTTAGTAAGGCATTTTGGAAAGAAATAATTCAAGATTATAACAAGAGCATCATATGTCAAAACTGAAATAAAAATAGAACAATTCAATAATATAAAATAGTAATACAGTCAAACAGCATAATAAAACAATTAATTGAAATTTCTTTGGTCTTTTTCAAGGAGAAGACAAAAAGTTAATGTACATCTAGGATTCTGAACTGTATCTGGATATTTATAAATTCAGTTAATAATAAATGCCAAGCAAAAAACAAATTAAATTACTTAAAATAATGTAAGGCCACTAATTTTTTTACAAATAAAGAATGCAATGAAATGTTGTACTAAATTTGTCCTCAGCATAATCAGAGCCTACCGAACAACTTCCACAGATTCACTCAACTTTTCAGTCGGCCTGCTTTCCCTCTACTACATCTGCGTTGAACAAGAGGCAATGCTAGTTACTCCACATGCAACAGGAAATTATTTCTAGGGCTCCACATTCCCACCGACAGATTTTGCCCTGCGACGAAATGCGGCCCGAACCCATCCAAACAGATTGAGGAATAAACGTCAAAGTCATACTGGCACAGGACAGCGACTCCGAATCGACGTCAGGCATCTGCACAGACGGTTCAAAATCTGGTGCAGGTGTAGCAAGTGCCTAGTCCATCTCACCAGCTCCGTACAAACATATCACTGGAAGGGGCATCTTGCGGAAGATAAAAAAGTAATGTATCTAATGTATTGATACATTTAATTGACGTATCATCTACAATATACAGTGGTGGCCAAAATTGTGGACACTTTTGGAAATTTTTATGTTTTTGAACTTTGTATGCTTATAGAAAACGTTACGTATCATAAAATGCAAACTTGTATACATCATTTTAAAGTGAATTTATTACTGAATTCAATACAAAACACAAAATTCAATTATTTGTAATACAAAAAAAGTTAAACGATAATAGTTATCGATATACATTAGGTAGTGATGATTGCAGTGAGTTATCAGTACCGAGTAGGGTACCCTTTATTTTTGATTACAGCTTCACATCGACGTTTCATTGAGCTGGCAAGAGGTTTAAGCTCTTCTTTCGTTATTACATGATGCCAGGAAACAATTATAGCCTCAATTAATTCCCTTTTATTTGATGGGCGCCTCATTCGGACAAGAGTTTTCAAACGGTGCCACAAATTTTTGATAGGACTGAAGTCAGGACTGTTTCCTGGCCATGACAACAATTTAATACTCTTTGTACGAAACCACTCTTTCGATATTTTGGCCATGTGGCAAGGAACAGAATCCTGCTGAGAAATAAACGAAGCATTGTTGGGAAAGAGATCTCTGATGGAATGTAGAAGTTTTGGTTCTAGAATAGTGTCAATGTATTTTCAGGCATTCAGTGTCCCATCGATGACATGAAGGTGACCAATACCATCTGCTGACATGCATGACCAAATCATAACACTAACTGGGTTCTTCACAGTTCTTTGAACGCAGTCAGGATGTAGCTCTTCTCCTATTCTACGTCTTACATATTTTCGCCCATCACTACCGAATAACGATATCTTAGTTTCATCACTCTGTATAACTTGTGACCACTGATCATCTGTCCAATTAATGTGTTCCTTTGCCCACTGTAGTCTTTTTTTTTCGTTGCTAAAAATTAAGATAAGGCTTTTTTCGTGGAATTCTACCTCTCAGTCCACATCTATTAATCTTCTCCTGATTGTTCTTGAATTGACAGAAACACCAGCATGATTCAGATCACTTCTGATGGCCGCTGATGACATTTTTCTATCTTGAAGACATAGTCCTTTTATTCTTCTGTCATCAATAGATATGGTGCACCTTTTTCGGTCTTTTCCTTCTTTTTTTTATTGAATTTATTTCCTGATATCGTAAACAAAACTTTCGGACTCCAGATGTAGTCACTGAACCACCCACCTGTCTTGCAATTTCAGCATAGGAAAGACCACTTTCTCGTAACACGATAATATTACATCTCTTTCTAGGTGTCCAATTTACTCTTTTATTTGATGTCATTGCTTCTTGACTAAATATTAAAAATTTTTACAAAACTTCCTACTTGTATTTGCAGTGTATAAGAAACAAGTCCTCCTTCTACAGAACAAAGGAAAATAATGAATTGTTTCAAGTGTAAACATGATGTCAGCTTCTACTGGCAGTTACTAACATTTGATTGGTTCTCAGAACAAGAACAATGATTGGCCAGGAAAGCTAGACATTACAAACCACTTTATAACTGTGTTTTTAATTATATTAAAGTACAAATAACGTTTTTGTTTTGCAAATAATTGAATTTTGTGTTTTGTATTGAATTCAGTAATACATTCTCTTTAAAATGATATATACAAGTTTGCATTTTGCGAAACGTAACATTTTCCATAAGCATACAAAGTTCAAAAACATAAAATTTCAAAAAGTGTCCATAATTTTGGCCACCACTGTAGTATTGTAAGTATTTGGTATTTAAGAATTATGGCAACGTGCGCCTACAAGCTTCGTCAATGTGTTCTAACAACTAATGCTTATATGTCCGTGTAGTTA
>KK121806.1:658317-737756 GCA_000611955.2 Stegodyphus mimosarum
GCTACTTCTTAGAGAAGCAAATAAATTCTCGAGGTAGGCCTCCTTGGACTTGAGAGAGCTGCTGCTTCTAGATAGTGAGGCATACACTTGTTTACCTTTGTTAGAAATCAGGTGTATCCTCCCTCGCCTGTCACCTGTATAAGTTAAAAAAGATTTTAGTGTAATAAATCATCAAGCTATAATCTGCTCCGACTGATGCAAAACAAAAAATGTTGCATAAAATTTAAAAGGTAAAACAAAAAGTTTCGATCTAAGAAATCAGATGACAATTGGTCGTGCAATAAGATACAGTAATATTTTTCATAATTGTTTTAAATCTGTTAAAAGTAATTAAATCCTAATCGTCAAGACTAAAGCGACCGAAACGAAAAAAGTATTTTGAGAATGGTGGACAAGTAGCCTTATTTGTGAAATATTTCAACAGGTAAAAGGCTAAAATTAGGAAAAAAATTATTTAATAATAAACTATAATGAGAATTTTCTAGAAAGAACTCAGAAACCATCCATACGGTATTTATGAAATAAAATACAAAAAGCTAGATTAATATTTTTCAGAATATAGAAAGCACAATAAATGAGAAAACTACTTCAAAACACAAGCAATTAAACTTTTAAAGACAAAATCTAAAGAAACGAAACTTAGTTAATTTTGTTGGGAATAGCTTAATTGCTTACACTGGAAATATTTCCAAACGCAAAAGGCCAAAAATTGGGACAAAACAAATAGATTTTGCAAAAAACTGAATGGCAAAGGAAAATTAAAAACTTGTGATAAAGATGTTTCCCTCTTGTGACAAAAATATAAATATACATCTAATCGCCCTTAATGTATGCTACACACACTAGCCCATGAATTAGAAACCCAAGATCGATATTTTATTGGGATGCACGGATAACTGTTCTGATTCGTTTGGGCATCGAGTCTACATGCTTCTGGAGTGCATTTACGTCCAGAGGATACCATGCATTAGTTAAGCAGCTGTCTATATCTTGTAAATTAGATGGAAGAGGAGAGTGTTGTCGGATGCGTCTTTCCACCATATCCCACACATTTTCTATGGGGTTAAGCTCCGGTCTATGCGGTAACCAGGGAAGGTGATGGAAATCAGACTAATGTTCAGCGAACCAATTTTGAACACTTCTAGCACGATCTGAAGTTGCATTATCGTCTATGAAGTATCCGTCGTCGCCATCAGGGTAAAAATGCAACATTGCAGAGTGTACTTGATCTGCCAGTATATCTAGGTATCCCATTTGCTTACTCTTGACGAACATCAGGGCACGATGTCCATGTCAGCAGAACATGCCCCATATAATGATACTCACACCAGGAGCTTGCACAGCGCTAGTAAGGCAAGATGGCTTCATAGGGTTCATGGGGCTTCATGGGGTCGCCAAACTGGACGTCTGATAACAATGCAAAATAAGGTGTAGCGTAATTCATCCGACCAAATTACCCATTTCCAATCCATGTTTTAAGATTGTTTGAAAAAGAAGATTGAAAGAAGCAAGCAATCTTTTAATCAAAGCTCCAGCGTCAATCATTTGTTCCAATATCATCAATGTGCTGCTGTAAGAGTGTGGTAAGATTATTTGTATCAAGTTTATATAAATAAGTGCTTTGAAATTGATGAAATCTTCGTTTCCGATAATTCGATGCATCATTGCCAAAGAAGTTCTTGGGATTAAAAAATAGCCCAAATGCCTGAAAATATAGGAATTGATAATCTATTGGAAAATGTCAGTAGTGTATGGAGAATGAGCAAAGATTTCAATTCTCAAATGGTTGATTTGATGTATGGTTGATATTGCTATGTTTGGTAGAACGTTATCTGAAAGCGTCAGATCTCTGTGTCTCTTCAGAAATGTTTTTTTCTTTAAGATGAAATTTATTCTGCATTTTCTGGATATTCGTGAAACATCGAGGTGCATTTATTGTTTCAGATCCTGGAAGGAACGAGCAGTGAATAATCTCAGTAGAAGACCACTATAAAATAAACAACTCCGTTGGATGAAAAGTGGAATCTTTCTGGAGTATTTTTCACTCTTGTAGCTCGGCTAAGTCGAACAAGTAGGGTCACAATAAACTACCTGTTTTTTAACTATGGTCACAATTCATTATGGAAACTGTTTCATTACAACTTCTTAAGAAAGACACACAGAATTTCTTTCCAATGGATTCTAGCCCACTGTGGAATTATGGGAAATGAAAATGCTGATATATTTGCAAAGAAAAAAACTTTCATAATGCAACGCATTAATCGATCGCTTTAATTTCTTACGACTAAATTTTCTGTTAACCTGATTCTTTAAAATATTCTTAAGCATTATATGATTCAACGTGCTATGGGTAAGAGTTGGAGGATTCGGAGAAAGAAATAACTTTCATTCCCAGTTTCCCAAAAATGGCAACGGTAGCTCTATTCGGACGTCTGACCGAACATGACTGCTTGCGAGACCACCTTAACAGAACAGTAGTGGTGGATTCCCCAAACTGCATTTTGTGTGACTCCAATCTGCCTACGATTTTTGAAAGTTTAAATAATTGCATTGCACTTTCTCGGTATGAGAACGTTGTTAAAAAGTGCAAAAAGTACTGGAGAGCCCGTGAACGCTAATGGCTTAAGCGGTAATGTTCGGCATTTGTAAAATAAACAAAACTTAAAAACGAAGAGCACATTTCCCAAAACCGTACGTTTTCAATTCAGTGAGGGCATCCATTTGTCGAACTTTCTCCCTTTTACTTTATTGTCAAGTACAGTGGCACAGCTGAAAAGCGTATCTTTAGCATCTGTGCAATCTCGGGTATAGTTCATCATGCATCTTAATCAATTAAATCTTCTTTATTTATTCGAATTAATGAAGTAAGAGAACGGCTCTGATGTTTATTTTGTAGCCTCAAATCTTCAGTAATAAAATTCGCAAATCAATGGCAAGTCGGTATGTCAGTAGATTTTCCTGCACCTAATGCTTTATTTATGTTTAGTGCAATTGCTGCGAAATTTCACAATCTTAACTAGTAAATGAGCCTTAAATGATCTGATTTCATGTTTGAGTTCATATTGGTAGTGTTCAATGTTCAATGCTTGTTCAAAGAAATCAGTACTGCAGTTGCATCATCCTTGGCAGTGCCACATGGCATAAAACTTTTGCTTAAAGTTAAGCGCTTGCTTTTTTCCTTAACCAGAAACCTGACTGTAATCAATCGCAGTTTCATTTGTTAACACACAATACTTGAAAAAAAATTAAGATTCATTTTAAATTGTTCAGTATAAAGCAACCGTACTTATGATTTGAAAGATAAATTAAAGATCTCATAGTACGTCTAACAGCGAATCTCTGAAAGCTTTGTTGATATTTTCCCCGCTACGTGGAAGATAAAAAAAAGAAGTTGTTCTTTCTCTTAGAATGGCCTCATGTTCCAGATAGAGTAAATAATATACGTCTTGATACATGTAATTTATATTAGTAGTTGGTATATCGTACTATACTACAAAAACATTATGCATCGATAATCAGAGAAGAAATATTTCCCTAAAGGCAGAGATGTGTTCGTGAAGAACTTTTTTTTTCTAACGCACATTGTTTTGTATTTACGTTACGTGTGGGGATAACTTCGCCTAAGCAGCCATTACATTAATCAAATTTGAATTCAATTTGATCTACCAGATGTCAGTGGCTTTATCCGATCAGCGTCTGTGGACGTGACATTACTTTGATTACAGTACTCAAGAGTATATTGTAAAAACTAATTCCTTTCTAATAGTCTAAAATAAAAAAAAACATTATTCGCAGTTTGCTAAAAATAGCTTGAAAAATTGATTGATTATGAATAGAAATTGGAACTCTGCAGTAATTCGCAGAATAATTAGCTTCAGCAGCTAATCAAAACAAATTTGGGGATATTTGAAACAAGATTATAAGTAGGAAATAGCTAATCCTTATCAACAATTTTAATGTAAAAAAAAACAGAATTTTAAAACGTACTCGAAACATGAAAGGTTATCATTCTATCCCTTGTGTAAATTAACCCTTAGAATGTTTAGTTTCGAGGAAATTCTAAAAATCATCTGTTTTCGTCATTTAAGATAAAAATCTAATCGTTAAGTACTATGAATTAAAATGCTTCCTTTGAGACAGATTATATATCAGCTCAGAGTTCACAGACTTAGAATACTTTTCCAATTAACTAATTTGCATCTTTCTACCGATATTGAGTTCTTGTTTCTCTTTTATTATTTAATTCCAACTGTGTAATTAAGCAACTTCCTTCTTTCGTCCGATGATTTCAAATGAGCTGTTTTAGAATTCGTTTCTGGTAAGTCGAAGTAGAAATACAAAAAGGAGAAGATATATCTCTTTCAAATACGTTGACAGCTAATTACCATTATAGAAATCTTTACCCTCCAACGCATTTAAATCCTTCTAATATTGCTTAATATCTTTAACAAAAGTCTTTTTATGCACTTGTAAATTCTTTACTCTTGTTTACATATATTTTGACAGTACGATGTTGATAAACTAGTTCGAGTTCTTCTGAGTGAAGAAAATTTGCAATGTCTATTGTATTCAGCTAGAAAGCCACCCATTATTTAACGAGTGGAATAATGCTTTAACTTAAAATAACAGTTAATGTACATCTTGAACAACAACAACAAAAAAGACAGTTCTATAGCTCCCGTTCTACTTAACCGATTGTCGAAATTTAACATGCGTTTTCCATGTCTCGAAAGCTCGACTTAGGATATATATTAGATTTATATATAGCATTACTCTAACATAGGTATTTTGACACAAAATCGGACTTTTTCTGAAATAACACACCACTTTTTTCCATATTTCGATTCTACGACTCAAACCTAGATATTAAATTTTGTAATTTTTGCTGATAAATTTATCGAGAAATTTAAAAATTTGTCTTGGCGCACTTTTTTCAGTTTGCACCAAGAATAATTTACTTCTCGAAATTCTTAATTTATGGTAAACAATTTTCCTTTGCCTTTCATTGTGCACGAGACGAATAAAAGGTAAAAAGAATTCATTCTTTCAAATAACTTTAGCAAGTGCGTATACCACATTTGGCGTTATTATCGTTTATACCGAATATGCCAAAATCAAAAACGCGCCAAAATGTAAATTCTCGTATATCCTGGGATATTTTGAATAAAAATCTCTAATTTTTTGCTGGCATATTTACAAATGCATTTACTTTAAGATGATGGTAAAAACTTTATAGATTGTTATAATTCAAATTTGGTTTCGAAAAATTTATAAAAATTATTTAAAATTACAAATTTAAAAAATAAATCATAAAAATTGGGCGAATGTATTTGGAATGAACCTAAATTTCGAAATATGAAAGAAAGAATGAAATAAGTTTAATGAAAAATGAGATAGTAATAAACATATACCAAACTCAATTAATACGGAGGAGCTAAAATTTTGGGAGCTAATTTTTTAAAAACTACTGCAGGTTTTACAAAACTTAGCACTTTGGCATAATTTGAGTCGTAGTGTCAAAATATCGAAAACCATTGTTACGTTATTTCAGAAAACGTCCGATTTTGTGTCAAAATCCGTATGTTAGAACAATGCTATATATAAATCTAATATATATCTTAAGTAGTGCTTTCGAGATATGGAGAATGCAAGTAAATTTAAACATTCGGTTTAGTGGAACGGGAGATACAGAACTGTCCCATTGTTTATTGTACAAGGCTTACCTGTGGCCTAACCAACATTCAGCGCTTGTTTTCAATCCTCAATGATCTGTCTGAAATAATTTTTTTGTTGCGTTGATATAGATGTTAGCTCGTACAGTGTAAAGAGAAAACTACATACTTCTGCTCAGCGTTGATGTTAATTCATCGAGTGTACTGAGAGATCTAAAACTGCTGACTCCTCAGTGATTTCTCTCAGACTGTTTTTGACTATTCTCGTTTCAAAACTTTACTTATGAACGTTTACTTATAAACGTAAACACTGCCCAGTTAAATGACTCAACGCCACAACTCCACCTATACGTTTTCGCTTCATGCTTCTTCTTTCGTCTCCGTTTATTTCTCGTATTAATCAAAATGCTGGAAGTAACAACTGTGCTGTGCTAACTAATGCTGTGCTAACGCTGGAAGTAACAACTATAGTAACTATAAATAATAACTAAAATAAACAGCAACTAAAGTAGAGAAATTCTTGCCTTAAAGCTTATAAGATATTTTCTCCTCCTTTCTGCATGCCTTCTGTATGTGGTCGCACACTCGGGGCGTATTCTACAGGTCCAGGTTCGAGTCCCATCGAAGGTATTGCTCATTTTTCACGGCTTCTTCTTTGAAACACCTAATGTCGCTACAGTGGCTCCCGAACTAAAAGGTGGTGGATGATAATTCCTCACCACCAGGATTTCGTGATTGGGTGCACTCATCCTCAATCGCCCTTCAAAAGGGAGGAGTATATATGGTACCAGAAGTGGGCACAGCGCAACCCACCTAACCAAACAAGTTGGTCCAATAGTCATAAGGCTACGTTAAGACGGAGGCATAAGGGGCATAGAGGCATAATTATAAGGACATAAAATACGGGAGTTCCGTTCTCATCTGCGAGACGGGGTCTAAGCTGTGGCCAATAAGAGAAGTTAAATTTGCGCATGTGTGGATGTGTCTATAGCTTTTCCGCGCTGTTTTCCCGCTCGATTGATTTCCGGCGTTCGCTTTGCTTGTTGCCGCTTCGTTTTAGCTTCGCTCTGATTGGTCGACGCTTATCCCAAGGTGACGCAGCACAGACTGGTTGTCTTGGCAACGCAGCTCGACTTAAACTCTTTATGCCCTTTATGCTTCCGTGTGAACGCAGCCTTTAACAGGCCACCCGGGAGTATATAAGGTATTTTCTCCCTCCTTTCAGAATGCGCTCGTGATGTAACGGTAACACACTCGAGTTGTATTCGAGACGTCCAGTTTCGAGTCCCGGGAAAGCATTGCACATTTCTCACGAATCTTGCCTCAAAATAATCATAATAAACTCTGTAAGCTTATTCATTTTATAATACCTTAGAACTAAAGTAGTTCGCAGAATGCAAGTCATGAAATTAGATCATAATAATACTGGAATCGTGAAATTAGATTAAATTAAATAATAATACATAACGCAAATCATAAAATTAATTCTTAATATACTTCTATTACTAAAATTTAAAAATTCACAATTTAAAATAAATAAAAATAGCGTCTTATCCGTTTGCCAAAAGAAAAGTTCTAAAACTTGGAATTCAATTTTAAATTCTTTTATAAATCATTGCCATCCACATCTAAAGAATAACTAAACTGAACATTTTCATATATTTTTTAGTGTTTTCAAATGCTGAGTTAGAACTTCGCATGTTAACAGTTTGTATAAACATTGTGAATAAACACGACAGAAGAACAAAGTAATTAACCAGAAATTAGGAATCTTTTACACAACTCCAAGTAGCAACAACTTTTGTAGCTCGAGACACTTTGAGCAATTTTTATTCCAAATATAAACAGTACAGCGAATACTGGAAAAGTTCTTCTAATATCTTGTATGTTTTGTTGTTATAAACTAAGATCGATGTCAGAAGGCTGTTTAGAGACTAATCTCTAATTACGTCAGGAGGAGGTGTAAAGAACCCTTTATTAACCCAAATAAAGTTCACAGATGATACCAACTTGTGTTTGCAAAAGAGAACACTTTTGGCTTAACTCAATAGGTAATGAATAACTTAAATGAAATTAAGTTTAGCTCAACGGCAACTCAACGGCTCAAATCCAATCCCGAGGAAATAAAAGCAACGTGGTCTTCAAGCAGGCAAACCAAGCTCTGATTTCATTTCCTAAAATCTCCCTTTAAACACTAACTTCTTTCTACCTCATTTGAATGCACGCATGCTAGACGATTTGTATTCTGCAAAAAAATGTGAGTTGACAGCAAGACCAATAGGCAAGTCCCTTAAACATAAAATAACTGTTAAGTATATTAAATAAATTCCCACAGTATGACAGCACTTAACACTATGTAAACGTGAAGATTGTTCAGCACACACATTTGCATTTTTTCGCCTTTTCTAACATAACATACGATTATGTCAACAACGTTCTCATTGATAAATAATGTGAAATAAAATTGTCACATAAATTTCTCAGATTAGGCACAGCTTACAAAATTTGATACAGATTTGAATTACAGAATACGGCTTACAGAATTTACACATGTTACGGAATTCCTACTTCGTAAATTAAACTATTCGCACAATATTCTTCTCTCGATTTTCGTGCGATAAATTTAGTAAAAAAAGGGAAAAATACTGAGTAATTACGGTATATTTGGATGTTTTTACCTTTACTATAAATATGTAAAAGGTTTATGAAAGAACGTTTTAATAAAACGTAACGTTTCATAAAGTCTCATATTCGTTGGTTGCATCAAATGTACGAAACTTATAAAGACTTTAAGTGAACTATCACTTTGTCTTGTAAAATACCACAGAGACTGGGAGAAGATGTAAAGGACCCTTTTATTTAACTCCAATAAAAGTTTAACAGAAGGCACCATTTATGCTTACAAAATAGGCAACATTTATGGTTTAAATCAAAGGTGAATTAACTAAGTAAGTTAGCTTTACGGCTACACAAATAGAGTAAGCACAAGATGGCTTTGACCTAAAGTCGACCTACAAGCCTAATGGCGAGAATAACGCATCGCCGCAGAATACAACTTTCAAGAGAATCAAATAACAAACGTGGTCTTCAGCAGGCGAAACACGCTCTCTATCCTCTGAAAGTTTCATTTATACACACTCTCTTTTTTAAATCATTTGAATGCAGAAGAGCTAGAAATTTACATTTTGACAGGTAAATGGGAAATGGGAAGAACAGAAAGCCGCCGAAACCTGTACATTTACCTATTTTTAAAATAGAGGGCACTTCATCTAAAATCGACGATGTTTAAAATTCATAACAATAGTTTACTGCAAAGTATTTCATTTTAAATATTACTTAGTATTCCTTTATTTTTAAAATCCTTTGAAAGGTGGGAAAATACCACCTGTAAAAGAAATTTGAATCCGCTTTCTGAATGCGTGCCATATGATATATTTACATTAAAGAATGCCTAAATCATTTTAACACAATCTTTCGAATTAAAGGAAACAACTAGTTATTCCCATTTCTATGATTGTATCATCTCTTCGTATATTAGAACTGAAAATCTCCCTGCGATTCTCATTTTTCACTCTTTAATTTCGCTTCCCATCTCGGTGATTATCTCACACCAAGAGCTGACAGCTCCCCTCGTTATCCCTGGAATAATTTCCAAGATCACGATCCTGTCTCGTTTTAAGGACTTCTAATCCTTCGAATTTCCAGCGAAATCATCCCTTGACACGGAACACGCGTTCCGATATCTTCATCCGGGGTCTTATCTCTTAGAATTCGATTCGCGCAATTTCCTTTGTTTACAGAATTACGCTCGTCACTTGTCCTTTTCCCTTCGTCGCTGGAATTAAACTCGAGGAGAGCTCCACGGAATTAATCTTCCGTCCAAATGACCGGTTGTGCCCCCCTAATATTTCCAAGTCGAATTAATTTCAGTAGAAGCTTCTAATTCTGGTTTCCGACAGGACAGAACCTTTATTAGAAACTGAAGGCAAACATCGCGTGTGAGTCTGTGATCAGAAATCATTAGTTTCGGACTACGGATGAAGAATTCTGGACGAAATCGAATATTTCTGGAGAATAATATTCCTGAAAATTGGAAGAGAAATTAAAGAAGAACCGGGATCCAAACGAAGGTATATTGGATAGGAAAGAAAGTAATTTATTAAATTTTCGAGAATTATCTGCCTTAGAAAGAATGATTTTACGAATGATATTTTGAGCGAAATTGGCTTTTATTAAAAACTAAGGCAAACTTTACAAACACCAAACTTTAAATTAAAAACTACACAGAATTTTACTCCGCAGAACAATTTTATCAATAAAAAAATCAATAAACATTTATTACACATAAAAAAATTACCAATGAAATAAGCAATATTCCTTAATACAAATATTAATTATTCTAATAAATAAATTAACCAACTTCCCATTGCCTTCTCTCGACAAACGTGCAGTATCCAAGAGAAACATTAAATTTAAAACTGCACAGAATTATCGCCTTCGTTTTTTTGAGTGGCAAAAGTGCTGAAATCGGGAACATTGGCAACAATGGTGTATTACCATCAATAACTACATGACATTGTTGCTGATATAAAGAAAGAGAATTATCGATTTGAAGCGATTTCGATAAAAAAGATAAAATAATAAAAAAAAAAACTCTAATTCGAATTTTGAAAAAATCGTTTCGAGATGCACTGGCTCTAGTCTAGATGCACCTATGTACTAAATTTTGTAGCCCCGGGTATATTAGCTTACGAGCAGTACGAACGAAAGACACAGCCACACATACAGACTCTTCCTTTTATATAAATAGATTAGACAAAGGAAAAGAAAACACCAAAATCCAGCTTAATATTTAAGATAAATGGATGTAATTTTGTAAAACATTATCCCGTTCCATACTGCGTAGTGTCATAATGTAAGCTAATAGTACGTCCAGCAGCAATTAGAATTGTCGTTGGAATCCCTTCTAGAGCACATTTGATTTTTCGTATTTCCTAATTCCAAAACATCTAACGGTTTATATTATTATCTTTATAAATTTTTGTCTATTCTGCCGGTAGAAGGGCTATCAATAAATTAGTAGCAGGTCTATCAAGTAGACATTAGTACAAACACATTAGTAGGTCTATCAAGGGAACCTTGGGCATCTTAGTATGTCTGTCAACAACTCAATACATAAAAACATAGATAATCAGACTGATAAAGTATTATTATTATTTTTATATAACCGACTATGCCACGATATACGAGGTGTTATTTGCTTAAAGAACTCCTTGTGGAGAACATTCAGTTAGAAACTGGGTCATATTCAAGTTGCATAGGGAAAGGAAGAAAAGCAGCCATACATTCACATTGTTTTCTTGGACTTGAATCTGGGTCCAACTGGCATTGTTCAAGCATCCTATACTCTCAGCCACATGCACTGTGAAATTGACAAGAATAGAAAGGGTGTTCTTTTCTAACTGACGCTACTCAGAGCCATTTTTTCTTCGATCTGTCAGCTGTAATGCCACCAGATTTGGTTAGGAAGCTAATGGCAATTTGGACTAATTCAGAAAGCAGCCAATAGGGGAAAATTCAGCGCTACTGTTGACAGCACAACTGAAAATTTGTATGAAGCACAGTTAAAATTTGAAAATGCAAATGTTCGCTTATATTAACTAGAGCAGAGACTTTCATTCAATCTTTTAGGACAATAAAAAGTCACTGAAAGGCATTCGGAACGTTAGCTGGGTTCAAGATTACTCAGCGCGCGTTACTTGTGAAGTTAATTTCTCTTCACCAATCGAGTACAACCATTGCTCTTCGTGAGTTTAGAAGTCGTTATAACCAACGTTAAAGGACCTTTATCAATTAATTCGTTGAAAGGCATGATTTAGAATTTTGAAGAAACATGATCCTTCGCAGTTTGGTCTGGGATACAATGGGAACCAGTGCCAGAGCAGACAGATACTTATATCCCGATTGCAGTCGTTGACAGCACCTGCAGAAACATTGTTGGCAGTAACAGTGCCCAGGCAGCAGCGTCGAGATTGGATTTAAAGGTATGGAACATTTTGTATAAATTTCTCCACTCCGAAAATATCAATTTTGACCGCTATTGAATGCAATTTAACGAGGTTTTTGCGTGACATCTGTACGTAAGGACAGAATAAAGGACCCTATTCCCCCCAAACGAATTATAAATCTAATTTAAAATGGTTTCAGGACAAATATTTTCATGGTGTCTGTACGTGCGTGCGTACGGATGTATGTCGTATAACTCAAAATTGAGTAGCCTCAGAACATTGAAATTTTGTATATAGGACTGCTGTAACATGTAGATGAGCGCCTCCTAATTCGGTTGTGATAGGCCGCATCAAAAGTATATATATATTTCCTCTGTTACTCGGCTCAGTGAGTTCAGCTTTTTTATTCTTATGTGTATAAATTGTGCATTTTTTACTTTAAAAATGATTGAACTATGTTGCTCTTATCTTCCGGTTGAAGTTTTTTTGCCTTTAACAAATCTGCTTACGAGATTTCTAAAATTATCAACAATTTAAAATTTGCTTCAGTGCGGCTAAGCCTAATCATTTTTCCCATGGCAGCCATTTTTGTTTACATTTGAAACTTAGGCGAATAGTGGATTTGTTGCCAAGCTAGGGAAACTAAGCTTCGGAACAACAAAGATAACGCCTTCTTTTATTATTGCGAATTAAATCACGCTTAATCCATTCTGGAATTTACTGGAGGAAATAAGTGTTTAAGATTTGCTTCATAATTTTTAATATAGATATTTTGAGTTTTTTATGTATTGTAGCTTTGTCGCGAAGTGAGACCTGAATTAATTGAACCGTCTGTGAAACTGTTACTTATTTTGGTTTAATTTCTTTTATACATTATTTTAGATTTATTATATTATTTGAATTGAACATTTGGCAACGAATAAATAATTCTAATTTGTGCATTCTAAGTTATAAAGTGAATGAGATGTAACGCTGTTAAGTGAACCTAGCTCCAGTGTGTCGCTATGGTAAACAAATATAGTGAATTTTAAGGAGTGCATTTATTCTATTGTGGTTTATGCGCTATCGACGAAGTAGATTTAATTGAATCCAATGAGTTTAAATGAAATTCAAAATGCGTATAATTTAATATTCCGTACAAGGAAGTCATGTGGTGTAGTAGCATCAGAGTTTTCTGTTCGCTTTTCTGAACAGAAGATCACTCATTTTAATTTATTTTGTACATAGATATATTGATATAAAAAGGAATTTATATTCGTTATATATAAATAAAAAAAAAAAACTAGAATAAAGAAATCTTTTATTTCGAAAAGCATAAATAATTTAGAAATATACAATGAAAGGCTCATGATATGTTGTACTATAAGCACTGTTCCAACATCCACATAACAAATTATAGGTATGTCTGGAAGGTTAAAAAAATTTAACGGCAAAGTAAAATGAATCTCATGTGAAACAGAAAAGCCTTAGAATGAAAAATGCTTGAACTGTTATGTGTTCGACAGGATATGTCTGATGGTTCCGGTTAAACCTTAGACATGTAGAACTTTGATTAATCGCTGCTGATAAAGTACCAGACAGCTAATTTGAGAAGCGAATGAAGATTATTTGTCTTCGATTCTCTCTGCGATAAACTGTTCTTTGCTGCTGCGTCTATTGTTTGCATGGGGGGGGGGGGGGAGCTGCGTCAACGAAGCAATCACACTTGCACGCTTAAATGTTTTAAATGGCCCACATTTTATCTTTTGTGGATGGCAACGTGTATTTTTAAACAAATATTCATAGACGTTGTCTCGCTTTTAGAAGTAGAGCTTGTAAAACATAAATAATGCATAGTTAAGTAGATATAAAATCTATAAAGCTGCATAAACTCTATAACACGCCTAGTAAACCATAGCAGAAATCCATAAAACGATTGTGCGTAGTTCAGTTATTTTTTTATTTTGCTCTAGAACGGGATTTACTTTTTGCATAGAGTTTTATTTTCCTTATCTTTCTGTATAAAAACACGCTCTCTATTATTTGCCAAATAATTTATGATGAATAATTCTCTACTATTTGTGAAAATTAAAATGTCTATTTCTCTTTAAGGAATTTTTTGGTCATCGATGAATTAATTAGGGTCTCCAATATTTAGCAGTAGTTGGCTTGCGAAAATTATGTCGCTTAAATGATCATACTTTTAAATTGGAATATTACGAATATTAATTTTGAAAAAATGTGCTTTTGGAAATTAATCTGTAGCTTTTATATATGTGAACTGAGAGCATATTTAGCCATTTCACGAGGATATATATTAGATTACATGAAGGTTAAAACTCATGCTGAAATAAATATCTGGAGACCTGCAATTACTATTCTTTTATTTTTCTCTAGCAGAGTTGTGGACTTCCCATGTCTTATAATAATTTCCAAAAGGTCATATGCTCTTTGAATAAGTTGAAGGATCATATTGTATCAATTTCCCATATTTTGTAATTTAATTTAGCGAAAAACTTTTGCTAAAAAGTATTTTTAATTAATAATATTTTTATAAGTAAGCTACACTTGACTGTACACTTGACTTTTTATAAGTGAGCTACACTACACTTGACCTACACTTGACTTAAAAAATCTAATGTGTATGATTTCCTTGTACGGAATGTTACATTATACTATTTTGCATTTCGTTTAAACTTATTAGATTGACTTTAATCTCCGACGTCGATAGAGCATAAACCACAATAGAATAATTGCGGTCTTTAAAATTCACTATATTTGCTTACTATGCCGACACTCTGGCGCTAGGTTCACTTAACAGCATTACACCACATTCATTTTATAACTCGGAATGCGCAAACAGTGTGTATCTCATCTGAAGAATTATTTAATCGTTGCCACACGTTCTATTCAAATACTATGATAAATATAAAACGACGTATAAAAGAAATTAAGCAAACAAACACACAAGAAAGAAATAGTTCCTCACGGACGATTCAGTATTTCTCATTCAATTCATTTCGTTCTCACTTCGCAACAAGGAAAAACGCATAAAAACTGAAAATATTTTTATTAATAATTGAAAAATGTAAAACACAAATGCAGTTAAAACAATTTAAAGAACAACTTTTACAATTAAAATTGTAGTTTCTACGCAAAAACAAGCAATTCGGCCAGCGGGCGAAAAGGCAAATTTTTCGGTGCACAAAACTGAAAGTTTACTTTTGGCGTCGCTCAACAAAAAGACACTGAAGGCGTAGAAAGTGACTTAAATTGTTATGAACGCTAGGCTGAGTCAATATATGGTATAATTTAATAACTTAAATGATCATTTCAGAATAGATTAAGCATAATTTAATTCGCAATAGTAAAAGAAGACGTTACTTTGTTGTTGCTAAGCTTAGTTTCTCTAGATTGGCAATAAGTCTACTATTCTGCTAAGTTTAAATGTAAACGAATATGGCTGCCATGGTAAAAAATAACTAGCCTTAGCCGCACTTAAAAAACTTTTAAATTTTGATAATTACACATTTATAACATGCAGGTTAACTAAAGGCATAAAAACGTTAACCGAAGGATAAGAATAACATAATTCAAACATTTTTGAAAGCAAAAAATGCGCAATTTACAAGCATATAAGAATAAAGAAATTGGGCTTGCTGAGCCGAGTAACAAAATGGAAATATAATACTTTTGGGGCGGCCGATTGCAACCAAAATAGGAGGTGCACATCTACATGTTATAGCAGTCCTATATCCAAAATTTCAACACTCTGAGGCTACTCGTTTTTGAGTTATGCTAGACACATACATACATACATACATAGGTACGTATGTACGTACAAACGCTACGAAAAAAATCTTTTCTGAATCCATTTGAAATCAGTTTTATAATTCATTTGGAAAAAAAAAAGTGCTTTATTCTGTCTTAACGTACAGATGTCACTCAAAAACATTGTTAAATTGCGTTCGGTAGTGGTCAAAATGGATATTTTCCTTGAAATATGACACCCGAAATTTTTTCCAATTACAATAATTTTTTCTACATCGTACAAGGAAGTAAAAAAGCTTTACTCCAAAATATATGCTTTTTATTTCTTTAAACAGAAAGATATATTAAAATATGATTAAAGTAAAAGTATAAGAAAAGAACAAATGTGTATTAAATCGCAATTTTTTCTGTATATTTTATACACACTTACCTGTAAATAAAATATTCCAATTTTAGCTCAAATGATTTTAGTTAACATGATACTACGGTAGAGATTTGATTATTTTACTCTCGTACTGAAAAGATTCGTTTCTCAAAATTGAAAAAAAAAATGTTTTTTTAATTCTAAGAAAAACGCCAAATTTTAGAGAAAATGCTAAATTCTAAGGAAAATGCTGAAAACTTTAAAAATTAGAAAATGCTAATTAGGCTTAAGATTATTAGAAGAAATGGCGTAACCAATTTAATTCACTGGAAGAGAAAAATGTAAAGACCGGAAGTGCTATTTAAAAGGGTTCGAGATAAAAATAAATACTGGCGATATACACTTTCCTTTTAAAGCTATTGTAGCGTGCGTACGGGTGCTTCATGGATTGAACGCCCGCAGAACGGATGATAACTTTATAAAATTTATTTTTACCGAATAAAACACGCAACAGTTCTGCAACCTTTCGCAAAGATGCTCGTATAGCTCTTCTCAGTATCACAGAGTGCAATCAGTAGTGTTACACTTCAAACTACTAAGAATGTTAAGCGCAGTACAATGCAGACAGCATTTAAAAGGCGAAGCTCAAACTGAGATCTCCCTACTCAATGCTGAACTGAAGAACTGAGAGTTGATGCTCTCCCTAGATCTTGTTTAATTTTCCACAGGCCGCTGAGAAAATTCTAGTACATTCTACTTCTCGAAATTACTGGCAGGCACGCGAGGATCGGATACGGTTACAGTTATACATAGGGATCAATTACAGTTATTATTTGGAGACAAAAATTAGTCGCCAAAGCCATCGTCTGCTGGGCAATACCTCCTAGTTTCGCGAGATGGCCATTCGTTCAATGTTAAATACACTTGCCCCTGAAGAATTACTTCTCCGGCAGAACATCATCTCTTACATTACACAAAAGATAGTAGAATTTCCCACATAATTTCACTAAAGTTATTTACATATTGTTACGAAATGTCCAGGCGCGGTAAGATAGCTTCCCCGCAAATCAGGTTTAGGGTTGCCAGAAAATGGCAATGGACGGCAGGATTGCCACATTTGGCCTGAAATCGCCCATTTTGCGACAAAATTGGCTATACGCTATAGACGCATGCAGAACTTTCTGAAACGAATTCTTCCCGGTTTAGCCCAGAATGTTCTCGAACACAAGCCTAAAGTTATATAAATTCTGCGCGGAGTGCGAAATCAGTGCGTAATTTAGTGCCGAGTTGGTCGTCGGGTGCACCGAGCGAGTCTCTTAGTGTATCGCGAGGCAGTGCATCGTCGAGTTTTATGTTAGAGTGTGTTGAGCTTCGAGAACGACCGAACCTAATCGGGAGCTGTACTCTAGCGTGTCGTCGCGTGCATCGCGAGTACTAGCGTGGAAAGTTTCGAGAGTACATGGAGTTCCGAGAACGAACGAGTAGAGTCGGGAATTATACTCTGGTACTTTGCCGTGAAGCTGTCTCCACCGTTATAGCCTGATAGCCTGAAGGCTGTGTCGCTGATTGTCTCAGGGTTTTTATAGTAGTTCTTCGACGACTGAAGCGGGATTTTGGAACTGTCTCAAAGAATACTGGCCAATAACGTGTGTTTGGATACTTCATCAAGTGTCGTTGTTATTCACTCCAAATCCACGAACCCTTTAACTTCCGAAGAAGGAAGAAGAACGAAACGTAACAATATATACAAAATCCGTAACACTGTTTATGAAAAAGAAAAAAAAACTACTAAAGCTTATTTATTTATCTCTAGATCCATTTATAAGGTATTTCTCCCGCCCTCTTAAGTATATAAGGTTTTTCTTCCGCCTTCTTTCCCTGCCTTCGTGGTGTAGTGGTCAGCACGTTCGACGCGTAACCTAGAGGTCCGTGGTGCGAGTCCCGGAGAAGGCGCTGCTCATTTTTCCTCACTCCTGCTTCGAAATAACCTAATGACTCTACACTGGCGCACGAACTAAAAAGGTGGAGTATGATGATTCTCCACCACCAAGATTTGGCGACTGGGTCCTCCAAATCCCAGTCGGCCTTTATAAGGTGGAGTATATAAGGTATTTCTCCCGCCTTATCCACATGCCTTCGTGGCGTAGTGGTCAGCACGCTCGGCGCGTAACCAAGAAGTCCGTGGTTCGATTCCAGGCGAAGGCGTTTCTCATTTTTCATCACTCTTGCTTCGAAATAACCTAATGACTCTACACATTTTACTTGTTCTTGGCAGTGATTATTTAAATTAGTTTTGCGACTTAGTATTGGCATCAGCGAAATTTTTCTTAACATTATTTCTTTGATTTTTATGCTTATTTTATGTTTCGTGCATTAATTTCGCTGTTCCATTCTGATTATGTTTTATTTTTTATCTCGTTGATGGTTTTATATCTAGAGTATAAAACTGCGGTATTTTTCAAAGCATTAAAATCCTTTTTTTCACTTCCATTTTTTTTTTCTTTTTCGCAGGAAAAGCTTAAAAAATTCATAAAAAATGAAGAACTTTGCTTTGCTATCCCGTGGCAACGGAGATTAAACTGCTGTCGTTGATATTCGGGGATAATGTCTTCTTCCATTTAAAAGGAAGCAAAGCACTTGCAGCACCCCGATAGAAGAGCTTTACCGAAAACATTTTCTGGCAGGGAAAAAGCATTGAACACCATTTTCGATCACGTCTGAAGCTGAATAAACAAAGCAAGTTTCGTATAAGTTTCGCACGTGACGAAACAGGCACGTGACTCCTACTCACGTGCCAGAATTAGATGGATAAGCAAAATCCAGTAAGACAAAAAATGTCTTTTCCTTCAGAGAGGGAAAAAGTGGATTTTATTAAAAATTTATCACAAAAGAAAGATTGTTTGGACTTAAGAATATACATTATGAGCCAGATCATCTTCCGATTTAGCGAGGCAGGTTAATCTAAATAAAATTAAGTTTGTTGATAGCGGAACGACGATGTCTATGGCTAGGTCAATTGATTAAGGCAAAGCAATTCAAAGGCTGTCGCCGTATAAAGAAAAGTGCCTTCGTGGAGGTCATTTTAAGGGAAACTAGCTTATATTTATTTACGTTACACACATGCGAAAAGCCGCGAAAATTTTCATACAGGCGGTTCGTTTGCCGAACGTTGAACACTAATCGACATACAGCCTCTGGATATTCTTCTATTATATATTGTATACCACTTTTGTTTTGATTATTGATTTAATACTTAGCTAAATGAAAGTATTCTCTGGATTAAACTGTTTGAAAATACAGGTAAAGTTTTAATAGTATTTTTGGATTTATTATTAAACGGATTTTTCTTCTTTGTTGTCTATTTTTCAACAGCCCTGAGATTAATTACGATTTTAAGTTTGTAAGGTTTTAGTTTAAACTAACAAAGTTTGATTTTAATTTCCCTTTCCTATGAGTTCTTATTTCAACTTCCCGTTAGAATGAGCGCCAGTTTCAGCTTTATGCTAATTTGCAGTGGAGCCAAGTTTGGTATTTAAAAGGGTTAGCGAGGAACTTCCTAGTATGAGAGAGTTTTAGTCTCAGATCACTGTTGCTCTGTTCGACGTTCGCCTGACTAGCCAGTATTTAAATTCTAAGCCCTAGCGCTGTTACGCTATTACTTATTGAAATAATCAAAGTTCGTTAGTATTAGCTACATGTTGCTACGCACCATTGATCGTGTAGTATAGAGGCCAACCTCGCGTTCATAGCTCTGTGAGCAACGACTACTTAATTTCTATTTAACTTTATTTTAAATTATTTGACTGTTCAAGTTAGACCCAAGTGCGGTCATTATTTTCTGTTATCCCTCCCAAGTTGGGAAGTGGCTGTACATAATAGTGGTTTAATAAAAGAGGATTTTAAATCCTTCTTACGTGCAATTCTTCTACCACTTAACCACAGTATTCTACCACAGAACATAGCTGCATTCAGCTTCCTGTTCAAGATCAGGACTTTAACTACTTCAAGAATATGTTTGCCAAAAGTATGCACCGAACACTCAGTCCTGACAATTTCAACGCAGATGCCGTCCTTTGTCAGTCCAGTATATAAGAAATCGTATGTATTGGTAAGATAAAGAATCTTAAAAGTTCAGGTAACAAAGTTTTCAGTTAATAGATGACTCTTTAACTGCTAATTTTTCGCATACTGACTTTATCCAAAAAATTAGAGAAATTATAATTGAAAATTCATCAGTGTAAACAATTCTATCTGGCGACAAAGAACGCAATCCAGATGTTCCATTAGTCACGTGCACAGCGTGTTATTATCAGCTCAGAATGGGCAGTGATTTTCGCTGGCTTTTCTGAGCAAGAACACAAATCAAGAAAGGCAATACTAATATTTGGGGTCGCGGAACTTAAATAATTTGATTTCAAATTAAGCTAAAAATTCGATATTGTGTCAAATTTAGGAATTTAATGATGCTAAATTACGAAAAGTGCCGGTTTGTCGAAAGTATCAAAGTAAAGGAGAAAAAATAATCTCGTAAACGCAATCTACCCTATTGTAAGAATGCAAAATAATCTTGTAAACGCAATCTACCCTATTGTAAGAATGCAAACGTTGAACGAAGCTGTATATACAGCAAGCCAGCCATGGTACCTAACGCTGTGGGTAGTAGCACTGTGTAGAAAACGTTCAAACGGAAATAAAAGCTGTGTCATCATTTTTGAAAATACTAGGCAATCGATTGTCGAATTTCTGAAATGAAATCTTATGTTATTAGAAAACAGAGCACAATAAGACTTTGACTGGCAAAATACCATTTTAATACAGTTTTACTCTACCTAACCGTCTTCCCTCGTAATAATAAACGATATCTTATTTTTAGTTTCTTACTTTTCAGAGATAGTCCATAGATAAAAATTTATTATTTTAGTTACTGTTTCCTTAGCATTATCCGCCTGAAAACTTTCAGCACAAAGGTCTTGATGAATAATGCAATGTATAGCTCAAAATGTATTCTGAAACCTTTTCTTACTTCCTTTTATTTCTTAACTCTAGCGGTATTTCATTTGTTTCCTACCGGAGAAGTTGCAAAATATCATCCCTATTATAAAACTTGATTTGTATTCATCTATTACACTTTTTGATTTAGAAAAAAAATATCCAGTGCACCTGAAGAATTCAATTCTCTTCAGTAGTAACTCAGTTACATCACATTCAGCAGCAATACTTCGAACGCGAACGTCAAGTTTTCCTATATCTGTTTTGTCAGTACTCGTACGTTTTTCCTCAACTGCTATAGAGAATACTGCAAAATGTACAAATATTTTTCCTTTAACTGGTATTGTAAATAATAAGCAACTGCGTCAATAAGTTTCAGAAAAGAATTGATATTTAACTGACATTTAAAATAATTGTTGCTTGTTAGGTTAAGTGCCCCAGATATAACAAAACCGTCTTTAAGTAACCGTAAGTAATTGATTTTAATCTTTGATAACGGTGAGGGAGAGCGGAACTTCATGGATCTGTTATTCCATTGCACTATTGGCTTCAGGACAAAATTTTGTTGCAGTTGTATGTCAGATGTTCAGAAACTATAATGTTTCTTTCCTCAGTTTGCCTTCCAGTATTTTAAATTTTAATTTATGATTCATTTCGTGATGGCGATGTAATCTGCAGTCTGTTGATATAAATCCAATATATACTACCCTTATTACAAATAAAACATGCAGTTTTATTGACACAGCACCACAAAAGTATATAATGTACAATGTATCTTGAAAAACATGTCCTTCTTCAAGCTTTCTTTTTTATCTTTTGTTAAAGACAGGGCTCACAAGTCAAAATCACCATCATAAATCTTTTAGAAGTTTATTTCAACAAGGTTGAATTTTCGTATAAAAACAAAACAATCAAGTTGTTTACATTTCGAAATAGTAGGCACTGATATAACGTAGATTTAACAACAAGCACAAAAAACAGGTTTTGTAAGCTGCATGTTAGTTTGCTGCCACATATGTAATGCTCAGTAGTCTCACAAATAAGCTCAGCCCATATTTTTAACTAAGTATATAAAGTATATATACACTGCATAAAATTTCTTAGTGGATCATGTAAAACACTTTGAGGGCCAGACGGGGCTCGAAGGCCGCCAATTTTGAGACCAGTGTTGTAACATGTTTGCTGTCGGGCTTTGTCATTGTCAATTAATCAACGCAAAATATTAAAATGATATTTCCAAATGCCCCTGAATGTTCATTACATGACATAGGTCGCCTTAAAATGCCTTGAAAACCATATGTTGCCGGGTTGAGTATACTTTCCTCTAGACACCGTTCGTCACCCGAGGCGATTTTACTTCCTTGTATCAATTAAAGAAAGTATCGTAATCGCGAAAGATTTCGGTTATCATATTTCAACGAAACTAGCCATTTTGACTGCTATCCAATCCATTTGAATGACATTTTTGTATATGGACAGCATAAAGGAATCTTGTTCCCAAAATGAATTGTAAAATGGATTCGTAAGCGATTTCTTCGTGACATCTGTACGTACGTACATACGTATGTATGTGTGTATCTTCCATAACTCAAAAACGAGTAGGCTAAGAACGTTGAAATTTTGTATATGGGACTGCTATAACATGTAGCTGACCTCACATTTTGGTTGCAATCTGCCGCACCAAAAATATATAAATATATGCATAACGTAAGGTAAGAAATTTGGAACCAATTTTTCACAAAGACCAAAAATTGAAATTCATAAGTCATAAATTTCATAAAATCCCATAAATTTAAAAGAAAGATTTAATAGACGTTAAACTAAAATATTTCAAACAATTCATACCCTAAATAAAAAAATCAATGAATTTAAAGAATAAAGAATATAAAAGAAGAGGACAATCAACTTCAATGCCACTTCGTCAGGAGGAGGAACTCTGAAATTAATAAAAATCTGTCTTCCATAAAAAATCCTTGGTTTTCTGTATCCAGAGTTAGCTGGTGAACCATTCCAATGAATTTTAATTATAATAGTTCACCCGAAAATTCTGGGCCTTCCCTAAAACAAGGAAAAAAAGTAAATTCGAATCAACATTTTACCTTTAAACAAAGAGAATTACGGTATTACTTGTTTAAAGTATTTTAGTTTTAACATATATTGAATTTTTTTTAAATTACAGGATTTTGTAAAATTTGTTACTTAAGAATTTCAATTTTTGATCTTCGTGAAAAATTGGTTTTAAATTTCTTACTTTATACCGATAAATTTATTTTGTCTACTGATAAAGTTTTAACATCTTAATGGACGAAAATACTAGGCATGATTATATTACATTTTTTAAAGAAATTGTTTTGTAATTAGGAAATATATATATACATATATTTATATATATATATATACCAACTCTGTTACCCGGATCGGGGAGCCAAGTGTTTTATTCTTATACGTTGGTAAATCGTGCATTTTTTGCTTTACAAATGGTTCAATTATATTGCTCTAATGTCCCGGTTAAGGCTTTGTATGCATTTAGTAATTAATCAGCATACAACAGTTGTAGAATTATGAACACTTTAAAAGTTGTCAAGTGCTACTAAGCCTAATGAAGCCGCCATTCGTTTACATTTGGAACTCTTAATTAGAATAGTGAACTAAATCAGTTCGTGCACCGACTTCGGTGTCTTTTTGACGAGTGGCACCAAAAGTAAACTTCAGTTTTGAGCACCGAAAATCTATCTTCCTGCCCGCAGGCCGAATGGTTTGTTTTTGCTTAGTAACTCTAATTACAATTGAAAAATTGCTTTTTAATTGTATTAACTGTATTTGGTGTTCTATATTTTTCTACATTTTGCAATTTTTAATGAAGATGTTTCGAGTTTTTATGTATTTTTGCCTTGTAGCGAAGTGAGAAATGAATCGATTGAATGAGAAATCTATCTGTAATGAAATTCGAGGAAATAAGTTTAAGTGAAGTGCAGCAAAAATTGTGTATAATTTAATATGCCGTAGAAGGAAATCATGTAGTGTCCATATCAGATTTTTTTTGTTCGTGAACCGAATTGCTTGTGTAGATGCAGAAGATCCTAGTGTATTATTCTTATACCCCCCGGGGGGTCGACGTAGAGAACTCTGCGAAGCTACTGGCTAGGATCTGTACCTAGGCAGTCTCGGCCACGGGGGTACACAAATTACGAACCTAGTGATTCAAAGGGCTCCGGAAAGGTCACTTATTGGCCGGCCCGGGGTCCGGCATGTATTAGAGCAGGGAGGTTCTAGTAGCCCGTGAGTAACTCCCTGGGTATGCTGGGTAATGGCCCTCTGCGACGGGCTGGTCCGTGCAACTGGTAGGTAGCAAATAACGACCAGTGACTCCCCAAATTGGGTGCGTTGCGCCGACCTCTCCAAGGCTCCGGGAAAAGGGTTGAACCCTGGCCCCGGTTCTGCGGGGGGAAGGACCTGTAGTGCGATTAAGTTCGCGGAACAGGGAATGCCTAGAGTTGCTTCCATACGCGCCAAGTGTGCTGACCATTTCACCACGAAGGCACGAATTATTCGGGGTCTTTATTTGTGCATCTCCGGCATTAAAATATCAAACCGAAGACTTTAAGTTACGATGCAAAGAAAGATTTATATTAAAATTTTAAAAAAAATTAAAGGAAAAATAAATTTCAGAATTGTAAAACGTAATAAAAATGAATCAAGTGGGACTGTGGGTCAAACAGTATTGTAAGCATTTTTCTCAAATGATAGCGTAAGTTCGTAAAAATTACATATTTGACATATGGCACATTCAATGTATTTTAAATTTTATCAGTTAAGATTGCTCTGTATATTGTCTTAATTACAGCCACAGTAAATCACCAGTTGTTGCACTGTTCTCTTATCGGGATTGGATTCGAATGTCGCCTAAGCTGATTATCTGGCCAAAAATCCGAAGCATAAAAATATTTTCGAAATATATACGATATGGTTAAGTTGAAGGAAAATCCAAGACAAAAAAATGACGCAACAGATATTCATAAATTTAGAAATTTTTAATGGAAGTTAAGCATCTTCCCGAAGAAATGAGAAAAAAAAATCGGTTAGCGAATTAGCTTTAACGAGGGGCATGAAAATGCGGTTAAAATGTCTGAAAATATTTGCGACGCTGTTGCGCTCATATACACTCAGGCGTTGGTTCATTTCGCCTTATCCCATGACCTTTCATTAATTTGCGTATGACAGCCAGTATCGGGATTGATAAAATATTTGCCGTTATGCATAAATGTTCAAGTCCAGTATCTTTCAATTCTTCATTCTTATATTCTTTCCAATAGTCTGGTATTTTCTTGCGTAAATTTCTGGCAGAGCACTTATGAACAATAACTAAAAAAACATTCTTTTTCTTTCTCGGCAAATTCCGCTGCACAGTCACTAGGGCGGAAGAACATGACCAGCATTGTTTTCTCAATGCGAAACGAGACTTTTTTTAACTTCGACAGTATTGCCAGTGGTGTCTATTTTAACTGATAGTCTAGACAATGATATAAAACCCCAGACTTCCCTTATAATGCTAAAAATCAACAACAGTGCTATGATTCATATTAAGGAGATACTAAAAAAATTCAGTGGAAGTTAATTCGAAACACTATGCATACATTACACGAATTGCCGTCAGGAAACTGATTCTCGATTCTTCAAACTAATTTTGAGACTATAATCCTTTTTTTTTCCTCTGCTCATCATGTCCCTTTCGGTGCCTCCTTCGAACTGAAGTAGAGTTTCAATTTATGATTTATCGTGTACATGCTTTCAGAGTGATTAATTTATCTATCTTGAAGAAACTGTTTGGAAGATGTTTCATCATTAGGTAAGTCCCAAATTTTTATATCCATGGTAAATAAAATAATAATAAAGCACAAGTGACCATTACAATTTTAGAATTTATATTCTCGCTGCCAGTCATTCTTTTACTTCCATTTTAAAAGTAAACATTGCAACGATTTAAAGCTGCCCAGACGGTGTGGTGGTTCAGGCAGCCTACTGCGATACCGAAGGGCTCGGGTTCAAATCCCGAAGAAGGCATGGACGTTTGAAAATGTATACTGTTTGTGTGACACGGGGGCACTCTAATCATGCGGTGAACCGAAAGTCCTCTAGAGAGGTTGGTGGTAAGAGACGAGAGATGGAAGACCCTCAGATCCGTCCTCCGGATGTGTCTTCCTTCAAATCTGAGGGCGGAACTGAGCGAAGTCTTACTGTCACCTGCATGGTGCTCAAGGCTCTTGCGAACGACAGGTGCAATCTTGCTCTCCTTGTCAGGATGAATTTCGTAGGTTTGGTGTGATATTTTTTTCAGACCAATGAGATCAGTCACAACCACAATACACGCGACTTTAAAATTAAACTTTGGCGACTTCGTATGAACCATCCTCTTGGCGAGTACAGCAAATGTTTGGCGTCGAGTCTGGTCCTGATATCAGAACTGTATCCCAGCAGCTGTGTGAAAAATATCTTAATTTTATAGCATATCGTAAATTTCGCACTTTTTTTTTCTCTCCAGTCAGAAGCAATATAAATGCCAAAGCAAACCACACATTATGTTTCATTTGGTACCACCAAACAGATTTTTTTCAACTTTAAATAAAAATAAGTTAAATAAAGAAAACAGAGCAATAACTCTATTTCTTCCAATATGAGCATTTGTAAAACTCTTATCGAGTGAATTTTATTTCCTTTAACTTCTAAATATGTTACATATTTTCGTCATGTTCGCTGAACATAAAGAAAATTATAAGTATTCAAAACACTGGTAAGGTTTTCTCAAAGTAAAGAAATTACAGTTAAATATGCATATTATGTTTAAAAGCCGTAGTACTATTTGTATAAACTGTCGTCAGCTGAGCTCTTCGCCTCTTCAAAAGCAACAGTATATTCTATTAAGTATGCACAATGCAACTTTAATCCATCCAAGCATTATTAATCTTTTAAGACAAACATGAAACATAAACACGAAGAAAGAAGGCAGTTAAATGTAGCTTAGCAGAACGAGGAAACTAGAATATGAAAATTTATTTAAATTTTAATTCTTCGAATAATGCATTCTTTTGTTAGAAGAATGATTTTTAAAAACATATGCGCATTCCATCAATAATTTTAATCCCGATTTTAAATAAACGAGATTAAAATAAACGCTTTTGAATTACTTTAAACGAAGCGTCAAATATTTAATAAGGAAAAAAATAGCTTGTCTAAAGCGAGCTTTGTTACATTTTCAAACTTCAATGCATATTCTCAAATAAAGGAATTTGTTCGTTTGCATCCTGCGCCATTTACGGGCAGAAAAACATCAGCGCAGTGAAAGGTTCTTGTTACAAAAGACATAATTAAGCTCACAGAAGTAGATTACATCTTTGTGCAATTCATAAAAGGCAATTTCTGCTTTCCCGGACATGAAAGAACACAGAAAACATTGTATCATCCAAATAAATAGAGAACTCTAGGTCTCTGATGTTTCCCCGCCTAAATATTTACTTGTTTTTGTTTGTTTTGTTTCTCCCAGCATTATGAGGTAAGTTATTAGAACTGGTTTTTATTTATTGCTGGACGAGTACGTTTTTATTAATAACATTTTCTTTTGTGCTATTCTGTCAGAATTGTTGCAGTTATTGACTGTAAGTTAGTGGTATGTCTTCGATTAAAATCTTTCTTGACTGAAGAGAGCAGTACATTTCAAGTAGTTTTAATTTCTTTGCTTTCTTTATTAAGAAGGGAAAGGAAATGAAGGGAGATAACTAAATTAAATTAAAAATGTATTTTAAACCATCAGAATTTTAAAGGTATCTTTTACTGATATAACAATCCTTCTGTACTAGGTTATTTCGTTGTTTATGGTAAGTTACACTATCTCATCAGCATTTTTCTACGCAAAAGGGTAAATTGCCATTTTGCTAAGTACTACTATTTTATTTAAATATTAAATATGATTAACCTGACTCTTAAGAAAATTCTTAAGCAGGATATGATTCCACGTGCTATGGATTGTTGGTTGAAGGTTTTTGGGGGAAGACACAACTTTAATTCCCAGTTTTCCAAGAAAGACAGCGGTAGCTCTACTTAGACGTCTGACCGGACATGACTGTTTGCGAGATCACCTCTACAGAACTGGAGTGGTGGCTACCCCAAACTGTATTTTGTGTGGCTCCAATCAGCCTAGGATTTCTGAACATTTAAATAATTGTATTGAGGAGACAATATGAGGACATTGTTAAAAAAGTACTGGAGAGCCCACGAACTAAAGGCTTAAGCGCTAATATTTGACATTTGTAAAATAAATAAATAAATTTAAATATGATAAAGCACAAAAGGGGTATATGCCTAAGGAAAAAGGATGATTTCGACAACGTCTTTCTAAAGAAGATTGGGTCAGATTAATATTAAATATCGGGTAAACCACAAAATCTGTACTTTTCTATTATCGGGACCGCATTCAGAAATGTATGTATGTATGCATGTATATATATGTACACTGTGCAAAAAACAAATGGGACAGCTCTATATCTCCCGTTCTACTGAGCCTATTGACAAAATTCAAATTGCGTTTTCCATGTCTCGAAAGCGCGACTTAGAATATATATTAGATTTATATATAGCTTTGTTCTAATATAGGTATTTTGACACAAAATGCGACTTTTTCTGAAATAACATACTAATATTTTTCCATATTTCGATTCTACGACTCAAATTATGCCTAAATATTAAATTTTGTAAAATTTGGTGCTAAGTTTAGGGAGAAATTCAAGAATTTAACTTAATGAATTTTTTTTTAGTTTGCGCCAAGAATAATTAATTCACTTGGCAAACTTTTTAATACATGGCAACCTATCCCTTCCATCGTCCAGGGAGGGGAAAAAAGTCACATCGTTTCTACCTTTTTTATTGTGAATGAGCGGAAAGAAAGTCCCATCGTTCTTACTTTCAAATAATTTTAACAAAGTGCGTAAACCACATTTCCACTATTATCGCTTTCAACAAATATGCAAATTTCAAAACGCGCCAATACATAAATTCACGTGTATCTTCGGAAATTTTGAATAAAAAGCTGTAATTTTTTGCAGTTATGCTTAGAAATACACTTTAAGATGCTTGTAAAACATTTATAGGATAAAATAAAATTTTTTTTTCGAAAAATTTATAAAAATTATTTAAAACTACAAATTTTAAAAATAAATAAAAAAAATGGGTAAATTTTATTTGGAATGAACCTAAATTTCGAACTGTGTAGGAAGAAATCAAATAAGTTTCATAAAAAGAGCGATATTAATAAATACATACCAAACTGAACTAACATTGAGGAGCTAAAATTTTGAGAGCCAATTTTTTAAAAACTACTCGTAAGATTTTTACAAAATTTAGTAGTTTGGCATAATTGTAGTCGTAGAATTGTAATATGGAAAAAAATTGGTATGTTATTTCAGAAAAAAACTGATTTTGTGTCAAAATACCTACGTTAGAATAGTGCTATATATAAATATATCCTAAGTCGCACTTTCGAGACATGAAGAACTCAATTTGAATTTCGTCAATCGGCCCAGTAGAACGGGAGATATAGAACTGTCCCATTTGTTTTGCGCAGTGTAAGTATGTATGCATGTACGTGTTTACATGCACGCACATACATACCTACACACATACATTATATACACATTTCTGAATCAGGTCCCAGTAACAGCAGAGTCCCCCCCCCAAAAAAAAAAACTGATTGCAATCGGGCTATTTGCTTGGGTTCAAACCCTGTTGAACCTAACATTATTTAGTTGTTTAATATTTGAGCTACTTTACTCAAACATTTTGGAAAACAATGTGCTAGTATAATGCTTTTAATACCTAATTTAAACAAATATATAATAATTACCGTAACCAATGTGTGGAATAATTTACACTCCTGCTTAACAAATAAGCAACAAAGGCAAAACGCGGAGTAAAATAGAAACGATTTAATGGTAGTGCGTGAAATTGATTTAAGATATTGGTGCGGCATTACTAGACCACGTAGCAAACAGCAAACAAAGACATACAAAAACACATGTGTTAGACCATCACATTGCGGAAGATCAAATAAGTTGGAAGACTCTACAATGTAAACATCACGCTAATAACGGGTATGATATCCTCTAGATAAAATGCATGCTGGACAACGGCGAGGCAAGCAGGCAATAGTATCGTTGGTCGCTGCAGCTACTCTCATCCCTGTAATAATGGATGTCGGAGCTCGTAAAGGGCACTGTGACCTGCTATCTGTAATACCAATACACATGCTATATGGGAATATTTGTATACACATGCTATATGGGATTTAGGTCTGATGATCTAGCAGATGTGAAACAGGTGTGAAACTATTTCAGTCTCCAGATATCTCAACACCACTCAAGCTTTATGCAAATGGGCAATATCGTCCACAAATATCACGTTAGTAATCCATTGATCCATTGATCCATTAATCTCTTGATCATCGATAAAAGGACCCACATGAGATTCTAGAATTTCATCGCGATATCGAATGGCTGCGACGGAACCACGAGGAATCACGTAGAGTTTACTATGGTGGTTCGTTGCTATCGTTGCTGAGCCTTTCAAACCATCAAACATGTTCCGGTTGTTGCCATGAGAGCGTGATTGTATTTTGAGTTATCAGTTGTAGTTGCTCAAAAATTTTCTTTTTCATTGGCTCCAAGGACGCAAAATTCGCGCACTTATCACGAAGTTAGCAAACGAAAGTTTAGGTTAGCAGACCTTCAACAGGCTACTTCCCTGGTTTATCGTAAATTATTTTGACAATTAATTGCATATACTTAAAAACATTAATAAAATAAAATAAAAATGAGTTGGTGAATTTGGAGTTATTGATGATAACGCTTGATGAAGAATCAAAACACAATTTATTCGCCAATAAGAACTATTATACAGAACAGTTTGAAAGACACGTTTACCCGCGTCGAAAAACCGTGACAAAGCTGCAGAAACACAGCCTTCTTTCTGTAATGGTGCAGACAGCTTCACGGCAAGCACTAAACGGCTAAAATCAGCCATCGACTCGGTCGATCGCTTTCAAACGCTAATCTCTGAACTCCAGACAGGGTACATATAGCTTTAACCTACCTCCGAGAATATTTTGGAGAAAACGGCTAAAATCGAATGTTCTCACTTCGTCTATGGCATAGTGCCAATTTGCTCGCCCAATATGGCCAAAATGGCAATTTCGCGCCAAATATCACAACCCTGTATTTCCTTGCCATTTTTTTGGCAATCCTAAGACTGCTTTACTGGGAAACTCTCTCACTGCGTTTGAGTATTTCGTAACAATATATCATTGCGAGAGTAAAGTAGAATAATTCGGAAATTTTCCGGCGAAGTGATAGACACAAAGCCATTGGTGTCTTCTATTAATGGAAAGTTCAGTGGAAAAATACAGAAGAAGGAATTTTTGAAAAGTCAATAAACGAACAGTAAATTCTTGAAAATCAATAAGTGGAATCAATAGACGGAATCCATAGCTTCGTTTTCTGTCATTTAATAAATTGCCTAGAAGAGAGGCTCTAAACTTGCATTGAAGTCATCGATGCATCCAGACTTTATCCAATCCATACACAACATTATCGTGAAAATTCGAGTTAAAACTAACACCCAAAATACCCATTACAGAATTCGAATTATCCAAGGTAGTTTAAATATCCAACATTCTATTCAATACCAGGGATTCCGAAATCTTTTCTTGCATCTACATCTGTTAACGTTAGAACTACGGAAGCGGTGATTTTGGCCACAAACGAAATTAAACTGTTTGTGTTTTAAAATTTTCTTTAACAATGTTTTGATATTTTTTGACTTTTCCCTAAATATTTACCAATATGGAACAATAATTTATTTGGCTTGTTTTAAATTATTATTTTTTTCTATATAACTGTACATGCCTTGTAAGGCTAGCCGTTATTTTGACTGCTTTGCTTCCCTGTTTAGTTCGTTTGTTTGTTTTTTCATTTATGCTAAAGCCCTCTAGGGCGGTCTGCCTAAATGCAGAGAAGGTTTTGCGGAAGATTTTCTAATTATATTCATGTCAGATATTTTATTTGACAACTGGTTGGAAGAGAAGTGAGGCTTCCCTTTCCAAAGTGGTAATGTCCCAAACAAGTTTCATGTTTCTTGTCTGGATATTTTAAAAACATTTTCATCTTGTTCTCCGCTACACTTAATTGGCTTGCAATTAATTGTTCGAGGCTTCTAACTACTTTCTTTTTTATCTGTAAATTTTGCTCTACTAATCATGCTGCATATAACCATTGAAGAATATATCTATCAGAAAAAGACTGGGTAAAATTTTTCAAGAATTACCTGATCTCAGTTCTGATTCAGAAAATAGTTTCCATGAAGAACCTAATACAGAAATGTATTGTATTTCATGTGCCGAAGATGGTTTATGAATGAATGGTTTATGTCTTTATTCCAACTATAACGAATCTGATTCATCAAATACACTCATGTCCATAAATTAAGGATAATGCAAAATCAGGCAAAGGAAGAGCCAGAATCAAAACAAATTTGAATTATTTGTAAAGCTTATTTATTAAACAAAAGGTAAAGAGCAAAAAAAGATCCTATATGTTTGTTATTATTAAAAAAATTAGCGATTTGTTCTCCCTGGAGCAAATTACAAAAAAAACCTATTTACAAAAAACCAATATTCCATGGTTGGTATGATTGGTAATACATTGTATGTCTCCCAGGCGATGCAATACAGTCCGTACAACGCCTATGCATGCTGAGTATCAAATTATCGATCTGATCTTGGGGGATATTACACCACTCAAAAAGCAGTGCTCTCCGAAGTTCCGGTAGACATGTAGGAGTAGGTTGAAGGGCTGCCACTCGTCGGCCAAGCATGTCCCACATGTGCTGTACTGGATTCAAGTCCGGTGAGAATGCCGGCCAGTCCATACGGGTGATATCCTCCGATTGAAGGCATTCTCATACGATGTTTGTACGGTGAGGACGGGCGTTGTCATCCATAAACACAAATTGTGCGCCTATGGCGCGCCGAAAGAAACGTACATGTTGTTCCAGAATGACGTCTCGATAGATTTGGCTTGTCATGATTCCAATTTCAACATGCAGGTCAATTCTGGAACCCAGAATAATTACACCCCAAACGAGCACTCCTGCACCACCGTATCGGTGTCGTCCAACGACGTTTTCTTGGTGGTAACGGGTACCTGGAGCTCTCCATATGAAAGTCCGGCGAGATGAAGGGAGCAACAAAAGGCGGTACAGTGTGAAGAAAAGGAGTTATTTCAGGAAATTAACTTGGTAGAGTTCCTCTTTATAATGTTTTGCGAGAGGCAGGTAGGCCAACTACTTTTGCTACAAAACGTAATTGATGAGAACGCAAATAATGGAGAGAAACTTTCTTATCAATGAAAAAATATTGCATCATAGACAGCAATACACTGAAGCCGAGGCATGACAAAAGTCGAAACATTTCACCTGAAATTTGTCTTTTGATGAGCTAAAATTGCTGTATTACATACTAATGGCAATTCGGCTGCTAAAAGATTTCCGTTTCGAGTTTATTATTCAAATCCTGGGTCCCATATTTCTTTAGTGAAACAATGTCTAGGGACAGATTTTCGGATATAATGTGGGTATTTGCACTTGAAGCCAAATAGGTCGCAGAGAATATAAACTGATCCATTTGCTCTTGAATCCGGAGGTAAGGGAGATATTTATTGGCATTGTTTCTAGTGTTAAGAAATGGATGAAAATATTACAACTAATGAAATCAAATAATAATTTCTAATACTATCGCTTTGTTCCGCTTATGCCTGAAATCCGATAACTTTGGGATAAAATTTCGGCTTAGAGCTGATGGAAAAGCAAATTTCTTTGTAGATGAACATTCTCATTTGGTGAAAGATGAGAGAGATCCACTTCAAGAAACTGTTGTAAAGTATGGTGCTTATCTGTTCATTGAGCTCTTTTATAACAGGAGAAATGTTGGTGTGGACAATTTCTTTACTTCTGGGAACTGATAAGAAATTTAATGTATAAGGAAAAAAGTTACATTGACAGAGTCAATCATGCAATAAATTTTCTACAGTGTAAGATAAAAATGAATGGTTTATGTTGCACAAGAGAAATGGTTGCCCTGTAATTTTGTAAAATAAAAATAGATTTAAAGGCTTTTCTCGAAGAATTTTAATAAAAATAAATTCATTAAAATAATTATAACCTGCTTTACTGAAAAAAAAAAACTTTAAAGTTTCAGATGTTTCCGTTAACTAAGTTGCCGTTAAAATGATGGCACACTGCAATTAGAGGTACAGCGAAGATTCCAAAATGCTTGTTTTAAAAGAATGGTTTTCTTCATCGATTCTCTCACATTTTTATCTAAGATATGCAACATGCAATAAAATCAAAATACAAATAATAGCAAAAAGTAATTTACACACAACAATTAAATTAAGAATGGGAATAAAAGTCTTGAGGCAAAATGTTTTATTTCATTCATGTTAATTATTTTGTAATTTTATAAATATGAAAATACTTTTAGAAATTACTTAATTCTCACTCATAAATATAAACAATCGCACGTTCTAATTGCACGAAAGTTTAATTTAAATAAGGTTGCACTTGATGCATTGATGCAATATTTTTAACATTTGGCATAAAATTTCTTAACTCTTATATTACTCTGCAGGTATATAGAATAGAATTACAGAATCATTAAGTCCTCTGTAGAATCATTAAGATTTTTTGAAGCAGGAGTCTTAAAAAATGAGCAATGCCCTCGCCGGGACTCCAACCTGGACCTCTCGAATATGCGCCGAGTGTGCTACCGTTACGCCACGAAAGCATGGGGGAAGGAGGGAGAAAATACCTTATACACTCCCCCTTTTAAAGTGCGACACTGGGGATTAGGGAACCTCAATCGCTAAATTCTGGTGCTGACGATTATCCAAAATCCTGCTGGTAATGAATTATTGTCAACCTCCTTTTAAATCAGGTGCCACAGGAATCATCAGGTTTGTTTTTCTTTCTGGAGCAGGAGACTTGAAAAATGGGAAATGCCCTCACCAGCACTCGAACCTGGACCTCTGGAATACGCGCAGAATGTGCTACCATTACACCACGAAATCATGGTGGAAGAAGGGAGAGAAAGATGAGAGGTCAATAATATTGGTTCGGTAACAGCTGTTATTTTGGGACAATTCCCTTGGATGACTTTCAAATTCCAAACCTTAACCTTTCTGTGTATTTTGAATAAGACTTGTGCTTGGACATTCTTCTTCAATGCAATGAACGCTTCTTGCATTATAATATCAAAATCAGGTATGTCGAGAGTTAGGGGTTCTATGAGTCATGATGCCACATTCAAAGTTTCAGTGTTTTGGAAGCAAACAATAAAAATCTTCTTTAATATTTTGCAAGTGGCTTATATATAACAATATAAACATTTATCATCCAAGTAAAATATATGTTTTTTGAATTTTTTTAATCGCCATATGATTGTAAACTTCGAGGGAAAATTTTATCACTGTATTGAAAATGTCTCTGTAATGTTCTATCGAGGTATTAAGAACACTGCAGATAGTTACACTTAAACGGAAAGCGTACTTCGGTGCGAAGAATCAAATTCTTGCGTTTTACTTTTGTATATTGCCCTTATTGCATTAAAAATAAATATTAAAAAGTTATTGATTTAACTAAATATATTAAGTAATGTTTTTGTATTTCACTCTTTGTAACAGAGCTATTTGGATGTAACCGAACTACTTTACCTATTCTGATAAAATTAGGAACTTCTGTTTGCTGCAGATACAAAAGAATAGGTATGTTACATATGTTATTTCAGTCGAATGCAACAGAACTATAGTTCAACCGCCTCATCCGCGACCATGAGCGCAAACACGCATGCGCCATTCGGACCGAATTATTCTCAAAATAGGGTGGAAGGATGTGGACTTTTTTTTTCCTCCAGCATATCTCTTTCCGGAGAAGAGAAGACTTTCACGTGTCTTTTCACGTCACAGCAACTACTAACACCCCTTTTGGACGAGTCTATGCGTTTTGGCAGAATGCCAGCCAGGGTTGTGTTTGAGACGGTCGAACTATGTTTGGAAGTAACCGGAATATTTGATCGAACGCCATCTAGTGGCGATGAGAACAACTTACAGCAGTTTATGTCCAGCTGCGATTAGATGTTAATGAATATTTTAAAATATATTTTATTACTAAATACGAGCTCTGTTAACTCATACTTTAAGTCTGGCCTGTGTCTGTGTTTATAAAAGAAAGGTTACACCTCTAAATTTATTTTATATAATTTCTTTTTTATTATATGATATGGCTTAGACATCAGCAAACAATTAATAATCAATTTTATTAATAAATATTTTGTAATCAATGGGATATTGACTTTTTTGATCAAGTGCCGGTGCATATCGTCAGTCGTTTTCTTCATTATCACAAACCCTTTCAAAATTTCATCAACCCCCAGGATTCAGCACCGCCCCCTTTTGGGAAACCATGGAATATAATAGTCTCGAATATTTCTCTTATTCTATTTCTTCGTCTAAGCAATTTTTTTTCTGTTACTTCATTTCTACAGCTTAGGAAGAAGATTCAATTTAAACTTCAGTTTAAAATATAGCGTATTCACATAACGCAGATTTCTGTAATTCGGTATGTAGGGTTTTATTCGTGTAGAAGCTTCAATCAGTGCGCTTCAGACCTTCTAGATTGACAAGCGAATAATTGCTCTATTCTGAATCAAAATGACAAAGAAGGTTAAGGTAACCTTTTTACTAACTCTTTAAATTTAACAGGAAACACTACTTGTACTGTAGAGTTTTAATTTCTTTGGGAGCATAAAATGTAGACTCTACTGAAGACGAGATAGCGAATCCTCGTTATGTCTTGAAAAACACATGACTGCCGACGAAGGTTATAATAACCTTTTCTATTTTAACTAACTGAACAGAATATGGCGTCACTTGGTGCTCACAATTTAGCCACCATTTGTGGCTATGTCTCTTAAACACAAAATAGTACGTACAATCAGAAGGAATTAACTTTTAACTACACAGCTGGGTCTGACTCTAAATCAGCTTTATCGGCTGCAAACAGCAAAGCCGAGTCAAAATTATCAACTTAATTTAAAGTAAGTGGCTAGCACTAATATCCAAATATAGATCTGCTCACAAACATGCGGCATAACTCGTAACTAACTCTTCTACCGCGAACTCTTAAATTCTGCTACTTAATCGTTTCGTCTGGGCTGTAGACATTAATATTTCATTCATTTTTGCCATTTAAACAAGTATTCAGGCAGGAAAGAAAAGAAAAGCGATGTAATACGCTTTTCCGCATACCATTTCCTTTTATTCAGCAAATTTTAAGTCTCTAAAGCGGTCTTAATGTCCTTCAGCCTTATTTAATGTAGTCAATGTATGGGACATATATGTTCCAGCATCTGGGAAAAGGTTGAATACTATTCCCGAACTCATTGATATTTGCATATAAGTCATTTAAATTTGCATTATGGCGGAAAATTGAAATCAGAAGGGAGAGGAAAGTTTCTTAAAAATAAACAATAATTGATTAGTACAAAATAAGGTCTTTACAATACTACAAAACAAAACTCTGCCACTTGCGCATATTTAAAATAATAAAAATGAAACTAAATTTCACGTAACGTAGTCAGAGACAATTTAAGTGCTTTACTTAAGCTGGCTTAGTCCGGCGCGTATTAAACGTCGGCTACAAAAATGGCTAAAGCAGCAATAAACTTCGGCAGAGCTGGCGAGTAAGTAAACTATAATCGAAACTCCCAGGTGCCTAACTATAAAACATTTAATCTCTCGACTCAAATATTTAACAATTAGATTACATTCTGGTGAGAATTGCGAAAAGAAGAAGTTATAATAACGGTTTATAAGGTATTTTTCCCTCCTTCTTAGCGTGCCTTCATGGTGTAATGGTCAGCACACTCGGCGCGTATTCGAGAGGTTCGAGGTTCGAATTCCGGCGAGAGCATTGCTCATTTTTCAAGTCTCCTGCTTTCGAAATAACTTAATGTCTCTACAGGATCAAATCGTAGTAATGGATTAATTGACAAAAACGTTTAAGTATTTTTGTTTTGTTTTTTTTAAATTTAGAGCTTGTGATTGGGGTTTGCCGCTGATGGTAGTATTATAGTTATGTGAAAAACACAGTGATGATAAATTAAACTAGAAAATAAATTAAACACTCATACAGATAAAATCCAATATATTGCAAAATAAAGTCGAGTAAATACAAGTACTTGAAAGACGTAAACTCTTATACTCACTATTGGAATTCAATACGATTTCAGTCGGTAATTTAACTATCTGTTAGAGTATGGCCATAATTAATTCAATAGTTTGGTAACTTATTTTAACAATGATATGTACAATATAGTATCTCATGAATTATTTTACCATTACCCTTATACAGAGCTTATTGAATTTATGGACAAGAGGCAGAGCAGAATAAGAATTTACGTGCCTTATTTTGTTAGATATGAATGTCTTTGATCTTTTCAGTTCTTTCAAAGAGCATCTCCAGTAAAATGCAATATTTGCTTTAGAAGCTATTCAAAGAAAAGGAAAAAAGAAGAACATACCCTTTAGAAGTTATGTTAGTTTTCGCAAATATTTTATCTTCTTCTGTAGTTCAGTTGTTCCCGTAAAGGAAAATATTCAGCATAAAACTTTTGTTCCCTTTGAAGTATTTCATTTATGTTATCATACGAAGTTTATCTATGTTAATAAAATAAAATAAAACAATTGAAATTCAACTATGAGACTAGCTTTTAAATTACAAAAATTTGTTTAACACGAACACACGATTCAAGATACTTTTAAATTATTATCATTTAAATGAAGCTAATTTGCACTTATGGTGTTCTATCACACATTTTTAAATGCACTGCAAACAGATATTGTAAATTTATGAATGTAATTAAAACGAGAACGAAAAGTTTAACAAACATGTTTATGTTTAAATAACTAGTCTACTTGTTCAACCTAAAATATGAGAAACTAAAAGAAATTTTTATATGCATACCTTTTTGTGCTTCTCCTATATGCAGATTTTGCTGCTTGTATTTCAAAGTATGTAATATATATAGTATATTTCTGCACGGAATAATATTTACTTAGGTGTTAATGGAATGTATAAGGGAGGCCAGTATACTGTGCAGTTTACTTTTCGTACATAAATTTTTCATTTATATAAATTTATCTGTTAATAGACTACTGTTAAAAGAAAATTTTATATACTATATGAATATTAGATTAACTCCTAGTTTGCCTACTATAAGTATACTATGCCTCATTTATGCAATAAAATAAGCTAAAGTTTTAGGAAATATTACCATTTTTATAATAGGCAGGAAACGTGGAAAAGAGTATAAAACGGAAAGAACGTGGGAAAGAAAAAGAAAGAGTAAGAAAAGTGAAATTTATTTCCGACCTCTGTGAGAACTAAACTATGGATTAGCCAATTTCTAGACGGACGTGTTGCAAGAACACGCACAAAAGAATGCAACAGTTCTTCATATTTTCCTCCACTTAAAAGGCAACTGATGACAGGCATCAGAACCAATCAAGCAAATCCAGTGGGTAATGAATCATCGCTTTCAGATCTTAGCAGTATTCAGCAATATTATGCTCAGCAGTATTAGACTTTAGGGCTAACCAGCGGCCAAGCGGTGAAGTCGCTGAACACTGGTAGTTTGGTCTGAGGTTCGAAATTCCCTAACGGACTGGCTGTATGGGCGTTTTCGTGGTTTTCCCCATGTGTAAATCTAATCTAATCTAAGAAATTAAGCCGTACCGCCAAAATTGGCACAACCGGCAATTTAAAAGAAACAAACTGAAAGATAACTGGATAAACACTACAACAGAATAAGGACAACTTGTCCCAAAACTCATCCTCCGCTGGAGATGTGTCGGCGCCGCCAACGGGTCATCTCGACCTTCATTCAGAATAGAAACTACTTATTTCTTAACATAAAGCGACTAAATTAAACTAAAGACAACTGCTAACCTAAACAACAATTATAAAATACAAATATTGCCTAGCTTAACGAACAATAAGCATTTACAATTTTCAATAAATTATACATTGTATATATACAAATTACATTATAATTTATGCAATTCAACTTAAAAATCTAAGCAATTAAACAAAAGGATCGAAATATACATAATTATTCAAATTGGTAATAATTTTCATAAGTCCTAATCTAGCTTTATTATTGCTATATAGATATTTTTCATTATTTATAGATATATTTCTAAAATATTCTCCTCTAATTTCCTTCGTTAAGGCACAGTCCCATATGTAATGTCCATTAGATGCTCCAGATGCATCCTGACCACATCGACAATGAATATCTTTCCCATGAAACCTTTTTAGATATTCTGGAAATTGGCCATGTCCTGTTATCAATTGATTTAGCAATCTATTGCAACTTAATCTTTGCTTTTTGACAACAGGAAATATTTTATAAACCTTTCGTCCAGTTTTGTCATAATGCCATCTTCGTTGCCATGTGTGGAGAATCTTGTCATGTAGTACACTCTTAATATAATTAAGAGATAAAGGAACCGTGATATCAATATCTGTATTATAGCATGCTTCCTTAGCAGCAGAATCTGCTGCTTCATTTCCATGAATATTTGAATGTCCCTTTATCCAGTTTATATGTAATTTCATTTTTGAATTAATATTGTGAATATAATTTCTGACTTTATTTACTTTTACAGATAAACATTTTCTTGAATTAAGAGCTCTAAGGATGCTCTGGGAATCTGTGAAAACCGAAATCTCCCAATTTGTAATATATTTCTCATTTTCTTCCTCATTAGCCCATCTTATGGCGTTTTCAAAGGCAATAAGTTCTGCATCAAAAATAGTTGAATTATTATTCAATCTTAATTTAGATTTATATACAAATTTATTATTTGCAAAAGCAACAAATGCTGCTCCAACATTTTTATCAATCACGGAGCCATCAGAGAATAATTCCAGACCAATACCAGTTGGAAGAAGTGTCTTCCAGGTGACCTCTTTAAATTGTGCCGGATGAAAATAAAACTTTTCTAATTTTGGATCAATTTCTCTATTAGAAATCTTCAGGTCACAATAATCAATATTCTTCTTCATATGAACAGCTTTATAAATCTGCGTTTCAGCTTCAGCTACTAAATCTATAGGCGTAACCCCAGCTAAGACCTGTAAGCTGGTGGTAGAGACTGTTCTGTAGCATCTCGTAATGGGTAGCATTGCAACCCTCTGAATCTGTAGTAATTTATTTCTCACCCTTTCCGTTCCAGTCCACCAAACGGGTGAGCCATACAAGATTATTCGTTCAATTCCTCTATTGTATAATTCTTTTAAAATACTTTTACTTTTAAAAGAATCCGTACATAATAATCTATTCATCTTATTCATAATCTTAAAAATTTTTTCTTTCAATTTAGTTAAATGTGGCAACCAACTTAGATTTGTATCCAAAATTATACCTAAGTATTTAAGTGTTTTTTCGCTGCGGATTCTTTTTCCATTCCACGTCAATAAAGGTAATCTGATTAATTTTGAGCCTTTTGGGATTGTTATCATAGCCATTTTATCTTGACTAATATTCAGCTTATTTACTTTACACCAGTTGTAAAGCTTATCTAGAGCATTCTTTGCTTTTTCTTCTATAATTAATCTATTACTTCCAGAAATCACCAACACAAAATCGTCAGCATAAGCCTGCAAAAATACATCCTTTTCAAATTTTAATTGTAAGGCAGTATCAGCCACCAGGTTCCAAAGTGTAGGGCCTAAAACAGAACCCTGAGGAGCACCTTTATTATAATATTTCTCAATATTTATATTATTTCTTTTGTAAATAATTTTCCTGTTATTTAGATAACTATTAATAATATTGAAGAGGTTTTGAGGACATTTTAAATCTAGAAGCCTTGATTTGATGCTGGGCCACCATAAGCTATTAAAGGCATTGCTAATGTCGATTGCAATCAAGGTAGTATGTAAATTCTTTATCTTATTAGTTCTTATAGTGTCAATAATATTATTAATTGCCAAGATAGTATCTTTTCCTGGCGTGAATCCATATTGATTTGCATTTAGTAGATTATTGCTACCCAGAAAATAAATAAGCCTATTGTTAATCAATTTATCGAGAACTTTACCCAAAGTGGGTAATAAACAAATCGGCCTGTAAGAAGCAGCTTGCTCAGGAGGTTTATCTTGTTTTAAAAGCAAAACCAATTTACCAATCTTCCATATCTCAGGAAAATATCCACGTTGAAAACAAATATTAAATAGATCCAAAATGAATTTCCTATTTACATAATAAAGTTCTTTATAAATTTCCAAAGGAATGTTGTCATGACCGGGAGCTTTATTCATTTTCATACCCTCCAGAGCAGCAGAAAGCTCATCGGCAGTAAACAAAACATCATTAAAAGACTCCAAATCAACTTCTATTTTCCTTCGGATATCTCGATGTTCACTTTCATCCTCCTCTTCTTTATCTTCCATAAAGTGGAAGTTCATAATTTCTCTTATTGTATCTTCTATATTTTCTGTGTAAGTACCATTAGTTTTACGGATAGCAGTAAAAGTGACAGGATTCATCTGCTTATCTGTGGCAATTTTAAAATGCGTGCCAAACGGACTTTGCAGAGACAATTTATCCCATATTTTATTCCAGTAATTTTCCTTTGCAATTCTAATGTTCTTTCTATATATTGCAAGATGTTTACAATAAATGTTCTTATAATTTAATCTATCTTCGTCACAAGAATTCTGAAATCTTCTTCTAGAAGCTCGAACCTTTTTCCTTTCAGTATTCAATCCATTATTCCACCATGGAGAATAGTTTTTCTTTTTTCCTGTATCGTTATAATTAAACCGAACGTTTTCACATATGTCACATATGATTGAATTAATTTCATGTAATTGAGATTCTATATCTTCATTGATTTCAATGCCAGAAAAATTTTCAAACATAAGCTCCTTTAAAGCAATCCAATTCAATCTCTTCAACTTAATTTGATTATTTTGTGTATCATCAATTATCACATTTCTAATCTCAAAATGAATATAATTATGATCACTAAGGCTAATTTTATCAGAAACTTGCCAATTACATATCTCAATGTTTTTAATCAATCTGGAGGCAGTAATATCAATCCATGAATTTCCCAATGCTGAAGAGTATGTGGGAAAACTGTTTCTATTGTTGTTTACAACAAAGTTGTTTTCAAGCAGAAATTCTGCTAATTTTTTTCCCCTTGAATCCATGTGGTCTTGGCCCCACAATGGATGTTTACAATTGACATCGCCATTTATTACTAATGAAGTATTTTTAAATCTATCAAACAAAGAAGACAAACTATGTAAATGTTCATCAATAGTTTCTGACGGAGAAAAATAGCATGTAATCAGGAGAAAGGGACTTTTTCCATCTACCAAAACAGCAACTATGTCTTTAGAAGCATAAATTTGTAAAATGGATAAATTTTCATTGAATGCAAAGATACCAGATCTTATGTTCTCACCTTTATTATAATATGCTCTGGCACTTATTGGTAAACCATAAATCTTTCCTTGATAAACATAAGGTTCTTGTATGCAGATGAGATCAATATCACTTTCTGTAACCTCAACTCTCAATTGTTCTGTGGCCTTGATTGCATGATGTAATATTGCATGATGCTTGATTGATGATGCAAAGCACATTAGAGCTGATTTGACAAATTTTAATTATATGAGATTTACAAGCCATAATCAATTTTTTTTGTCAGTAAATCAACTTGTCTAATATAACAAGGACATTCTTTGAATGTATTTTCATGTTTAGCATTAAGGCCCAGTCCAAATCTCGAATTTGCTATTGTACAATTATTACATTTATAATCTGTTGAGGTACATTCAGTTTGAGAGTGACCTTCTAAACTGCATTTATTACAAATAGAGGTTTTTGTACAAGCTTTTTTAGTGTGTCCAAAACCATAACATTGGAAGCATCTGGTAACTCTTTTGTATTCTCTAATCTGGTGTCTTGTCCATTTTAAATAAATTTTCTTGTCTTTCATAACCAAATTAAATGATTGTGGGTCTAAGGAAACGATCCAATGACATCCCATATTTGATTTCATATTGAATCTCGGTTCTATAATCGCATTCTCTAGAACGACATTCTGAGATTTCAGTAAATCTTTTATTTCCTCTCCATTCAAGGCAGGATCAACATTATAAATCATAATTCGTGGATGTATTTTCTTAGGTCTTTTTACATCCAATTCTTCTTTCAATGTACTATTTTCTCTTATTGCATTTTCAATTATTGACAAATCGTCGTATTTAGTGACCTTAATCAATACCCCACCATTTTTTATTTTTTGCACTTTCTGCACACCTATTTTAAGATCAGTTGGAGAAATTTTTTTAATTAATTTCTCCTTTACTTGTTCAGAAGTTTGATTCCTTTCTTTAGGATATATTAAAGTCACAAATTCTACTTCTTGTTTCCTAAAACTTTTTGTTCTAGATCGTGATCTTGATCTTTGTTGAACTTTTTCTGCATAAGTAGCAGCTTGATTTTTATGCTTTTCTCTTGTAATATTTTCTCTTTCGGCCAATCTTCCTCTTAGTTCCCCATTTTCAATAAGAACACTATTCATTGCATTCTGCAGTTTTCTAAATATTTCTCTAATTTTATTACCTACAGATTTGTTCACCTTATCAGATGGGTTACCTAAAACCTCATCCAATTCTTTAGAATTTTCATTAATAAAGGACAGTACGTTGTCAGCGATATAAGATACAGTATCTTCCAATCCCGTTGAAATTTTATCTTCTTTTTCAAGATCTTCCCGCTCATTATTCGCCATCCCACGCAAAAAGCCTAACTGAATGGTTCACCAAAACTTCAATTGTAAATAAAGGCATCCATTATTAGCCGTGTTCGAAGTTTGAAAAGCTTATATCTCTGTTGCAAATGAGTAAAATTTTGCATAAATATCCACAAAAGTGTATAGAATGAAAGCACGGTCCATTTGTATATTTACATGGTGTATAAACCTCAGAAAAACAGAAAAACTTTACAAACGTATGCAAATGAGCCACTCAGAAATTCAACGTAAAAAGGCTTGTAACTTTCAAAGTACTTAAATCTGAAGCACAAGACCAAGCACGTAATTCAAGAGTAGCATATAATTCAAAAACATGTATTATAAATCCACTTGCATGGTCTTTAAATATCAAAATTAAGCAAAAGTACTCACGTGCGTATGCTAATGAGCAGCTTGACACGTAGAAATTTTCAAACACTTCTAACTTTCTCAATTTTACTCATCCGGTCAAAAGATGCACATTTTCAGAAACCGGAATGAAAGATGAATCTAAAAAACACACTTTCACATTCACAAAATTAAAATTTACCGAAATACAAAGACTTTTTTGCCAGACCAAAACACACACCAAACAACATGGATGCCAGTTACGGTTCCAAATTCCCTAGGCCATGTGTAAAGTGTATAAGAGCCAATTTCCCTTAGAAAGTCCTCCACGAAAGCATTCCTTCACTTAGGCAGATAGCCTTCGAGGCTTTGCCGTAGTCACGTAAACCAAAGCAAACCAGGTTTGATACCATTAGTTTGAGTTACGTAGCTTGTGCTGTTAATTATCATGACAGTCGTAAAGGGTTATTGGAACTCTGTATTACATTCATGCTTGCAATAATAATTAGACTGTTTGGTTACAGCAAAGCACATTAGAGCTATATGCCGAAGGGGCCTTTAAGAAAAACTGACTGATATTTATGTCATACATGGAGAGAACAACGAAAATGTCTGTGCAGCTAGCCTGCTTGCCGGAGTTTTAAGGCTGCTTGAGATACTACAGTTCTTTCGTTTTTTTTTTCAATCCTCCATGGAGGGGCCTTATTCCAACATGTAATTACTTATCCTTCTCATCTTTAGATAACTATAAATCCATAAATTAATCCCTGAATCAAGTCAAAGAGAAGAAGAGCACTTGTCGTTGGCCAGTGTCTTAAGACGCTTACAGATGATTATATTACTTTTGACTGCCTCTATCCCAATTTTTATGATGTCTCACCTCTTGGGAGATGAATATAAGGATCTTCTATCCATATTATTCGACCATCAAATTATCGAGGGGATGGCATAGACATTTTCGCTGTCAACAACGGACAACAAGGTTCTTGGACAAGCAAGGGGTTTCGTATTTTCCCTTGGATTTCAAAGGTTTAATGTTGCAACAACTATAATAAACGGACTGAAGAACCATCAATATCCATATATATAGAATTCTCTCCAAGTTCATACGTTGACGTACATTGAAATGTCTTCATATAGTTGTAGATTTCACCCCATGTGTTTTACAGAGAGAATGCATATTGGTATATTACACTTAGACATGTTGCAACAGTCCCTAGTCTTGTAATTATACGAAGTCATCTAAGACATCATTTTCAACAAGAGGGGGGCTTTCCACACTACGGCGTGTGCTTTTAGCCAGAACTGAAATTCTGGTCCTCGGCTTCAAAGTGATGTTTCTAGACCGTGATTTTTACATTCTTTCGTGACTTCTACCAAGCGAACGTTTTTCCTGGCTTTTCGTTAAAGATAGATTGTTCATACCATCTATATACCAAGACAGCACGCCACGGAAATATGATAATTTTTTGTAGTCCCCCCTCTATTTAACGACTGATTAAAGAGAATCACGAGTTTCTGTCTATCAAACCAGCTGGTGAAGAAAAATTGCTTAGTACATCTTAGCTTGGGCTCTAGTATCAACGTTCCCTGATCAGGATTCGAATTACAGATCTGTTGCTTTCTAGTTGGATCGTTGGCAAGGAAATGTTTCCGTCAATGAATTGTATGTCGCTGTTATTACATGTTTGTCACTGTCATCACACCTGTTCACTGAAATGAAAATTAATTCATAAAATTACTCCTGGCCCTAAAAATAAGTTATATGACAACTAAATTTTAAATTTAAGTTCAAGCGATTTTAGTTGGTTGATTAATTATGATAGTACATTTTAAAATTATTTGCTTGAGGAGATACAGAGTCTCATGGAAGGCACTATTCGTAATACTCTCTCATATTTACATATTGTTGCGAAAAATTCGGCGGTTGCGCCTGTATGTAAGCTTTCCGACATAGCACTAGGGTTGCCATAAAATGGTGTATGGTAGGGTTGCCAGATTGGCGACTTTATCGCCCATTTGGCGACCAAATCGGCGATATCCCATGGTCCAATCGGGAAGCTTCTAGAATAACTTCCTGTCGAGATATTTCTCGAAACGTGTGGAACTTAAAGAAAAGCTATATAAACCCTTGCGTTTCTGAGAGCAGGCAGATTGTTGCGGGAGTGTGATTAAGAGTGTGCTTATTGTGATTGTTGCGAGAAGTGTGATTAGCATAGTGAGAATTGTGAGAATCGCTGCTTACTGTGAGTGCTAAGCTACGCGAGAGTTTTTGTGAACGGAAAGCGATCGAGATAGTGCTTTGCCGTGAAGCTACCTTTACAGTGTAGCTTGACAGTGTATTGGTGATTGTTCCACGGTGTTTATTATAAGTTTAGTGTTGCCGTGAAGCTACCTTTACAGTTACAGCCTGAAGCTGTGTTGCTGATTGTTTCAGCGTATTATTTATTGTAGATTTTCGACGCTTTTAAACGTCATTTTGGAACTGTGCTGTAAATAGTGATTCTTGTAAATAAACTGTGCTTTTTATTGTTCTGCATCGTGTTTTCATCGGATACTCTCAAATCCACGAACCCGTATAACGCAACAATATTTTATACTTTATATAGATCTTATATTCGTATTATTATTTCATAAGAATATCTCGTCTTCAGATTTAAGATACTATACAATATTTACTCAAATCTTTGCCATCTATGCATAGTTTAACGTATTTGGTTAATGATTGGATGAATATTTTTTCCTGTATTAATGAGGAAGAAAGAAATCAGTTTATCCTTGTCATATCGATTACGTTCGTTGAAATATGATCAAATATAATTATACATTCCTGATAGGCTTTTATTATTATTATTTGTCCCTATCACTGAACATAACGTAATTAATGCATTCAATTATTAATATAGTTTGAGTAAATGTACATGGTAAATTCATTACATCGTAAACCTATTACCATCATTTCGAGTGCATTTCCTAATTTGCATTTTGAACTCCAACTAATCAAATTTGAAAGTGATTGATTACTTTTAACAAAGTATATATTTGGCATAATAATTAAAATTATAAAAGTTGTTTGATGTTTAACATTCTGTGTTTGAATCTGCATAGATTAAGTAGTTTGAAACTATGGTTGAGTATTGTTTATTTGCGCATATGGCGAACACATAGCACAAATGAAAAACATAATAATAATAAAATATTATATGAAATGAAAAAATTAGGAAAGAATATGGCAGTAAATTTTCTTATAAATATTAAAATCACAAAAACACAATAAAAGAAAAATTGCTGTCCTTTCTAGCGTAGCTTGCATTCATAGAATAGACACTGCGTAGCGTCAGGAGAGAATAAAATCGACAGCGATATAGGATCGACGTCGTCGTACGACTGGATACATATACCGGCACGCCATCAACAAGTTAAGAAAGACTAAGTTAGATTAGATTCAATTATCTGAATTACGGCAAATTATTCGAAGGCTATCTGCCTAAGAAGAAACATGCCTACGTAGATAACGTTTTCGAGGAAACTGATTCACATTTACACATGAGTAAACATGAGAATAAAATTTACATATTATACATAGTAAAACCACAAAACCCTCTATGCAGCTAGCATGCTTACATAATTCTTAAGTGCACATGTGTATCGCAACCGAAAGGGTGGCTTGGAGTACATCCACTCTTTCGGTTCATTTTGTGACGATGAAACTTTGAAATTTATTTCTTCCAATTTATTTCGCCACATTTAGTATATTTAGTGAGCTATTTTATATAATATAATGGTTTATTCATATACGTATAGAAATATAGGGTAAGGTTGCTATCGATGGGGGGCTCCTTTGTTGAGCCACCACAATTTTTTTTTAATTATTGATACTAGTCGCTATCTGTTGGCTGTTGTTGACTATGCTATAGTAGGCGCTACCTGTTGATACGAAGCTAGAAAACCGCCATCTGGATTAGAAGTTGAACTACGTTTAAAAAAGTTTGCTTTACAAGAAAATAAGACTTTTATACTCTTACTTTATCAATGTAAAGTAAATATAGATATAATTGAGATGTTAATAGTATTTTAGTTTTTGCTGATAACATTTAAAACTGTGTTCAGTCAGCGTTATTTGGCTGTATTAACAATAGCTGTTTGGTTTGTTATAAACGAAATAACGGACGTATTATTACATACAGACTACTAATTGCCTTCAATGTGCCACCCTGCGTTGCTGTGAATGGGCTGGTGGCCGCACCATGGAAACAATATCGAGGCTAATATTTTGTAACGTGTTCAAGCTGAAGAATAAAACGTCGCTATATCTGATTTAAAAGCTATCAGGGGTAATTAAACCTATAATTAGATCATGATCTTATTTTCTTAATTAAAAGCCATAAATAAAAATAATCAAAAGCCATTTATCTGATTTTAATATAAAACGGAGTATCCAATATTCGTGTGTAAAATGAATATTTATTGGAATTATTGTAATGATTTTCATTATTTCTTGCTTAATTTGTGCCTATTTGCAGTTTTAAAAATTGTATCTGCCCAATAAATAGAGTAAGGAACATGTATAGTGTGCGGCCCAACCGGTATAGTGGTTAGCGTCACTGACTGCCGTGCCGAAGGGCCTGGGCTCGAATCCCGAAGAAGACATGAATTTTTGTAAATGTATAGTGTCGGAGCAGCATGGTGGCACTCCAAATATGCGGCGAGCCGAAAGTCCTCTCGTCTGGTTTGGTGGAAGGGGAGAGAGGTGAGAAACCTTCGGACTCGTCCCCCTCCGGGATGCTGTCCATCAAAACTGGGGGCAGAACTGAGCAAAATCGCCCTGTCTCCTGTAAGGTGCTCAAGGCTGTTGCTAACGATAGGCCCAAACGTGCGCACCTAGCTGCGAGGTATTTTGTGGGCTTGAGCTGGTGTTACGATCAGGCAAATAATCATAAGTAACAACATAATATTAACATGTATAGTGCAAGAATTAAATCAGAAAATTAACAAGTTCAATGGTAGGGTAGCGTAATTCTTACTGTTGTTCTCAGGAAAAACATTCAACAATACACACTTCTTAGAGACTTTATATCAGTTTAGCCAATAGAAGCCAGACATTAAATTTATGATACATTAAGCTACATATTTTTCCGATGTAATAGTAACTTTGTGCTTTTTTGTCGTACATCTCTAATTTTGATGTTAAGTTTTCAAAATCGGGGGTCACAGCTATGAAAAGACGACTCCAAAGTTCTGCACCGGAGAAGACCGTTAAAAGCTAAATTTTAATTCCTTTCAATAAATAGCCCTATCCATTCCAATGAGGATTCATGCTATGCGATTCTGCTTTATCTGCTTTGCGAAGTATGCTGGTGTAGAAATTGTATAAAAATGTATTATTGCGAAAAATGCAAACGAACTCGTCAAGAACGAATAATTGATGCAGTAATTTGCGTAAGATTTATAGCCTAATAATAATAGTAGGCTTAATAATTACTTTATACCATTTGTTTTCAAGCTATAGTTAATGTTCTTTTTATACTAGCCTAACTACAAATTACCCCCAAATTCTAATTTTCATTCAACTGTTTCTAAGAAACGAAATTCAATGCTACCAGGCTTATTTTATGATTATAAAGACTAAACTAAAATCCAACGCATGCTTCCTTGTGAATAACGCGAAGCTATCAGTATATTTCAATGCATTTTCAGTGGCTTGCGTTAGTTTTTAACCAGCATTTTATATTTACGAATCATGCTCAGAATAGTTTTCAACATTTTATTGACTTGTATTAAGATGCTAAAGTATTAAAAAGAAAATAGCTACTGGCCCATTCGTAGAAACTCCTCGGCTCAATGAAGGCGACTAGTTTCCTTCATTGGGCCAGTGGCTCCTGTTTTTATTTTTCTAATATTTACTGACCATTTTATAATTATAATGCAAACTTTTATAATTATAAAGCACTGCGCAAAAAAAATAACAACAAGAGACAGTTCTATATCTCTCGTTCTATCGGGCCACTTGATGAAATTCAAATTGTGTTTTCCATGTCTCGAAAGCGCGACTTAGGATATGTATTATATTTATATATAGCATTGTTCTAATATAGGTATTTTGGCACAAATTCGGGCGTTTTCTGAAATGACATATAATTTTTTTCAATATATTGATTCTACAACTCAAACTATGCCAAATTGCCAGTTTTGTAAAAGAGCGCACGAGTAGTGTTTAAAAAATTAGCTCTTCAATGTTAATTCAATTTCTCTTGTATTTATTAATATCTCTCTTTTTATTACACTTACTTGATTTCTTCTTTCTCAGTTTGCAATTTAGGTTCACTCTAAATAAAATTCCTCCATTTTTTTATGATTTATTTTTAAAATTTGTATTTTTAAAAAATTTTTTATAAATTTTTTAAAAAAACGTTTTTAATTATAATCTATGAAAGGTTTACCCTCAACTTAAGCTAGATGTATGTATAATATACATGCAAAAAATTAGAGCTTTTTATTCAAATTTTTCGAAAATATACGAGAATTTATATGCAGGCGCGTTTTGAAATTTGGTATAGTTGCTGAAAGTGATAATGACATCTAATGTGGTTACATGCTTTGCTGAAATTATTTGAATGTAGGAACGATGTGACTTTTTTTCCGCCCATGCACAATGTAAAAAAGGTAGGAACGATGTGACATATTTCCCCTCATGCACCATGTAAAAATGGTAGGAACGATGTGACATTTTTTCCGCTTATGCACAATTTAAAAAAGGTAGGAACGATGTGACTTTTTTCCGCTCATGCGCAATTTAAAAAAGGTAGGAACGATGTGACTCTTTTTCCTCTTCTGCCCAATGGAACTGATAGAAAAATAGGTTGCCATGTCTTAAGAAGTTTGCCAAGTGAATTATTCTTGATGCTAACTGAAAAAAATTCGCCAAGTTAAATTTTCGAATTTCTCAATAAATTTCGAGCACATTTTACAAAATTTGATAGTTAGGCATAATTTGAGTCGTAGAATCGAAATATGAAAGCAATTGGTATGCTACTTCAGAAAAAGATCCATTCTGTATCAAAATATGTATGTTAGAACAATGCTATATATAAATATAATATATATCCTAAGTCGCGCTTTGGGGACATGAAAAATGCAATTTGAATTTCGTTAATCGGCCAAGTAGAACGGGAGATATAGAACTGTTCCCCCCATTTTTGGGGGGCACTGTACAGAACTGTAAAATTGGTGAATTCGACCACTTTAATGATCATTTTGTAAAATGAACCATTCATAGCAACCTTGCCGTATATTCCTAATATATATTTCTATAAATATATCAGTAAAGTCTTTTTACATTTTATTTCGCCATGTTTAGCTTGTATTTATTTCTAATTTTTTCAACCAGCCAGTGAAGTTTTCGCAGTAACTTGTGCCGACTTAAGTTAGTATTGGAAAATGTCTCAGTGAATCAAGGATGTTTTAATTGTTTTGCGGAGAAAACTGGATGTTCGATGCAAAATTTTTTCAAGCATTTTATTTCAAGTGCAGTCAAGCTCAATTTGGGTTCGAAGATCACATGATACAATAGAACATTCTACTGGAAGCATGTTCCTTCTAGAAAACCTTTCCTCAGTTGCGATAACGATGTGGTCTTGCGATTTATGCAGCCTGTTGCTATGTCGAGCTTGTGGCATAATTTTCTTTGGAAACTCACTAAACGAGTCCACGAAAACTTCCGAACAAAGCCAATCGCTTCTCTTAAAATCAACATCCCCTTTTTAAAAGATAAGAAGAACCATCCTAATTAGACATCTTCAATTTACTAATCAGGTTAATGCATTGCCAACAGTATTTAAAAATAGCAGCGCAAATGGCCCATTTCGATCTCATATCTATTAAATTTCCACTTGATTTTCTTCTAAATAATTGGACTAATCTCACAACTTGCATTTCATTGAAACATTTCACTTTACTTTGCGTATTCATTATCTTATATAGATAAATAAGCTAAAAAATTCAATCTGTTCAAATAATTGTATTATTCATTAAGATCAGAAATTTGCTAGCGTTTTATGATAAGTATAATTACTCTCAGCGTGCTAAATTCTTCTTAATCTAGATTAACTTAATTTACCCTTTTATGTTTCCAAATTAAATCAAAATGAAAGAATATAGTTAATTAATCAGACTGGGATCGGAAAGTCAAAATTCCCTAAATTAATCCAGAAAATAAATGAAAATTTCTTCTAGAGATTATTTTAGGTATTTTTGCTCAGCTTTGCATGCGTTGTGTTAATATATTAGAAAATTAACCTGTTCGTGTGAGTTATAGAGAGTAACATCAATATATATTCAGTCTATTTAATCCACTGTTCAATCAGCAGCGAAGAGAAAAAAAAATTCAACTGTGTGTGTTATTTCCTACTCTGCATTAGGTAACAAATTTTAAATCTAGATAATAACTTAAATCTAGCTTTATTTAACGTAGTGAATGCATGGAAAATATATGTCTCCGTTCTCCCAGAAAAATGCTAATTTATCCATCTAGAACATCCAGAGTGTTTTCAATATTAGCAATAACATCCATGAAAACGTCAGCACATTTCGTTTATTTTCTGTTTATAAACGCTTAACTGATATAACATTCTATTTAGACAATTCATTGGGAAAGCAAAACCAAATTACTATACTGTTTTTCTCTTCCAAAGTGCGTTATTTCACGCCATTTAAAATAATGCTATTTAAAAGTGAGATTGAAAACAAATTTTCATCGAAACCAAACTGAAACTTCCTTCCACATTGAGAGCTCTAAGTAGCACTGACTGCCGCTATGAAGCACAATGATTGTATAATTGATACACAACCGCTGCAGTACTGACGATAGTATTGACTGTAATAAAGCCATGCATGAACTGTGATAGGAAAGACATATATAGCAAAAAGCATATCTACTGTAGATAGGACATCTGCACACACTCGGGATAGCACCTTTCAATTCATGTCCCCGGGAACGCAACAATGATCATAGCTGTGTGCTGTATAGTATTTTTCTTAAAACAATCTACGTCATGTATGATCTGCATCGAGTCAGCTATGGTATAATATACAAAGAACTACTGCCCTTAATATAATTTGTGATAGGCAGTGCAAAGTGTATTTAATGAATAATACACTCTTAGACAAAAAAAAAAAAGACGCACCAAGAAGGAGTTATCCGAATGGGACAAAAATCGATAGAAGTGATGTAGATGTGCAGAAAAACAGATGATTACAGTTTGAGAAAAATTGGAGGATATATTGAAGTGATAAAGCTTCACAAAGTGAAAAAGTTGTAAGGTATTTCTCCCGCCTTCTTCGCACGCCTTCGTGGTGTAGCGGTCTGCATGCTGGACGTGTAACCGAGAGGTCCGTGGTTCGATTCCCGGCGAAGGCGTTGCTTATTTTTCATGTCTCCTGCTCCGAAATAGCCTAAAGTCTCTACAAAGTCAGTAACGAAAAGTCCCCTCTGGCCCTTATGCAAGCAGTTATTCGGCTTGGCAACGATTGATAGAGATTGCGGATGTCCTCTTGAGGGATACAGGGCCAAATTCTGTCCAACTGGCGCCTTAGATCGTCAATATCCCGAGCTGGTTGGAAGGCCCGTAATGCTCCAAACGTGCTCAATAGGAGAGAGATCCGGCGACATTGCTGGCCATGGTAATATTCGGCAAGAACAACGGGAAACAGTAGAAACATGTGCAGTGGGGGGCGGGCATTATCTTGTTGAAATGTAAGCCCATGGTGGCGTGACATGAAGGGCAACACAATGAGGCTTACAACTTCGTCGACGTACCGCTGTACTGTAAGGTTGCGAGGAATGACAACCAAAGGGGTCCTACTATGAAATGAAATGGCACCCCAGACCATTACTCCTGGTTGTCTGTCGGAAGACAGTCAGGTTGGTATCAAACCGCTGTCCGGGGCTTCTCCAGACTCTCCTTCGCTCGGGGCTCAGTTCAAAGAGGGACTCATCACTGAAAACTATTGTACTTCAGTCAGTGACATTCCAGTGCGAATGAGCCCGACACCACTGCAAACGGGCTTGACGTTGTACAGAAGTCAATGGTAGTCGGCGCAACGGGCGCCATGACTTCAACCCCCTTTCTGTGAGCTGTCTATGAATGGTCCTTGCGCTCACTGAAGCACAAGTTGCACGTACAGTCGATGATAATGATGCATCTGGGGCTGTGAGTGCCGCTCTGACGATTGCTCGGTCTTCATGTTCTGTCGGTTCTCTAGGCTTACCGCTTCCTTCTTGACTCTGTGTGCGGCTATGGTTCACCCATTCCTGCCAACATCGTCTAATAGTGGCATCGCTATTTGCTTTATATCTTCTCGGTGCGTCGTGGTGCGTCGTTTGTTTTGTCTAAGAGTGATATATATTGAATTTAGCAAATTCTACACAATGAATATAGCATTCTGTATTCTGAGTTTAAAGTATGGCAACAGTAAATTTTGCTATGAAGTGATTTGAGTAATTTTGCATTGTGCTTTGTGTAATGTTCAGCTATTTCGTATAACCTTTATTATGTGTTTAATTTGTTATTATTATAATTAATCTATTATGAGTGTTAGGTGTTCATTTGCATTTATTAAGTACTAACGTTTGAAGTGCCTCTATTGTTGGCGTCCTGGCATTCTCCCATAATAACCTGGGCAAAACCTTGTGGGTCCTGGCATAAACCTTGTGGGGTGTGCTTCCTCTAGCATTGAAAGTTAATTTGCAAAACGATTATACCGTCCAACTCAGCGGTGCAATAATAGTCGATTCTGCAGATTCCTTTCGTATTTTCCCCTTCACTTGAGCGAGAATGCAACGCATTTCGCATTATTTGCATAATTCTGTAAACTGTGTCTACCTTGCAATTTTCATATTCTTCGGAGCTTGCGTTCATGGTGGTGCGTCTTCACTGTCACGTAGTGTATGAGTTTCATTTCGACCTTTGGATGGAGTGCAATACTGAATTAAAATAGTAAAAACTAGGACTCAAAAGAACAGAAAAATGGAGGCACAGGCAAACTAGGTAAAAAGTGGAAAAGTCCATTTAGGTAACACAAGTACAGAGATAACGTCAAAAACATAACTGAAGTCATTCAACTGATCCGAAAAATCAGTTTTTCGTGGTAAAACACTAGGCCTATGTGATCGGGAGACTAAGTCATGTTTGCTTATAGGGGAGTGTCAGATTTTCTACTGTAAATGTATGAACGTTTTCAAGACTTAGATAGATATCTGGAGGCATTTGGCAGCAGCTGCGACCGCACAGGTATTTGTATTCATCTGTAGATGATGAGGTGTGTAGTTTGCTTTTGATTCAAGACTTAGACCTTTGCAATGAACACCTTGTTGTGGCGACCAGCTATGTTAAGCAATTAGAACACAGATGATGATGAAAAATAATGCGGTACTAAAACTGCCTGTAATTTATTTGCCTTGTGACAATATCGTATTTTGCGAACAGTCATATCAGTTCAAGTTCACGAATTTTACTCTGACGAATAAATCACGGGTTGCACCTGAAGTTAGTTTACACCTTAAATATGTTAATGGTGTTTTATAACTTTTCCCACCCCAGTCTCAGTTTTAAAGAATCCATCGAGACCGATCCTAGGTTCTCCCATCCTTCACTGCTTCCATTACGATGTAAGGTTTATCCTAATTTTATAACAATTATTTTAAGTTTATGCACCTTTACTATATCTTCTAGCTTCAGCTTACAATTCCTTACCAGTATGTACACTCATAGGACAAAATAATTCGAACACCTGTGAAAAAGTATGACGTAATTCACACCTGCAGTACAGCCGCGCCATCTGCAACAGCAGTCTGCCACCTAGTGAACGTGAAGAGGAAGGTATCAGTCTCTCAACAGCAGTCACCTGCGTTGCATGCTTCGATTGAACTGTCTGTGAGAAGTTGAAATGTCAGACCTGTCAGAGTTCCAAAGATGAATGATAGTTGGAACGCGTTTAAGTAGAGCATCGGTTACGGAAACAGCAAACCTTGTGGGGTGTGCAAGGAGTACGGTATCAGCCGTTATGACAGCGTACACAAAAGAGGGTAAGGCGACGTCTTTACAGCACAACAGTGGCTAAAAGTCAAAGCTGGCTGATAGGGCTGTCTTGAAGCGAATAGTAGCCCGGAAGCACAAGGAATCGTTACCCGATATACAATCCGAAGTGAACAGTCATCTCCAGGATCCCGTTTCAACAAAAACTGTCAAAAGGGAACTTCATGCTGCGATTATATATGGCAGAGTGGCAATTCTTAAACCTTGTTAACAGCAACTAATGCTTCAAGCGACGCCAGTGGTTCAGAGATCACAAAGGCTGCCCTCACAGCAGTTACAACAGTAATATGATCAGGGCAATCGTCATTCACCCTATTTCATGAAACCAGACGCTTTTATGTCTGGAGAACGTCCAAAGAAGCGTTTCATTCTGACTGCCTCTTGCCGACTGTGAAACATGGGGGGGGCGCCATTATGGTATGGGGGCGATATCTTGGCCCGGTCTTGGGCCACTTACTATTCTGCATGGGAGGATCACATCCAATCACTATGTAAGCATTCTAGGGGATCATGTCCATCCTTTTGTCCAGACTGTATTTCCTGAGGTGCGACCGCTTTTTCAATTAAGAATGATTCGAACAGCATGACGATGCAATTGAACATCTCGCTTGGCCCCTCAGTCTCCGGACTTGAATATAATTGAACATTTATGGGCATATTTGCAGTCGAAACTTCGTTCTTGATTTCCATCTCCATCCGGTATTTCGGAATTAGAGACCGCTCTGCAGGAGGAATGGCTTAATATTCCTTTAAATATAGTCCATGACCTTTATGCATCTATCCCACTGTACCAATCTGTACTTCATCTATCCAATCTATCCAATCTATCCAATCTGTACTTCAGCCAAAGGGTGGTCCAACCCCCTATTAATAAGATTTTCCATTATTTCACAGGTTTTTGTATTATTTTGCCCTCCTGCATTTTCAGAAACGCGTTTAATGCAAATGAATGATGTTTCGCTGACTTCGTTAGAGAGCCAGAATTTTTGACTAGCGCGTTTGCCTTTGGGCTACGTCTCCCTCTAAGCTATTTATTACGCTTGGCCGTACTAAAGGCCCTTGATAGCTTCACCTACTTGATTGAGATTTAGGGGCAAGTACTTAGAATCCTGATAGCTTCGGCTATCTCTTTTAGTTAAGCATTAGTTAAGCTTTAATTCTTATTACCTTGAGTTCAACCCCAAGTGGAGGCTTTGCTGTACGCTCTGAAATAGGAGCCGACTATGTTAATGTTTATTTTGAGAAATAAAGGGTAATTAACCCTTCTTGAGTCTTACGTCTCTGTTCACACACTCAAGCGAATATTCGCTTATCGGTGTAAAAGGGTTCCTACATTTAACTGAGAAATAAAAGGGTGGAATCCCACAACTCTCTTCAGGAGACTTTAAGCGTTTTCATGCCGCAAAGTAAACATACTGTTACACATGCAAATGCCTTCACCGGAAATCAAACCGATAACTAGATTAACTTAATATCCACCAGGGGAGAGCTCACAGAAAAAAAGGCAATAATTCCTCAATTTTCTTCTTAAAGGCGTCTGGTGAAAGAGAACAAATCAATCCTAGGTGATGATGGATTATTGTCTACTGCACTTTAATTAAAATAGCACTGCTGATAACATTAAACATTTTGGACTAGGAAATACGAACATTCAACTGCTTAAGCACTAGGATTTGAAGTACGAATGTTCCAAAGTTAGATGGACATGTTATGCACTTTTAACGCGTAAGAATCCTAGAAAAAGACGTTAAATCCTTAGAATTTTATTTGCGTTAATTAACTCATAGACTGTAGTCTTTGAATCAAACATGCAAAATATGGGTCTTTTATCTGGAACTCTCACAAAAACTCGCTTCTTTGGTACTTTTGGCAATTCCTTTCATTCGTCTTTTATATGCGTTGAGGATCTTCCCCGATGGAGGAGATATCTATGATTTTGGACTTCCATAGATACGCGACAATGACTTCGATGATTGGGGAGTGATAGATAGGTATATCTATTCTCTTCCATCATTCCGGCGTAAACAACTGTTGCCATCCAGTTGAAGAAAATTCTCCCGACCTTAAAAAAATAAGCATCCGGTGGAATAGGGAAAAAATACGTGAGAAAGGAAGAGAAAATCGTAGTTTTTTAAAAAGTGTCTTTCATTGTAGTCTGGGGCATAGCCCTGACATTTCTAATATCTATGTAGCCATGAAGTCACTTGAAAAGATTTTAATGGAAGATTCAGGCTATTTGTCATTTTCTTGTCATTCTCAAATCCATAAAGGTTTTGAAAGTTTCAAAGAATGTCTGCCTCTCTTTTGTTCTCCTACTGCAGTGACAGTATTTGAATAAAAAGTCATGTCAGGAAGTGTTTGATTGAAGGGAAACTAAAGACCTCGAGAAGTTATTTTTTATCCCGAAATAATGTGCTGAATCAATATAACAATCAAGGAGTTTCTGCAATTCGACACTGAACGAAGAGAAGAAAGGTACAAGAAAACAGAAGTGTACACTATGCAATTTAGTAAATTACAATTGAATCTCCTCCATCTGATATAACAAAAAGGTCGTCCATAGTCTTCTTCACGAGCACTTGGGAACCTATTGTATTTCCCAAAGTTATTGAGTAAGAAGGTTTTCTTGATTTTCTTAAGAGTAGTGAAAGGTAATTTGATACTGACAGAAGAATTAATGATAGAGAATTCTGAAAGTATTAAGCTTTTAAGAACTATTTAGCCATCAGTAAAGGGGAATATTTCTAAAATGATACGTTTAAAATACAAACACTTTTTTAGAAATATGGAACCTTTTCTCTGAGAAATTTCTCTACCAGGAGGCATTCCATTTAGGCAAACAAACTTGGAATACTTTGTCGTATTTGACTAACTAAACAAGTAACTGCCTGAATTTCGATAGATAGTTTGTAAAAAAAAAATTACCTTCTCCTCTGCGTGCTCCTGCAGTGTAAAGGATAGCAATCGAAAGATCCAGACTTCGAATCTCTGTTAGGGTATCTTAATTATTCCAAGATCCTCTAGAGACACTAGGATTTCTTTTGAAGCAGAAGTCCTGAAAAATGAGCAATGCCCTCGCCGGGATTCGAACCACGGACCTTTTGAATACGCGCCGAGCGTGCTGACCGCTACATCACGAAGGCATGCGAAGAAGGCGGGAGAAATACATTATATACTCCCTTTAAAAGGGCGACTGGAAATTAGGGGACCCAGTCGCCAAATCTTGATGGTGAAGAATCATCATTCATTGTCTTTTAGTTCGGGCGCCACTGTAGAGACATTTTGTTTTAAAGCAGTAGAGATGTAAAATGAGCAATGCCGTCACCGGGACTCGAGCCTCAGACCTCTCGAATGCACGCCAAGTGTGCTGACCATTACACTACGAAGGCATGCCAACGAGGCGGGAGATATACCTTATAACCTAAGTCCGAAAAAGTTAAAATAGCTCTGATGTTCTGTTAGTCTGGTAACTCCTCTGCATTATTGAAATATTTGAATTTTGTCTACGATATTCTAAACATTTACTCCCTTAAGGGCTTTTATTGTTCATTTTTTTATTTTATAAATTTTAACTCTTCTGTTCGTTTTATTAAACGTGTTAACAAGACAAGAGCTCATCCTAACTAGGCTTGCTGTGAAAAAAACTGCATCGGATTCTAAAATAGACAACGTTTCTTTTTATGTGAATTGCGTGACATTATGTAAGGGTTACCGAAAAATATCTCATTTGGTATAAACAAAAAAAGTGTAGAGACGTTAGGTTAGTTGAAAGCAGGAGTGATGAAAAATGAGCAACGCCTTCGCCGGGAATAGAACCACTGACCTCTCCGTTACGCGTCGATCGTGCTGACCATTACACCACGAAGGCATGCGAAGAAGGAGGGAGAAATACCGCATATACTCCCTCTTTTAAGAGTTTGGGAGACCCAATCGCCAAATCCCGGTGGTGGAGAATCATCATCCACCACCTTTATAATTCGGGCCCCAGTGTAGAGACATTAGGTTAATTTGAAAGAAGGAGTGATGAAAAATGAACAACGCCTTCGCCGGGAATCTCTCGGTTTTGTCTAGTGTGCTGACCAGTACACCACGAAGGCGTGCTGACCACTACACCACGAAGGCATGCGAAGAAGGCGGGAGAAATACCTTATAAAAGGATAAAAAATTTGTAAATTTGTAATTTGTTGACTTTTCGCAAATTAATAGACTTACATAGGCACAAATTTCTCTAAAGTTTCTTTCTGTTTAAAATAAAATTACATCCTAAATGTCTTCCGAAAATATGAAACGTCGGCTCCAGTCCCAAATTGTAAACACATACAGCTTGGAAACACAAGAAAAACTAACATTCGCCATGGAGAGGGGCTTCATTCCTCTCCACTAGCTGTTACACAATCCATTAGTGCATGCATGTACTATTATGCTGAAAATAAAAATTGTTTTTAAGAAATCAGGCAAAAATGTTTCAGAAACTGGCTTGGCGTGATCTTTTTAAATCAAAATGACACGCATATAAAGAAAATGAAATATTTACTTTTAATTCTTATGAAAACAGTGTTAAACCGTTCGATTTTCTTGTAAATTTAGTACGCTCATCCGGGCCACCAGCGGCCGAGCGGTAAAGACGCTGAACTCTGGTAGTTCGGTCCGAGGTTCGAATCCCGGGAACGGGCTGGCTGCATGGGCGTTTTCGTGGTTTTCCCCATGTGTAACGTGTATACGAGTCAGTTTCCCTTAGAAAGTCCTCCACGCAGGCATCCCTCCCTTTAGGCAGATAGCCCTCGTGTGCTTTGCCATAATTGAATAACCTAACCTAACCTAGTACGCTCATCCTTCTTTAAAAAACTTGGTTGAAATCTTGTATTACCTCTTCAGGTGCTTTTCCTCTTACAGGAAATGGCCAAGCATTTTCAAGAAAAGACATATAACTGTAAACAAATATTCAGTTTCATCATTGTATTTGCTAAAATTTTTTATAAATAATAAATTAGCGTCAGACGGATTATTACCATTAAGTACATAAATTCTACTTCCTTTATATTTACAAATAATGAGTTTAACTCATGTATATATATGTAAATATTCATCAACATCTTTCGTTGGTAAACCTTTTCACTTTTTAAATTCGTTAATACCACAATATCCTGTTTCTGAATTGTAATATATTTCTTCTAGGATCTTCTCTTTTTCTTTGACGTCTTTTTGGCTAAAAAAGTATTCCCCCCCCCCGCATTTTGCATAAACAAAACCTACCTAAATCTTTAAGGATCTGCTATTCAAGGCCATGATGAAATCTTGCAGAGTGACTAGTCTTTTTGTAGAGGGAAGCATGAAAAAAACTGAACTCCTGGCTATCTGATTACCAGCCTGTCGTCCTTCCAATTACACCAAGAAGAGATATGGCAAGGAAGAAGAGAACTATTTATAACTTTTTCAAATATTTATTCGCTTTCTACATACGTTTAAAAATATCTCTGCTATGGCAGATAGCATATATAATTTATATTAAATGAATAAAACCTTAAAATAATGAGTGCATCATTAAGACAGCGTATGTCCAAGATTAACGTTGTTATTCGGGACTGTAGTATACAAAGGTTCAGCCCTTTAATGCTAAGTAGTCGGAGTAAAAAAATAGTATTTTAAACACATGTTTCTGTACTTTCTTCATAAAAAGGTATATAAAATATTCTATCAAACTAAACTTTACTTTCTTAGGCTTAACAGCATAATGATGAAAGGCTGCTTTGTGGCACTGGCTCAGGAATCAAATCAAATTCCACAGTGGCGATTCAAATGGTGAATGATCTACAAACTGGGACTGATTCCGTCGCTTCCATTTGGCAGGCGTGGAACGCTTAGCGCGTATCATTAGGCTTAACGAGAGCGCTAATGATCCTCGCATTTATCAGATAAGCCAGAACAATGTGTTTAATTCCGATAAACAACACAAAGGGACAAAGAAATCATTATCGGCAGTAAATAACTCTCGCCTTGGACGTGTTGAATTTTGATATTGAAGAACACAAAGAGAGCTAGAAGAATTATTATTTGTGGATTCCTGCATTTGACAGAATGCTTTCCGTTTGTAGTACGATTCAAGCGAAATGGCGCGTCGTTGTTCACTGTGCTGAAATAGTGGGAGTTGTTATCAGGCAAATACCACGCAGACGGGAACAAAAGTAAACAACTGAATTAGGAAGAATTAAATGAACTCCAGGCAGACAAAAACTAATTATGGAAATTTGCCTCGAAGCTCTGATCATTATCCTTCACTTCTAGAAGGTTGCGAAAACGGAATTAAAAAATGAAAACGGCGTGTTTGGGAAAGAGACATCTTCGAAGGTTAATTTAAGTTTAAGAATGGTAAAATAATTCAGAGATGATAAGCATTAAGCCTGAATAAATTTTAAAATTGTCTTAAACTTTATTTTTTGTCAAAGACAGACCTGTATTTTGTATTGATGAGAGTTTTATCCTGAGAATGCCATAACTGTATCCAAAATATCACTGTGACGGTGAACTTTTATTTTAATATATTACTAAATATGTTTAAATAATTCGAATAATTGAAAGTTTTGATATGCTTTTGTATTTAAACTCAATGTGCGGATAAAATTGAGTTTTAAAATATATTATATCTTTATAAGCATTTTTTAAACAAATCTCACTCTTGAATCAAAGATATAGTAAGATATAATTCAAAGCTTTTCCTTTTTAAAGCGCCAAATGGTTTGTTTACAAGTGCATTTTAGCAAACTTAGCATATTAAATATCCTGAACTGTACATAAAAGGCTTCTGTTAACAGTTTTGCAGCTGCTATGATCGGTTTAGTTGTTAGCACTCCTGTATGCGGTATCGTTTGGCTTAAATTGGAGTCTCGGAGAAGGCTTGGATGATCGCAATGTGTCCGCCGAAAACGTCGCGGAGAAAATGTTGGGGAGAAAATAACGCAAGGCGAAAACGTCGCGGTATTGAACATCGTGGGAGAAAAGAAAGCAAAGAGAAAAGATCACAGTTCTAAAATATTGTGGTAGAAAATATCATGGTCGAAAATAAAGCGGTTCAAAAACTTCGCAGTTTAAAAATATCGTTGTGCGAAAATCTTGTGGTAAAAAATAAAGTGCCTACAAATCATCGCGTGACCATAACATGTCAGGACTGAGTGTTCGGTGCATATTCTTGGCAAACATCTTCGTGAACTCCTTGAATCCTGATCTGGAACAGGGAGCTAAATGCAGCTATGTTCTGTGGTAGAATATTGTGATTAAGTGGTAGAAGAACTGCACTTTAAAGGGATTTAAAATCCTCTTTTATTAAATCACAATTATTTACAATCACTTCCCAACTCGGGAGGGACACGGAAAGTAGAGACCGCACTTGGGTCTAAAATGAACAGTCAAATAAATTTAAACTAATGCTAAATAGAAATTAAATTAGTCGTTGCTCAGAGAGCTATAACGCGAGGTTGGCCTCTAAACTAAATGGTGCGTAGCAAGATTTAACTAATACTGACGCACTTGGAATTACTTCAATAAGCAATCACGTAAAAGCGCTACGGCTTAGAATTTAAATACTAGCTAGTCAAGAGAACGTTGAGTAGAGTAACCGTGGTCTGAGACTAAACGCTGTCTCACACTGAAAGGTTTCTACTTTCGTTAAACATCCCTTGGCAACACTTCAAATTAGCATAAAGCTGAAACGCGCGCTTATTCTAACGGGAAGTTGAAATGAGATGAGATAGAAAGAGTAAAATTAAAATAAAACTTTGTTAGTTTAACTAAAACCTTACAAACATTGCACAAATGCGTTTTCAGGTTTTAAAATTGTAAATGCTTGTCCACGTAATGATGCGGGAGGGCATGAGGAATTCTTTTAATTCTATATTTCATATTTCTCAATGAACTAATAAATTTTTGCTGATAAAATAAGAAGGAAACTTAAGTTACATAGTTCACTAACAAGTGCAATTAATAAATTAACATTTTTCCATAAAGGTTTACTGATAATGTTTTTAAATGAAAAATACAGTCTAAAAATGGTTTGAAAAAGGAAGATAAATAACTGCATGAAGTTACCTCTAAAAATTGCTTAGTCAGTCATCAAATTTTTTCTTTAACATTTGTTAATCTGATATTGTTTTAAGGAAAACTATATTTTGTTTTGTTTCCTGTTATTCAGTATGGGGTTTAAAAAATGCATGTGTGAGTTGTTGTAGAGATGTTAGGTATTTTTTTGGAACAAGAGAGATGAAAAATATGCACTGCCTTCGCCGGGGATCGAACCACGGACCTCTGAAATACCGGCTCAGTGTGCTGACCATTACACCACGAAGGCACGCTAAGAATGTGGGAGATATACCTTATATACTCCCTTTTTTAAAGGGTGACTAGGGTTTTAGGGGACCTAGTCGTCAAATCCTGGGTGTGGAGAGTCATCATCCACAACCCTTTTAGTTCGGGCGCCACTGTAGAGACATTAGGTTATTTAGTAGCAGGAGAAATGAAAAATATGCACTGCCTTCGCCGGGGATCGAACCACGGACCTCTGAAATACCGGCTCAATGTGCTGACCATTACACCACGAAGGCACGCTAAGAATGTGGGAGATATACCTTATAATGTTAGCGTCACGTGATGATTTGTAGGTACTTTATTTTTTACCACGATATTTTCGACGACGGTGCTTTTAAACTGCGAAAGTTTTTGAACCGCTTTATTTTCGACCGCGATATTTTGCACCGCGATGTTTTAGAACTGCGAAATTTTCTCTTTGCTTTCTTTTCGCCTGCGATGTTTTGTACCTCGACGTTTCCGCCTTTCGTTGTTTTCTACGCGACGTTTTCGTCCGCGATGTTTTTGCAGGAATGTTTTCGTCTGTAACCGATCGCAAATGTGTAGTATCTGTGCGAGATGGGGACACTCAAATCTCCTCTCTCGAGTTTTGGTTTTAGGGGAGAAGTAGCAGACGTCCAGATCCTTCTCTTCAATATGTTTCTGGAACTGGGATCATTAGCCTTTGCTTGTAGGCTACGAAAAGGGGATTAAAAGATGAAAATGGATTGTTTGGGGAAGAGACATGTTCGAAGTTTAATTTAGCATTAACAGTGATAAAATAATTCCCAGAAGCTAAGCATAAAGCCTTGATAAGCCTCTGTATGTTCTCCATAAAACCTGGGGAGACATTTCTTGAAAACAATATGAGAGCTAATTCAGGTATTCCATAAATACATTTTCAATGCCTTGCTGCAAAATTCCCTGATGTGTCCCTTATGAACTAATGTGCCTTTGGTCAACAAAAGAGCTCTCTTTAAGCGCAAACCCCTCCAGGATCGATAGACTCTGAAAAGTAGTGGAAAAGGAATGGAAATCGGTACGTCTGGAAATTTTACGAACAACCCATCTATTGTGGAAAATCATGATGAAGACTCATAGTCCAGTAAAAAGAGTCTATCAAATCGAACATTTAATATTAATTAAACGGCCCCGAAATCGTTCCAAAAAACTATGTGAACAGCTTCTGTGTAAACGTTATGTGAGTATAAAACAAACTAAAATAAAGTGCTATTATGCCTCTCCCTTAAAAAGTTTAGAAACTGTACTTAGTTTTATGTTAACGAACAGCCGATTTTGACATTTTAAAAGTACGGTAAAGTTATTTTTTAGGTAGATAAAATTCGATTAGTTTTAAGTGGTCATTTTCAATATACATACATTTTATAATTTGCATTAAAAAATTAATAAGTTAAAAATAGCAATTTATTTATACATAAACCTGTGGGTAATACATATTACAATTTTATGTTGATGACAAAGAACTTATTAGTCCAAACGAACTTTGTCCCTGAAGGATTTTTGTTTTTGTTTCACGATTTTCCGTCGATTCACTCTGAGTGTCCGTTTCACTTTTCAAATTGTTGTCACCAAATATTATCGCCCTGTATTATATTTGAAGAAATTAAATAATGAAGAATCTGCATAGATGTATATATGTTTCTCACATTCCGATAAAACAACGGTACTTAGAGCCATCCAGTTTTGAATGACGTAATCATACTGCGAATATGGGCACCTGGAAGCTCACATTTGAAATTTGGAATTTGTTTCATTACTGATTTCGTATTTTGTAACGCTTTAACGAATTTTTGATTAACAAACTCAAGAATTTCAAAGCGAACAATGGCAACGTTGTACAGAAAAAATATTTTTATCTTCAGCGTGCGAGATTATTTCGCGATATTTCTCCTGAATTGAATTTTATGGTTCAAGTGCGAAGAACATGATATTTAATAAATAAAGGTAACACACAAAATGTTAAAAAAATGCCCCTTCGGACATAATTTAAAATATGAAACCTTTAAGATTTTCTTTTTTTTATTTATTTTTATTTTATTTGTAATATTTAATATCAAGAACTCAAATAAAAGCGCAAATATGATATCAAGGATGTCGTAACAAGAACCCAAAATTTCATCATCCTAAACCAATTAGTTATACATTCATTGAGCTTTGAAACGTGTCAGAGTTTTGTGTATTTTTCTATTTTAAAGGTACCTGCCACGTTAAATTTACTTAAGTGTAAAAAGAATAATTATGTAATTCAGACATATAAATCGTAAAAACGTTCCCAGCCTTAATACGTAATGCAAAATATTTCTGATCGTATTATCTGAGTTTTCAGTTATGGTCAGACTAGCAGTGCACAGGGAATCGTATTTAATCCGATATTTGGCTTTAAGCACTATATTTACAATTATCAGGACTTTTCTTGATCTCTTAGGTATGTAATAATAACTGGAAAGACTCCACAAAGGCTATTAAATTTGACCAGAATACAATGCCTCGAGCTAGTAAAGTGAAATGAAAACGTAGAGTGCTTTTTGAATTAAAGAAAAATCCGTGACGTACATGGTAAGATTTGGCAGACAGCTGAGATTGTGTACATGGATTGTTGTTGAAAGAAAACAAGCTTTTTTCATATAGCTGCGGTTGCGAATGACTGCGGTCGGAGAAGTGAACAGGTTAGCTATCACCAATCCGTTTCAAAAACGTTCCTACCAGTGGAATTCTAGATCGTCCAAGAACGGAATCTTCTCACTTTACAGTTCTTTAATCTTTACCACCCTAAACTTCAATAGGGGTGAACCGGCTTGATTTTTGTGATTGTTGGCAATATTCAGACATCAATGGTGACATGATTCCATTTTATTATTGAACCTAGCTACCATATTTTATTGATTATCGCCTTTATAACTACTACTAAATAAGTATTTGGATAGAAATTGTTAAACGTGTAACCTAAATGAAGATTGTGCTATAAGGTATTTCTCCTGCCCTCTTAGCATGCCTTCGTGGTGTAATGTCAGCACACTCGGCGCTTATTCCAAAAGTCCGAGGTGTTGGATGATGATTCTACACCACCAGGATTTGGCAATTGGTTTCCCTAATCCCCAGTCGCCCTTTAAAAGGGGAAGTATACAAGGTATTTCTTCCGCTTTTTTAGCATGCCTTCGTAGTGTAATAGTCAGCACACTCGGCGCGTATTCGAAAGGTCCTAGATTCAAGTCACGTCGAGGGCATTGTTCATTTTTAACGTGTTTCGACTTGGAAATAACCTGAAGTCTCTATAGTGTTTTCACCTTTGTTCTACTCCAGTGGCCGAGTAGTTGAGACCGCCTAAAGACACTGATTGGTTGACCAGCTTAAAAAATATTCCTCAACAGATACATCTCCGTTCAGGAAGATAACCCTCATATGCTTGCCATAGTAAAATAACCTTACCTGCCTTTGTTTAAGTCTTTAATTATTAATCAGTAAGTAATATGCGATAATATTAACACTTATTAGAACCTTATAACGAGCAAAATATAGTCCTTCTGGGCTAGAACCCCTTTGGGGTGCGAACAAGATTATTCTATTTGTTCCTTTTATTTCACTTTTCCTAGTGAGAATAAAGGCAAAAGATTTTTACTACAAAAATAAAGCATTTTATTGGCCGGTGCCCCTTGTGACATTCACAGTTAATGTTTAATAGCTATTTCATTCAGCAGAGGAAAGCGAATGTAATTATGATTATTGATATTCAACACTACGTGCTTAATTTTTGCATAGGTTTTTCAGTGATAACCTAACCTTAATATGTGGATTGCTGTATATTGCAAAATTCTAACTCCGCAATACTTCAAACAATAGAAGAAAAAGAAAATTTAAAATGGTTAAAAAAAGATACAGCTTATTCTTTTCAAAATCCATTTCAAAAATACGTTCAGGCACCACCCGCCTTCTCAAGGCTTACGGTTCTCTGAGAGATAGTTTCAACTAGTTTTAAGTACCAAACACCGCATTCTTTGTCTTGTTTTCCAAGTTTTTGCTTCAAAAAACCGACATTCCGTGTTATAAAACCATTCAACCGAGTGCCTGTCTTTCCGCTTAAAACTCTAAATTCTAGTGCTTCGCTTCAAATGCTGAAAATTGCATCTTGGCAACTTTTCCTCGGGTTAGTATGAGGTAAACGGATTTTTCTTTTGAAGCTTAGGCCTTTTTTATTCTTCCTGTTTAATCTTTGAAGCTATTGCTACTTCGCTTTTTCTTTTATGTGTCTTCGGGGTTGATGTATTTTCTGGTGACAGTGATTTAAAACGCAAACAGTTTTTGAGAATCTGAGTGTAATGTTTCGAAGTTTTCAATCTTGCAAACTTTGCTATAAGAAATAATACACTACACATGAACTGTAAATACACCTACCTATTACAGACCTGTGATTAGGTGAATAATATTTATTAAAATGTAATAATTGTGTATATAGTAAGTAGCTTTAATGCCAAGTCTTAACCGAGTAATCTGGTGAGCCTTCAGTTTTACAGTTACAGCTTGAGCACAGCTATGAAGTTAAGCTGCTTTGGGAATAGCAAATAGCTTCCACCATTTTTGAAAGAATGGGTAATTTATAACAGTTTTCAGCTGCGGAAAGAAAGACATAAGAAGTAAACTTTACTTGATAAGTCTGTATGAATCAGCGGCAAACACATTTCTCGATATTCCGATGGGAAATGGCAAATATTCTTACGATTTGCAAGAAAATATGGAATTGCCACAATTAGGAAACATTATAAATTGTATTTAAGGGCTTCCAGTCTTCGGGAAACTTTCAAGAAACCTCAAAAAATTTAAAGAAAGATATTTCCTTCATCATTCTGATTATGAGTTTTTACTGAATTTGTTTTTTGGCTACCAAACTGCGCAAATAATTATAACCTCTTGGTATAAAAATACTTCCTATGATAACTTTTACAGAATAGAGAACCATTCAACCAGGTAAAAGATCAGGTCAAGTGCCATGAATTCAAGCACCGGCCCACCAGCGGCCGAGCGGTAAAATTGCTGAACACTGGTCGTAGGGTCCGGGGCTTGAATCCTGGTGAACGGGCTGGTTGCATGGATGTTTTTGACGTTTTCCCCATGTGTAACGTGCATATGAGATAGATTCTCTTAGAAAGTTCTCAACGAAGATCTCTCTTTAAGCAGATAGCCTTCTAATCAACTAAACCAAACCAAAACTATGAATTCAAGTAGGAGACATGCCTTGTTAGTGCTCTAAATTGCTTAAAAAATAAAATTTGTAATTTATTTCTGTTGAGTGCAGAAACAGAGGTGCATTGTTTTCATGAGTTATGAAAGTCTATGTTAAGCAGGTATATACGCAGGTGACAGGTGTAATCGGGTTAAACACTAGACAATTACGGCATTGCCCTGAGCCCCCAATTTCTATAGAAGAATCACCTGCTGGTGCCGCAAAAGCACCGAATCTGGAGTTAATATATGTATGTACACTGCGAAAAAAATAGGACAGTTCTACATCTCCCGTTCTAGTGGGCCAATTGACGAAATTCAAATTGCGTTTTTCATGTCTCTAAAGCGCGATTTAGCATATGTATTACATCTATATATAGCAATGTTCAAATATAGGTATTTTGGCGCAAAATCGGACTTTTTCTGAAATGACATGCCACGTGTTTTCCATATTTCGATTCTACGACTCAAATTATGACAAACTGCCAAGTTTTGTAAAAATCACACGAGTAGTATTTCAAAAATTGCGTTAGTCCAGAAGGGTTATTAATCTCGAAATGGTATTTTGCTTCGATTCACTATAAACAGTGATGCAATTTTTAAATTGTTGCCACCAAATATTATCGCCCTGTATTATATTTAAGATAATTACATAAATTAGAATCTCAATAAATATATGTATGTTTCTTGCACTGTGAAAAATAGACGGTACTTAGAGCCATCGAATTCTTAATAACGTAATCCTCCACCTGAAAATGGGCAATTGGAAGCCCAAATTTTGAATTTCGAATTTATTACTTCCTTGTATACTATGCAAAAAAATGGGACAGTTCTATATCTCCCATTCTACTGGGCCGATTTACAAAATTCAAACTGCGTTTTTCATGTCTCGAAAGCGCGACTTGGGATATGTATTAGATTTATATATTGCGTTGTTCTGACATAGGTATTTTGACACAAAATCGAACTTTTTCTGAAATGACATGCCAATTGTTTTTCCATATTTCGATTCTGCGATTCAAATTATGCCAAACTGCTAAGCTGTGCAAAAATCGCACGAGTAGTTTTTAAACAATTGGCTCTCAAAATTTTAGCTCCTCAATATTAATTCAATTTAGTATGTATTTATTAATATCTCTTTTTTTGTGAAACGTGTTTGGTTCTTTTATACACAGTTCGAAATTTAGGTTCATTCCATTTTTTATGATTTATTTTTAAAATTTGTATTTTTAAATAATTTTTATAAACTTTTCGAAAACAAATTTTGAATTATGACCTATGAAACATTTACAATCATCTTAAAGTAGATTTATTTCTAAGCATACCTGCAAACACATTAGAGCTTTTATTGAAAATTTCCGTAGATATACGTGAATTTATATCTTGGCGCGTTTTGAAATTTGGCATGTTTGTTGAAAGCGATAATAACGAAAGTGTGGTTTACGCACTTAGTTAAAATTATCTGAAAGTAGAGCGATGTGACTTTTTTTCCTCTTATCCACAGTGTAAAAAGGTAGGAACGATGTGGCACAATGGAAGGAAAGGAAAAGAGGTTGCTACATATTAAGAATTTCGCCAAGTGAATTATTCTTGGCTCAAACTGAAAAACATTTGCCAGATTAAATTTATGAATTTCTCCGTAAATATCGCACGAAATTTTACAAAATTTAATATTTAGGCATCATTTGAGTCGTAGAATCGAAATATGGAAAAAATGGTTATGTTATTTCAGAAAAAGTCTGACTTTATGTCAAAATACCTATGTTAGAATGATGCTATATGTAAATCTAATATATATCCTAAGTCGCGCTTTCGAGACATGAAAAACGCAATTTGAATTTCGTCGATCGACCCAGCAGAACGGGAGATACAGAGCTGTCCCATTTTTTTTTTTGCGCAGTGTACGTATATATACATATATAGAGTGGAAAAGCACAGAATGTTTTCGATGATGAATGTAAGGGGAATATACTAAAACAGAGCGAAGAATGGTAGTTAAAAATCATACTAGTAAACGAGAAATGCGGATATCCACAGCTTTATGAGATACATTGTAGAAACATTGGGATTCTTTCTTTGAAGCTGAGGACATAAAAAATATACAACGCTATCGCCGAGACTCGAACCTCGGAACCTACTTTTGTTTGCGCATTTCTCTTGCAGAGAAACTGTAATTCTCTTGCTGAGAAAACTGAATTAGTATGTGAAATTACGTAAGCAAGAGTTCTGCTATCAAGTTAGAAAATCAAATTAGTTCACTGTTTTAATTTTAATTTTCTCTTCTTCTTAGAGATTTCAGAAATCTTTAAAACTAAAAAATTTGTTTTAACTCCCTTGATATTTATCTATTTGAAGTAAAAATTTCCTACATAAAAATCCTCCCATCAGTCAGACGGTCAGTAATGGCAGCTATTGAAGGAACGAAATTTAGATTTCTATGAAAGGCCCTTGATTTATTTGTAACTGTAGTGTCCTTGTTAATTTCATTCTGAGAGGTGGATGGGATATTAAAGAGAAATTCAAAACATTTAGATGCTTTTCCTTGGAAGAGTTTTCGATTATACCTGGTGCAGTTCTAAACTTTGAATATCTTCTTTGTAGACATAAACTGTAACTAAACTTTAGATAGATTTAGATATCTTCTTTGCAGACATAAACTATAACTAAACTTTAGATAGATTTAGATATCTTCTTTGCAGACATAAACTGTAACTAAACTTTAGATAGAGTGGCAGCAAATTATCGTAAAGCCTAAGGTAGCGATTAACATTTGAGAAGGGTTTACAGAACCATTTATTTGAAACTAAATACGAACAGAAGGCGCACTTGGTTTCTAAAACTCAGCAAACACCTTGTGGTAAGGTAAAGTACAACAAGTTTAAATGTAAAATTTAAATTTAAATAAACTAGTAGCCAAAGGCTACACAAATCAATTTAATGCGAAATAGGCTCAAAATTTTGTCCGAGTGCACTATCGGTAGTTATAATGCAAAGCCAAAGACTACAAATCTTGTTTTATCTTGGAATCCTAATAACGGGAACTTCAGAGGCAGAACACGCTCTGTATAACAATCTAGAAAATCTGATCCGTACACCACATGACTTTCTTGTACAGAATATTAAATTATACGCATTTTTTCCTGCCTTTCATTTAAACTTATATCCTCGAATTTCACTAGAAATATCTTTCTCATTCAGTTAATTAAGTTATCACTTCGCGAGAAGACAAAAATACATAAAAACTCAAAATATCTATTAAAAATTGAAAGTTATAGAAAAACATAAAATACAAAATGCAGTTAAAACAATTTAAATTTTTTTACAATTCAAATTATGGGTTCTACGCAAAAACAAGCAATTCGGCAGATTTTTCGGTGCACAAAACTGAAAGTTTACTTTTGATCTCACTCGGTAAAAAGACACTGAAGGCGTAGAAACTCACTTAATTTGTTGTGGACGCTATGCGGAGTCAATATATGGGATAATTTAATAAATTAAATGTTGCAGAATGGATTAAGCATGATTTAATTTCCAATAATAAAAGAAGACGTTATCTTTGTTCTTGCGAAGCTTAGTTTCCCTAGATTGGCAACAAATCCACTATTCTGCTAAGTTTTCATTCGGATAGTAAACAAAGATGGCTGTTATGGCAAAAAATTAGGCGTAGCCGAACTTAAACAACTTTTAAATTGTTGTTAATTCTACAACTATAACATGCAGGGTAGCGAAAGTCATAGAAACCTTAACCGGAAGACAAGAACAACATAATTCAATCATTTTTAAAGCAAAAAACGCACAATTTATCAACATATAAGAATAAAGAAACTGAGCTCACTTAGCGGAGTAATAGAGTGTATATATATATATATATATATATATTTATATAGCTTTTAGAAGTATATAAATGCATATAAATGCGAATGTCTTCCTGAGGGATATAGTGCCAAATTCTGTCCAAGTGATGCGTTAGATTGTCAACATCCTGAGCTGGTTGGAGGGCCCTGCCTATAATGTTCCAAACATGTTCAATAGGAGAGATATCCGGCGAATTTGCGGGCCAAGATAATGTTCGGCAAGCACTAAGGCAAGCAGTAGAAACATGTGCTGTGTGGGGGCGGGCATTATCTTGCTGAAATGGAAGCCCAGGGTGGCGTGACATGAAAGGCAACACAACGAGGCTTACAACTTCGTCGACGCACCGCCGTGCTGTAAGGTTGCGACGGATGAGAACCAAAGGGGTCCTACTATGAAATGAAATCGCACCCCAGACCATCACTCCTGGTTTCGGCCTGTCTGCCGGAAGACAGGTTGGTATCACACCGCTGTCCGGGGCGCCTCCAAATTCGCCTTCACTGATCATCAGGGCTCAGTTCAAAGCGGGACTCATCGCTGAAGACTATTCTACTGCAAACAGTGACACTCCAATACGAATGAACCCAACACCACTGCTAACGGGCTTGACGTTACACAGAGGTCAATGGTAGTCGGGGCAAGGGGCGTCGTGACCTCAGCCTCCTTTCTGCGAGCAGTCTATGAAGGGTTCTTGCGGTCGCTGAAGCACTAGTTTCACGTACAATAGATGATAATGATGCATCTGGGGCTGTGAGTGCCGCTCTGACGATTGTTCGGTCTTCACGTTCTGTCGTTTCTCTAGGCCTACCGCTTTTTTCTTGACGCTATGTGCGGCCATGGTTCACCGATTCCTGCCAAAATTGTCTAAGAGTGGCATCGCTACTACATGATCTCTCTCAAATTCTGACATTGCGCGTATCGTTCCGATATGCGAGGCATATTTACTGTCTCCCAGAGTACACGGAATGAAATTCGTGAAGAATTTACGACCTGGAATCGTAATTTCTCCTCTTAATTATCAGATCAGATGCGCTGTAGCGACAGCCGTTCATTCATTGGCAGCCAAAATGTAAAATTTTGCATTTTCCGTCGAAATCTGCATGCATATCAATTTGTGGTCAATTTGCTTTATATCTTCTCGGTGCATCGTGGTGCGTCGTTTTTTTTGTCTAAGAGTGTATATATATATATATATATACTTTTGGTGCATTCGATTGCAACCAATATATGTGGGGAGCACATCTGCATGTTATAACAGTCCTATATACAAAATTGCAACATTCTGAGGCATTGGTTTTGAGTTATAAGAGATACATACATACGTTCATACAGACGCCACAAAGAAATCCCCTTTGAATTCATTTTAAATCAGTTTTAAAATTAGTTTGGGTAAAAAGAGTCCTTTATTCTGTTCTTGCGTATAGATGTCAAGCAAAAAATCTTTAAAGTGCATTCGATAGCGGTAAAAATGGATATTTTCGTTGAAATACAATACCCAAAATTTTTCGTGATTACAATACTTCCTTTACTACAAGGAAGTAAAACCATCACCTTAAATATAGGCTAACTAAGATTCTGGAAGGAAGACGGAAACAAAAAAAAAAGATATAAAACATAAAATTACGGGTTATCAGCATAAATGAGTCTTACATAATATTAGACAAAGTTGCACTATCATAGCTGGTCTCTGAAATTTTTGAGCGTCTTTCCGAATTATGCTCACTCATGAGCTCATACTAACAAGCCACACCTCTTTCATGCCAATATTTAACTAAAGCTATTTGGTAGCTTTAGTTAAATATTGACACGAAAAGTGTAAATAAAGTATTCGAGTAAGCGGTATGTGAAAACGAAATTCTTGCAAAAGTATAAGAACCCATGTAAAAAAACTGATATTTCTCTCGTAAATCAGTTACGTTTTGTTGCTAAAACGGAATGCTTATTTCCATGCTCAGTGACATATAAATAAACCGGTAAAATTCATTTAATTTACGATCCTATTTCCAGATGTTCATATTCAGAGGTTCGGATGAGTAACAGTTAGTAACAATTACCTCGAGGAATTATTTCTTATTCGCAAATTTGCCTTGCGTCAGAATATTTTTAGATGCTTTCTACATGAAAGCGGTCTTAAGAAAGGAATGCTTTCTGAAGCTCAATCTACACGTTGTTGAAAAATATTTTCAGCAATATTTTAAGTGTCAGGTTTCTGAATCACTGAGTCAGATCTCCTAAATTCGAAAAATAAAATATTTTCCAAGAGTTTACTCCAGATCTCCCATGTCTGTAATGGGCTTTTCGGAAGTATCCTGCGATAAATCATCAGCTGCTGCGTTTTTGTCATCGACATCTCTTTTTTCATCTATTATTTCCTTTCCAAGACATCACTAGAAAAGGTAATGAGAATTTCATAGGAAAAAGATAAGTGTCAGTGGCTTCAAAAATAGCTGAAATTTCTTTTAAGTATCAACTTTAACTGCCTTCGGAATTTATATCGGAACGCTTTTGTTTTTTTGAAGGAAAAGTAGCTAATCATAAATTAATTTTTTTATTTTATTGAGAATGCAACAATTTCATAAAATCTATCTGGCACTTTTTTACAGTGCAGGCATTGCAATACCGGAAATGGGGTATTGTAAACTGTCATCATTTAGGTATCATAAAAATAGGGGAATTATCCTTTTAATTGATATTGCTATTTTAACTGATCCTAAATTCAATAAATTTAACAACATTTTATAATTTTATCATGATATATCATGCACTTAAGCTGAAATGAAATGGATTCTAGCAAAATATTAATAATAATTTCTTTTAATTTCCATTAAAACTAAAATTGCTGAATGAGGGCATTGTAACTTTGTAGAGATATTAGGTTATTTCGATGCAGGAGATGTGAAAAATGAATAATGCCCTTGCTGGAACTTAAACCTCGGACCTCTTTTATACGCGCCGAGTGTACTGACCATTACACCACGAAGGCACAGTAAGAAGGCGGCAGAAGTACCCTATATACTCACCTTTTAAAGGGCGACTGGAGATAAGGGAATTCAATCGCCAAATCCTGTTGGTGGAGAATCATCATCCACTAACGCTTTTAGTTCGGGCGCCACTGTACAGACATTAGATTATTTCGAAGCAGGAGACGTGAAAATGAGCAATGCCCTCTCCGGGATTCGAACCTCTCGAATACGCGTCGAGTGTGCTGACCGTTATACCACGAAGGCACTCTAAGAAGGCGGGAGGAATACCTTATACACTTGGTAGTAAGTAATCAACATCTCGCTTACATCAAAGATGAATCGGTGAGCTGTAAAGATAAATGGACAACACTGTAAATTTAATGGTGGACTACAATAAATAAAGGTGATGGTTCAATGTAAACTTCAATAAGTAAAGGGAACATTCACTATCTGAAAGATGCTGAATTATTATTCCCTCAGTTTGTCAGGACTGTGTGTTCAGTGCATATTCTTCGAAAACATCTTCGTGACAGCTTAAAGCCCTGATCTGGAACAGGGAACTGAATGCAGCTATGTTCTGTGGTAGAATGCTGTGATTCAGTGGTAGAAGAACTGCACTTGAAAGGGATTTAAAATCCTCTTTTATTAAATTACTATTATTTACAAACCATTTCCCAACTCGGGAGGAATACAGAAAGTAAAAGACCACACTTGTGTCTAAAATGAACAATCAGATAAATTTAAAATTAAAGCTAAATAGAAATAAAATAGTTGTTGCTCGCAGAGCTATAACGCAAGGTTGGCCTCTAACTAAATGGTGCGTAGCAAGATCTACTAATACTGACGCACTTGGAATTATTTCAATAAGCAATCACGTAAAGCGCTATGGCTTAGAATTTAAATGCTAACTAGTCAGGAGAACGTCGAATAGAATGATCGTGGTCTGAGACTAAAAGCTCTCTCACACTGAGAGGTTTCTACCTCTTGCTTAAATAGTCGTTGGCTCCACTTCAAATTGGCATAAAGCTGAAAACGCGCGTTTCTTCTAACGGGAAGTTGAAAATGAGAAGGGATAGAAAGATTTAAATTAAAATAAAACTTTGTTAGTTTAACTAAAACCTTACAAGTTAGTATTTAACAGATGAGCGTATGAACAGGGGAAAAATTAAATGTTTTCAATATCTACTCGCCCTCCTTTATAGAACTGACCTAACTGCTAATAATAATTCAGTGCTTCTGAAGATATTATTTAATCTATTGATTTTATACACTGTGTTTCGTGTTATCAAGTGTTTGACAGGATGTAATATTGCGACTGCTAAATCAACATGTAAATTATTTGTTATATGCTTTACTCTGTTTTGCTGTTTAAACTTCATTAACTTCTTTGGTAAATGGACAGGATTATTTGGATTCATTCATGTCTTAGAAACCGAGAAATATTTGGCCTAGAAAAAGAAAGTTTTCATGTAGGACATTCCAAACAAATCTGGCTTCTATTCATGTTACATGTAGGGAAAGAAAACCAAGAAAAGTAACCATGCAGCCAGCCCCTTTACCCGAGATCGCACCTTGGAATCCCGATCAAACCATCAGTGTTGGGGTCTTACCAATCGACCTTCGGTGGGCTGTTTCCTTTAGAGGAAATGCTCGTCATCACATTGTGCGACACGAAAACCATAACCAAAATTATTTTCCTTTTTCAGATGCGATAATGAGTCACTACTAGAGCCTATAAATTATAGCCTTTTTATTTGTGTATAGTCATTAGGTTTTTTTGAAGCAGGTCACGTGAAAACGTGCAGTTTCTATATGTAATGATACAATGTAGATAATGTTACAAAATGTAATGTCTTGGAAAAC